>CM071870.1:24498748-24543244 GCA_036759665.1 Gynandropsis gynandra | reverse complement strand
CTTTCCCTCTTCTGATCTTCCAAAGCAGAACCACCAACCTCGTCCAAATCACAGTTTGCATCCACATTCAAATCGATAAAGCCCCTCCTTCTCTCACAAATGTTTTCCTCATAATCGATATTCACATTAATCAAACTTAATCCTTCTTTCATATTCAAATCCAAACCAGTATTCAAGTCAATCTCATTTCTCAAATCCCCCACTCTGTCGATCAAATCCGTCTCTGACCCACAGTTCCGAACTAGGGTTTCATCAGGCCCGCAATTTAAATCAACATTTCCACTCAAATTGACACCGAAACCATCACTAACCCCAGAATTCTCCACAAACCCGTCATTCATATCGACATTTTTCAACAATTCTACCTCGTTTTGTAGTGGCTCTTCCTCATTGCCAGAATCGTTACGCTTGATCTCTTTAATCCTCGCGATCCTAGCGCGCTTTTTCGGCCTCCGACCACCTCGAGGTTTCACCCGATCCATCTCCTCCGGGGAATCCTTTCCTCCGACCAAAAGGGCAACGACCTCCTCTAATTCGGAAACCTCGGTAGAGCCATTCTCGTAAACGATCTCGAATAACCTAGATGAGGAATCACAAGATCGAACAGTTCCCGAGCAAAACCCAAACCCCTCGAACTCCTTCCTGACGACTTTGCCCACGAACTCCATTCTTTGCGAGCTTTCTTTGGATACACGGGACGAGAGAACCTATGCCCTAACGGACCAAAGAAACCCCATAAAAGCCAGTCAGATTACGACGGGAGAGAGAAAGTGGTGGGTCGGTTTGGTCTCATCTCGCGTTTGGAAATGCCTTCAACGTGCAGAGAGAGAGATTTTCCTGGATTTCTCTCTTCAGGTAAAGAAACGTAATAAATGGAGAGAGAAAGCGAAGAAATCGCCTCTCTCTTCAGAAGCGCGTCACAAATTTTTACTGCAACTCCAATGGGGAAGAAACAAACGAACAGGTGAATGTTAGGAAGAGGAGAAGATCTTTCTCTCGCTCTCTCCCTCCGACTTTGTTTTCCCTTTTCTTTTCTCTGGTCAAAGTGCTCGTATATATATAATTGTTTTTTATTTTTAAAATGTTGTATCAAATATTTATTTATTCCAAGATACCGAGCTTCATTATAATCATTACATTTAAATGCCGATACGAAGATTTTATTTGTTCTATCAAGAAAACAATAAATTTAATTGTTTGATTTTCTATCAACAATGCTTGATTTATTGAAATTCTATCATCTTAACTCAAAAATTCGTCCTAAAAACCAAAACAAAAATTGTAATGTACTTTAAAATGGCATTATGGTTGGCGTGATATGTGTATACTTTTGGTTCTGATGATTTGTATACATAGATTAAAATTTGTTTTGTTAGTTCAAAACTATGTTTAAATTTATAAAGAAAATCTATGTCAATTCAATTTGTTTAAATGATGAAACTTTATAATATTTGATATAGATTTGTGTTCCACGCACATGGAAAATGCAACCAAATCATTATTAAACAAAAAATTACAGATAAAACTGTGATTTATTCTGTATAAATATTTGAATCACACTAATATTTATTATTTTATATCTAATCATTTATTGACGATATATTGTTATTATTGAAAATTATACATAAAATCTTACACAAAGAAATATCTAATTTAAGATGAATTAAATCTATTTCACTATGTACATTATTTATTTTATATAATTATAAATATGTGATTTAAGTAATATATTGTAAACAAGTATCTCTCCATTCAATTTCAAACATTTTATATCCAAGGCATATCCAAATTGACTTTCGAATTAAAATAGATATAATAGATGGTAAACATATGGATATTTGAAATTATATATAAAAGCTATTTTCATTAAATCATTTGTTTTTTAAGCTATTTAAAGATAAAAAATACATATTATATTTTTGAAGGTGTTTCTCAAAGAAGATAAAATCATCATCTCAAAACAAATCTAACCCAAAATAGAATCATGTCTTGATTGGTTGTCGTCAAACATTTTATAAAAGGTCAATGTTTTCAATGTAAATATCACACAATTACCTAAATAAAAGATTAATTATAATATGTTAAAATTTAACCCTAATACAAAATTAGAATACAATTAACATATAATTGTATTGGAGAAGAGTTATACGAGTAAGAAAATAGAGAAAGATGAATTCTTTGAAAATAGTTGATGAAATTGATTGATTTTGGATATCGATTATTTATGGAATCTTCACAATGTATTGTTTGCTTAAACAAACAAACCGAAATTCTATTAAAATGAATGAAATCTTAATATGGATTGTTAAATATATATTTTCATTGTACATTTCGCAATTTCACAATTGTATTAGAGCAATTTTGTCGTTTGTAGTTAGAAACTTCTTGAAAATTCGGGAAAAAAACCGATTGAAAAGTCATTTTAGGGGTTTTCTTCAAACAATGCTCGACCAAACGCGATATTGTTTGAACCAACAATAATTGTTGATTACGTCTCTTGAGCATGATGATAACCTAATTTGACTAAGCAGTTGGATTGATCGGGCAAAACAAATTTTCTATAAAAAAATAGTTTCATACGATGAATTGCTCAACCAATCAGTTTTGGATGAGAAAACCCTATCGAAAAAACTTATCCTGATGTATCTAATCATTTATTAACAATATATGTTATTATTGTACATTATAACTCGACTTTTACACAAATATATATATATCACTATGTACATTTTTTTAATTTCATATTACCAAAACTACGTCTAATTTAAGATAATATACTGTAAACAAGTATCTCTCCATTCAATTTTAAGTCTTTATCTTGGTGGATATTCAAATTAACCAATTTTCACATCAAAATTAGATATAGTAGATGGTAAACCATATCAACTTTTTAATTATACAAAAGTAAATATTATCATTAAATCATATATTTCAAACTATTTAAAGTTAAACGATAAATATTAAAACTTTGAAGGCGTTTCTCAAAGACGATAAAATCATCACCAAAGCAAATTTGATCCAAAATAAAATCATTTATCGGACTTGTGATCAAATTTGTTGAAAAATTTTAATCTTTTGATCACATCGTTTTCACTTCACGATATCTTGTATGTTTATATTGTGTTTCGATAATTTTAGTTTCTTTTACTTCCTTTGTACGCCTTATTTTCTTCATTTCATGATATTATAGGCCACATGATCACATTTTGGTATAACAACACAAGATTACAACACAAAATGAGCATTAAAGGAAGAAAACAAACAAGACGCTCGATCTGAGTTCATTGTTACTCGATCAAGTATTGTTACACGAGATGCAGAAAAGAACCAAGAGAAACCGCTTAGATAAAGTGAAGGACCACTTGTCTGGAAACAAAAAATGCAAATCACCCCAAGAAAGCGCTCGATCAAACATTTATCAACTCGGTTGAGCAACGAGCCAAGACACGAACACTTTTTAAACCGTAGGTTCATTCGACCCAAGCCCCTTACAATTTGGGCAAGCGATATGCATGATCACTTCAAACTGATCTCTAACTTGCATGGAGAAGATGCAGAAATGACAATTGATCGGCCTGAACAGTGTGGAGCTCGACTGAGCAAAACACCCGAAGTCATTTAAGAATTCAAAATTTGAATTAGTGAGAGGCAAGTAGAGGTACTCTAAGGTAGGGGCTGAAATTTTACAAAGGATAGAGACATCGAATTATATTAGATTGTACGAATTAGATAAACATAAATGATCATATCAAGAGGTATGTTAGTCGGTTTAGAAATGATGATATCGATCAATAATAAATTCAACATGTAGGTCATTAGATTGAGATGTCAAAGATTGAAATGTTTAAATAGATATTTAGACTTCGAGATTTGTAGATTTATGGATCATGTGTTCAGTACATAGATCATTATACGGAGAGTTCAATGATTGAAATGCTCAAATAGGATCTAGAGTTCGAGAGAAAGTAGGTATATAATAGATGATTGAATTCTTTGATAGAACTAAAGCAACATTTTGTGAAATCTTTAATGAATTCATATATGTTAAAATAACTACCAAACCTAGAAACATTGTCTAAATGTACATATTCTATTGTATTTTATTTGACTTTCATAAAATAGATAATAGGTAAATAATATGCATCTCATTGTACATGATCATAATTTTTATGAAATTGATAATCTAGATGTCCCCTCGCCCAAAGTCCTAGTGATATTGGATTTCAACGAACCTAAACTGAATATACATATATATGAGTTAGGTTGAATGATATTATGCAAAATAAAATATTATTAACTAATATACAAAATTAGAAGTATAATTAAATGAAAAAGATACTAACATCCACATAAAATTCGTCAAGCATGGGTAGCATGATTTCAATTGTGGGGCCATTCCCTCAACTTGACGAAATCTTTTATTATATTAATTTCTCCTATTGTTTGAAAAAATATAACTAGGATTTATCAACAAGTAATAAATAAAAACTATATACAAGTACGGAATATGATTTTTTACGTACTTTTTTCTCGACCTCTTCGGTAACCTCTTTAGCCTTGTCAGAGACTCACGTTTCGTCCGTTCATTGGTGGTCTTTCACGGTAGCTCAACAAGAGTTATTGGTCGATCGTCGTGTTTCTTAGAAAACTTATAAACAAACATTATATAGATTTTGAAAAAAAGTGACATAAGAGTTAAAATATCAAAATCACTTACCAAATCGTAATGTACTTTTACAAACGGTTTAACACCAGATGTATGAATCGAAGGCATAAGTTCTAGTGTGACTAGGGTCTTCTTTCTCCATTTTGCTTTCTAACTCTTCTCGAGAAACTCCAAACTCGACCAATGATCCACTAGTACCTCCCAGATATCCAGACGGATGAAATCCTGAGGGCACTTGTACGAATACAGATCGGAATGTTGTTGTCCTTATGTTTTGTGATAGTGACTTGAGTTACTTCATTACGAAATCTTTCCACTAATCATACACCACATTATGGTATTTGATGAGGATGAGAGTCTGCTTGATACACCGATAACACACGGACCGTCAAGGGCTAAAGCTAAGAAGATGCAGAATTTATTAGCTTGAATGATGGTGGAAGAACTCACAAAGGTGCCACAGAGGTGCTCCGCTCGAATATAGATCACTCGACTCAAGCATACTCAAGAGATAGATAGAGCCTGAGGCACTCATCTCGAGTAGAGACTTGCTTGACCCAAGTGAATTCTCTAGACAAATGGAGCATGTGGACGATAGGATCGCTTGACCTGAGCATCATAAAGCTCGACCAAACGTGGGAGAACTCTATCAAGCATAGGCATTGCTCAGCCAAACATAATTAACTTTCATAGAAATTAGGTTTAAGACTTATACGTCGCTCGACCATGTAGTGGCGCTGCTTGACCAAGCCCTTTTGTTGGGTTTCATAAAGTTATTTTGCTTTATTAAGTTTTCATTACTATTTGGTTATTATAAATAGAGGGTGCATTGTATGACATTTTTACGAAACTTCAATTAATTGAGATTTTTTTCTTGCTAATTCTTGATATTTATCTACCGAACTCTTGGAGTGATTTGAGTATTCATCGCTTATCAAAACTAGATTACAAGTGTTGTAGTGTCGTCGGTGGGTCTAGAGTTTTCTACGCGAGTGGTAGTTGGGGTTTATTATGTCCATTCTTCAAGAAAGAACAAGTTCTAGGTTTTGTTATATAGTTGCTAAAGGGTTTTAGTTGATTTTCATCCATTTAACAAAATATTTCAACTTAAAATCATATTAAGTGGTATCGAAGTCACGTTCTTACGTTAGTCTATCTTACTATCATTTTATTTTTATCCTATTTTTATTATCGTTTGGTTCGGTCTTGGGTTAGTTTAGTTAGTTTTTATTGTTTAACAAAAGGGAAAATACAAAAAGGAAAACATTAAAAAGGGAAAAACACAAAAAAATAGAAAAGGGAAAAGAAAAAACTAAAAAAAAAACAAAAAAATGAAGAAAAAGAAAAATGACAAAATGACAAAAAAACATGAAGAAGAAGAGAAAAGGAAAAAACACAAAAACAAAAAAATGAAGGGTAAGAAAAGAGATAGAAAGAGTCTTTAAAAACATAAAAACAAAAAAAATGAAGGGTAAGAACAGAGATCGAAAGAGTTCTTAATAATGAAATAGAAAGAGTCCTAGATAGAAATAAAAGCATCATAGATTAAAAAATTAACTTAGTGTGGAAGTTTATAAACATGTAGTATCAAGATTTAGTTTGAATTTATCGGGAATGTATTAGAGTCATTCTTGAGTACCAAAAATGAGAACTTAGAGAAAAGATAAGTAGGAACATAGAAGACTACTACAAAGAGATGGACTTCCTGATGATTCGGACAAGCATCGAGGAAGATCGGGGGGCAACAATGCATCTAACATTAAAGATTGAGAGACAACTGAAGAGGAAGGCAAAACGTTCGCAAAGTACGATAACACTTCTAACTATCGACCTAAAGCTAATATGTTTAGCAAACTGAACATATGACACAAATCTGAGCTGAACATGGAGGGGCCACGACCTAAACCAATAGTGATCATCAAAAAAGCTTCACAAAACCGTGATACTCACTGTTTCAAGTACCAAGGTCGGGGACATTTTGCTTTAAATTATCTAAATAAAGTCATGATCATAAGGGCTGATGGAGGATTCATCTGAAGGTTATGAATTACCGAATCAGAGGTATATACCTAATTTGGATGATGACTTCAAGGAGTACAAGGCTATAAAGAGCAAGTTATTAGTAGCACATGGAGGTTTAAATCTACAAGCTAAAGAAGAAGCAATTGTACGAAGAGAAAAAATCTTCTACACGAGTGGGCTTTTCTAGGATAATGTGTGTGAAATTATTGTGGACAGAGACAGTTACACAAGTGTAGCTAGTGTTTCCATTATAGAGAAGTTGGGATTGAATACCATGAAGCATCTCAAACCATTCAAGTTACAGTGGCTGAACAAAAGTGGCGAAACCAAGGTTCACCGTCAGTTGAAGGTTTAGTTTAACATTGGGAAGTACGAGAATGAGGTTTTGTGTGATGCAGTTGTAATGAAAGCGAGCCATCTGTTGTTGGGACGATCATGGTAATTCGATACTCGAGCAAAACACGATGGATTCAACAACGAGTACTCGTGTGACTTCAAAGGACGACACGTTCGCCTAACTCCACTCACACCAAAGAAAGTATTCGAGGATCAGGTATGGTTAATAAAGAAAAAAATGAAGGAACTTATTATGAGTGATCATGAGGTATTTCACAAAAACATTTAGATCTTAAGGGAACCCCAGAGATATACCTTTGAGAATCAACGCGTAAACAAAATATTTCTTTCAGTGAGAGTGATCGAATTCAATAAGACTTGGCATTCAAACTAGTATATATTTGTACTCTTGTTTAAAGAGTCGTATTTTACTAACAGGCTCATATATTTTATCCCTAGTTTTTTCATTGATTTGTTGCAGGGTTTTGAGGATCTTTTGTTCGACGAAACACACAATGACTTACCTCCAGTGCATGGGATTGAACACCAAATTGATTTCTTACCTGGCGTGAGCATTCCAAACCGCCCCAAGCCAATCCCAAGAAAACTAAGGAGCTAGAAAGGCAAGTCAATGAGCTCATGGAGAAAGGATATGTGTGAGAGACTATGTCATCGTGCACCGAATTGGTGATAGTCGTGCCTAATAAGGATGGAACATGGCATATGTGTTTTGATTGTGGTGCAATCGACAACATTACATGAAACTATCGTCACCTCATACCTCGTTTGGATGATATGTTTGACGAATTTCATGTATTTTCTATATTTCTAAGATTGATTTGAAGAGCAGATTCCATCAAATTCGCATGAAGAATAGTGATGAATAAAAGAAATTGACTAAGACAAAGTTATGATTTTATGAAATGCTGGTTATGCCTTTTGGAATAACTAATACATATATCACTATTTATGAGGTTAATTAATCATGTTCTTAGAAATTCATAGGAAAAATATATGGTTGTATACTTTGATAATACTTTAGTGTATGGAAAAATGTTATAAGAACATGTAAGGCACTTAAGGTTTGTTCTAAGACATGTTGTGAATCGAAAAATGTGTGTTTCAAATTCAACAGAGAATGCACATTGATGAAGAAAATATCGAGGCCATATGCAATTAGTCGAGCCCTAAGACAGTTGCAGAGGTCTGAAGCTTTTTTGGATTGGCTGGTTCCTACTGATGATTCGTAAAGGATTTCATTACCTTGACTTCCCCTTTAATTGAAGTGATCAAGAAGAATGTCTCCTATTGAGGTGAAGCTCAAGAGAAGGCCTTTCAAACCTTAAAAGATAAATTAACACAAGCTTCTTATTTTCATTACCTTATTTTACTAAAACAGATGAGATTGAATGTGATGCATCAAATATAAGAATTGAAGTAATATTGATGTAAGAGCATAGATCCATCACGTACTTGAGTGAGAAGCTCAATGAAGCATGATTAGGTTATCCAATGTACGATAAAGAATAACCATTGGTGTGAGTGCTCCAGATATGGAAGTATTACTTATGGCTCAATGAGTTCGTGATTCATACCCACCATGAGTCACTCAAGAATCTTAAAGGATAACAAAACCTAAATTGCAGACAAGCCAAATGGGTGGAATTCATAAAGATATTTCCCTACCTCATCAAGTACAAGAAATGTCAGAATAATGTTGTTGTTGACACATAATATAGGCGTTATACTTTGGTTTTTGCAGTAGACATTAGTGTGCTTGGTTTTGAACACATTAAGGAACTCTATGAGATGGATCTTAATTTTGGTGTACCTGAGAGTTCTGTTCGGGATTTATTAGTTCGTGAGGCACATGAGGGAGGACTAATGGGACACGTTGGAGTGGCCAAAACCTTGCCCATGCTACAGGAATATTTTTACTGGCCCACTTGCGTAGAGACAAAGAGCACATCTATGGAAGATACGAGACTTGTAAAAAGGCGAAACCCGATTGCAACCACACGGTATGTACTCACCTTTACCCATTCCTTGTACACCAAGTTTCGATATCTCCATAGATTTTGTGTTATGTCTCCCTTGATCCAAATGTGGACAATATTCTATTTTTGTTGTGGTTAATGAGTTTTCTAAAAGGGCTCATTTTATTGCATACCATAAGATCGATGATGCATTGCTTGTAGCTATCTTATTCTTTAAGGACATTGTACGGTTGCATGGAATACTTAGAACTATAGTATCTGATAAGGATTCTAGGTAGTTTACTTGTGGAGAACGTTGTGGTCTAAGTTAGGAACCAAACTTTTGTCTCCACTACCTGTCACCCGCAAACCGATGGAAAAACAAAAATGGTCAATAGGACTTTGTCGACCTTATTACGTGTGTTATTTAGGATTAATCATAAGTCATTAGAAGAGTGTCTATCCCACGTCGAGTTTGCATTGTTTATAGTGCTACTCAATTTTTACCTTTTGAAATCGGTATGGATTTAACCCGCTTACACCATTAAACATGGTCTATTTACCTTCATCGGAGTTTACTAACCTTGATGGAAAGAAAAGATCCAAGTTTTTGAAGTAAATACATGAGAAGGCACACACCAATATTAAAAGGAGGATGAAGCAATACGCTGAAATGTAAACAATGAAGAAAAGAATGTGGTATTTCAACCAAGTGATCTCATGTTGATCCATTTATGCAAGGAAATTTTTCCCCAGTATCGTAAATCCAAGCTCATGCCTTGTAGACATGGACCATTCCAAGTGTGTTGCCCTATGATTCGAGTTTATGATCTTTTCCAACACAATTGTGTTTACCGACGTTAAAAAGGGTAACACAATTACATTACCCTCTAAATGAATCATAATGGTTCACCATGTCACCAAGGGTAATGTAATTCTAACGCCACAACGTCATAATTTCCAATGCAATTGCATTACTCGCATTGATTTTTTCAATCCTAACACAATTTCATATTGTACATAAAAACATTAGAAATAACAACTCCATCACGTTAAAATTCAGGTTAACCCAATTCGTTAGAATGTTTACTTTGATAAAGAAAACATAATAATTGTGTTGAATGTTATAAGATTACAATATCAATCACCATCATCTTCTACATCATCACATTCATCATCAATACCATTGCATCTTCATCATGTTTGGCCTCTTCATTTAGTATTTCATCTAAGTTGTTTGGAAGTGCATGTTGTACCAAATCGCTAAGTTCAACAACTGGTTCTTCTTTGTCTTCTTCCATTGGTTTATCTTCCATTTCATTGTCATCTAGTAATATCGTTCCTTTAGGGCACACTTTAACAACTCTACTGCAATTCTCACATTATCGTACTTACAAAAATGGACATGATGTGTGAACATCATAACATCCAATCTTATTTATTCTATTTCCTCGTCTGATCTTCGGATCAAACCAAACACAATGGAAACGTATGACCTTTAGTCCAATAAATACTTGATACTCGAATTGTAAAATCTCTTTAAGAATATCGTGAAAGTCTGGTTCATTACATGAATCGTAATAATTAACTATTTTTACACAAATAGCTTAATTACTTTTCCTTCTACGTAAACCATGACTAAATGTAAAATTTGAAGCCATGGATAAATATTATAAGATAACATTTCATCATTCCTATAGGAGGTCATACCAAGTCATTCAAACACGTGAATGAAAAAGTATGATTTGTGATACAATTCTAAACCTGAAATAAATATTATATATATAATCATATGCTAGTAATATATATATACATATATATTAATGTGCTTGCAAATTTTTGTAGCCATGGAGCCTATGTTTGTTATATTATCGTTTGTGCATCATCATAAAAATACTAAACATATATATGTACAGATGTTAATATGTTGTGTATATATATATATGTATATAAATACAAAAATAGTTTTTATACTTTACCTTTCATATTGACGGAGATCCACATAATTTAATAGAATGTAAGTATGTGCATGAAACTCTTCATTGATTAGCAGTATTTGCGTAATCTTGCCGCTCAACCATCTAGTTTTGGTAAATATATCAGGAATATCGGTACACATTTCACTGTACTCGAAAAGAGAATTTTCATTCTTGTTTCACGTTGTATTTTTGGATGTTTTCACAATGTGCTGATCAAAATATTATTCGATAAAATTTGTGATCTCTACAAGACTGTATTTCTTCAAAATTGGTCCCTCATGTCTACTTTTATTTTTCACCTTCTTTTTAAGATGAAAAAGGAATCACTCGATTGATACATCAATCGAAACTGTACACGACCACCCAATCCAGGTTCATATGAAAGATGTATCACCAAATGCTCCATAACATAAAATAAAAAGGAGGAAAGACCTTTTCCGAGGAACATAAAATGTGCGGAATGTTACTTCTCAAAACCTGCACGTCATTTACATTTAATGTTCGGGAGAAAATATCTCTAAAAATAGAGCTTACATCACACAACGACTCGTGAACGGTTTTAGAGAAAAATTCTGCAATAACTACTGGAAGAAGATGTTGCATGGAAACATGACAATGAGGACTTTTTACGCCTTTCAATTTTCCACCATTGTGATCCACACATTGAGCTATGTTTGACGCATAGCCATTGGAATATTTCACATCTTATTCTAACAATTTTTAGCATTGCATTTTGTGATGCAATACTAAGTCTAAATGTGGGTTCGGGTGATTTACCATCTCCACTTAGTTCAAACTCTTAACGTGCACATAAATCTATAATATCCAACCTTGAATATGCATTATCCTTTGACTTTCTAGAGACATTCATAATCATAGTGATTAATTTTATCGAAGTAATATTTATCCATATGAAACACATTGAGGTTATGATGAAAGAGATGATGTGGGCAATAGGGAAGATCCCAAAATATAGTGTGTTTACACCGATTATGGCAATCTCCAAATCTATTGCATTTATCATGCCATTTCCACCGCAATCAATTGTCATTTATAATATCTCAAATAATCTCTCATCTCCCGTCAACATGCATGGTGTATGTTTATAAACTGTGTTATTTTTCTCAATGGATGGTCTAACAGAAAACAATAGTGATGACACTCAAACCTACATTGTTTTCTACCATGTTTTAGTATGAATGAATTTGTATCATCCATACAATATGGACATGAAGGACGTCCATGTGTGCTCCAACCACAGAGCATCTCGTAAACATGAAAATTTCTTATAGATGGCTTTCAAGTGGAAACTTTATTTCTTTAAAACATCATATGCATTAACACCGTATTTCCATATATATTTCAACTTATCAATCAACGGTTGAAAAATATATCAAAGCTTTTTTTTTCAGATGATTCAGACCATGTATGATAATTCTCAAAATTAAGAATTCTTTTTTAAGTACATCGTTGGTAGAAAATTACATGGTGACACAGTTAAGGATCACAATGAATATTGTTTACCAAACTCATCATAAGGAGCGAAACCATCGGTGCATAACACTAGATACACATTTATTTTTTCAAAATCAACTTTCAGAACATACCTCAAAAAAATGCTTACACGCTTTCTCACCTCATGGATGTTGTTGCATTTCTCCATATATGTAATTATGTTTTGCATGCCATGTCATGTGTGGTGTCGTATATTGTGATTCGTACATTCTCATTAATCTATCAACAATTGGCATATATAACCTTTTTTTGTACAAAATTCTTTTCCTTTGATTTAGTTTTTATGTTTAAAACTTTCAACCCATAAAAATGACAATTCAAAACATTTATATCTTCTTTCCAAGAGATCATCCAATTGTTTGCACTCATGTCAATCTTTTCATATAGCACTCCGAGAGATCCAGTGAGCTTGGACATATCATAAAAGGACTTAGGTGTGGTGTTACCTTTCGGAAAAACACCATGCAAAGTCTGAAACATTTGATCCATTCAATATTATACAATGATCCTCAAAACGTACATACAAAGATTGCTTGGTTCACCAAGTAACTCGTAAAACTTATCAGTTTGAGCATTTGACACTTCCTCATTCATGTTTCCATTATACATATTAATCTAATAATCGGGAAAAGCATCCCAAATCATTTCCATATATCCATCATGACTAGTACGAGCATTATGAAAACTACTTTCATATGTAATAAGTTCATAATTACTATAAACATCATCTCGTTGTTCAATACTAACATGCGTATGAGATGCCATCATGATCATATCTTCGCCATGTTAAAGCGAAATATATTGGTTTTCCACAAAACCTCTCTAGTATGTGTTTTAATACAACGTATGCACTAAGCATTTGTGTCATTTCTACACCTACACCAAGGACAATATAACTTACCACTTCTTACGTATCTAACTTGATTTGTAGCAAATATCATGAAACTTTCAAACCACTTTCTAATTTTGTAGAAACATTGTTTGTTTCTGAGTCAAAACCCTCTCATAAATATCTTAATCGAGCGAACGAGAGAATTTAAATTATTTTTTAGTTTTAGTTATCAGTGAGTTGGTATGAGAACCAAATCGATATATATACACATAGTTTTCAACGTAATTAATACTATCTTTAACATACTAATGCAATAACGTTGATTATTATGGCGTTCGTAAAATATAATACGTATGAACTCTGTGTCACCTTTGTAACTCAATGGCATTATAAATTCATATCTGTGCATATCTGGCACAAATTGCGTTGACGTGGTTGTGTTATAATTTTGTTACATTTGTATAAGAAATATTAACGCCTTTGTAATACGATAGTCCGTGATAGATCCACATCCTACCAGTGTCAAAGCCACGTTAAAATTGGCGATGCTATGTGGTGATGCAATTGCGTTACTCTTACGTTAAATTTGCGTTACCCACAACAATGCTATTCTAATGCAGGTTTTTTTGTTAACATGGTGATACTTTAACTATTGTATACCAATGATATTAAAATATCGTTGGATTTGTATTTCAATTTTTTTTACTTACACGGATTTGCGTTGGTATATTTGTTTTTTATTAGTAATATATGAATCTTGGTCTACTACAATATCTCACTTTGACAAACAATTGAAGGCCAAGGCTGCTATATTGGACCAATTGAGGCTGCATCTGAATCGAGCATAATAATGCCTGAAAGTCCAAATTGAAAGTGCACCGTTTCACAAAGAAGCTAGTATCACGTTTCTATGGTCTGTTTGAGGTAGAAGCACATATTGGAACTATGGCATGCCGTTTGAAATTAACCGGTAGATTTGCATATACACACAACGTTTGACGTATCTCAATTTAATAATCTAGTGGCATTTGACAACTTTTCAAAGACACGGTGATGAATGCACACATAGCAACAAAGACCTTGATCCAACACTAGTTTCCAACCTTAAACCTTGAGGGTAAGGTTAGTTTCAAGGCAGAGATATTGATAGATACGAAAGGATCCATTCACCAATTATTTACCACTACAACAGAATGAACAAACAACATAAAAAATAGGAGACTTAAAGTGACCTCATAATAAGAAATTGCAACTTACTCCACTATATAACAGTAATAACGTAGAGCATATTATCCAATGAATAGCCAAAATAGCAAGGATGCCCTCTTAGGGAATCCTTGTTTCACGTATACCCTCGAAAATCTAAAGATTAAAAAGAAAAAACTGAAAAAAGACAAATGTGTCCTTATTGTTTGCACGTAAAAACACACATGGTTTGGCGAAATTTTGAAACAAAATATATTTCAAAGTTGAGAGCAAGGAGCAAGCGACATTTTTGAAATTGAGAGCAAGGATCGAGTTCCAAGTGAGGTAGAAGGAAATGTCGAAGTTGAGAGAAAGGAAATTTTGAAGTGAGAAAGAAAGAAATGGAAAGGATCAATAATTGAGAAGAAAACATGAGTCAATCTTCATTGATATATGTGAATGGATGAATTTCTAAGGTTTTACTTTGCATATGAAATATATTAGGGATTAGGTTGTTGAAAGCAAAATTGTTTGTTGATTTCAAATGGGTGTGAATCCCAATGAGTCGCTTGAGTCGAAAAGGGGTCATGAGTCTTAGTAAGTCGCTTAAGTCGAAGAGGGTCAGGAGTCTTAAGTGAGTCGCTTGAGTCAAAAAGGGTCAAGAGTCTCAATGAGTCACTTAGGACTCATGACCCTCTTCGACTCAAGAAACTCATTGGGTCTCAAGGGTCGCTTGAGTCACAAGCTTCGCTTGAGCCTTAATGAGTCACTTGGGTCGAAGAGGGTCAAGAGTCTCAGTGAGTCACTTAAGACTCATGACCCTCTTCGAATCAAGAGACTCATTGGATCTCAAAGGTCGCTTTAGCCGGTAAAAGTCTAATGTAGTCTTAATTAGACATTTTGCAGGTGCCGCCAAAGCTTAAATTTCTTCATAAATTTAAGTATTTGGACAAAATACCAAATATTTCCACCTACTGTTATCCTTTCGAAACAATAAATAAGTTGAGAGGAATGTTAAATGAAGATGAGCGGCATTACTTCGACAAAGAGTCACAATTTAGGGATATATTCCATTTCCAATGTGACTCCATCCTGATGAAGGTTTAAATGTCTGTTATATTAAATCACCCAGTGATTTTATGGGACAATAAAGAGTTGTGGTTTTTCCGAAACGGTATTCTCATCTGGTACGCTATAGTGGAGCATGCACTAATTACCGGATTGAACTGTGGATCTTATCCCAAAGGATTTGAGTTCAAAAGGTGTGATACATTCAGACTGAAAACTTTCAATCGTGGAAAAGTGACCGTTGCACAAGTGAGTGAAATCTTGTGAAGGTAAAGAATTTCTTCAACCGAAAGAGGTTGAAAACTTTGATGGTGTTGTGGCAAGTTGTGGATCACAAGCCTTCATCAGAAAATTCTATCAGTCATGATCTGATTGATATGGTTGATCACTTGGAATTTTTTGAAGGCTTTACATGGTGGTTTTGCATATTTGAAAAGCTTGTGGATACTTGCTAGAAGCATGTTAGCGGGGAATCACTGAAACCAAAATAACATTGTGGCGGTTTCAGATCTCAATCATGGTAAGTTGTATTTCTTATTAGAATAACATGAATGATTTCGTAATTTTTTCTTCTTATCATTTTGTTTTAATGTTTCAGTTACTTCCATTCGAAATCATCAATAGTTTGGACGAAAACAGATGGTACGTTGATGTTATGGATGTTGAACCATCATGTCCAAGGATGTGCAAGAAGTGGGTTAAATCAAATTTTAACCCGAAGTTTATAGACGTGATCAAGCAGATTAGAGATTGTAAGGTAACAATTACACAAGGGTCATAATGGTCACAAGGGTCACAATGGTTATTTGTGTTTTTGAAGGATATTTAAAGTATTCTTCATGTTAAAGTTGACAAGGAAGCTTTACTATTTGATATGCAGCTTTACGAGGGATGCAACAAAATATATGGATGGAATATATACAAAGAAATCCAAAGGTTATTTATTGGAAGGACATCTGTAAGCTTGAACTGCTGACACGAAAAGCAGTTCTTGATGAGAAACATAAGAAGAAATAGAAGGGGAGTAAGAGGAAGAAGAGCAAGGGTGAATAGAAAGAGAAAGGGGAGTAAGAGGAAGCAGAGCAAGAGTGAATAGAAAGAGAAGGGCAGTAAGAGGAAAAAGGTGATGCTGAAGCTGAAGAAGAAGCTGAAACTAAAGGAAACAAAGAAGTCGGAGAAAAGAATCATTAACACCGTAAGAGAACTTCTAAGGGACATCAGGTTTGATTTGCCTGGTATTGACAAGGTAAAAAAGACTAAAGGCCGAAAGGCGGCAAAATCAAACGCTATCCAAAAAGATACAAGCACCAGACATGAATCTTAAGGCACTTTGATAGATGATGATTTTGAATTCCGTCATCATCTATATCCAGTGTCAAGAGAAGAGTCGATGGAGTTAGAGGCTGAAAATGACTCTCGGCATGGCTTAGAAGAGGAGGTGACAAACATTTCAACATTAATTGAAAAGATTACATATGTCGCTAATCCTTCAAATGGGCTATGGTCCAGCATTCCTCTACTTGATTACTTTCCTGAAGAGGTTCTTCCAGTGGTTGCTCCTGATGTTTGCATTAGTGTTCCTCACGAGTTTCCTGCAGAGGATATTCCAGTGGTTCCTATCGAAGAGGTTGCCGCTGATGTTGGTGCTGAGGAAACTCTAAAAATTCTAGTCGAAGAAGTTGATACAGATGTTCATGTTGAAGTTCCACCAAGTAAGTAATATTGAGTCACAAGGGTCACAAAGTTCACAAAGATCGCATGTATCGCATGGGTCACACAGGTTGCATGGGTCGCATGGGCGTATGGGTCGCATATGTCGCAAGGGTCGTATGGTCACAAAGGTCATTAATATCACAAACAAAGTATGAGTCTAATGAATGAAGTGAATTTTATGCAGATGTTGGAGCTTCATTAGATGAGTATGATGCTCTATTTATAAAACGAAAGTTAAAACAATTGAAGGTAAGACATGAGCCATATGTTGAACCCTCGTCGACTGAACCATCGATGAAAAGACCAAAAACACTTCGAGAACAAAGCCCATGGGGTGGACCAACAACAAGGGCATTGAGAGGAAGAGGAGAGGGCGAGGGAGAGGTGTAGTTAAAGGTGTTGCTGCAGAAGAACCCGCATAAAAAGTAAGTCAAGAACCTACAAAAAAGATGGTTCAAAAACCTGAAAATGATGAAGAACCTGCAGAAAAGGTGGTTCAAGAACCTGCAGATGCTAAAGGGAGTCAGAATTTTGTATGGAAGCCCAAGGGATTGGTACAGGGCAAGATATTCTAAAATCTTTCTTTCATTGATGAAACCTCGCCAACAACATTGCTGGAAACCTGAAATAGGTTTTCCCCAGAGGGTAGAGTATAGGGAGATAATATTAAAGGATGGTGTATGACTTGAAGATGACGTAAGATTTTTTAACCCTTAGTCACGAAAGTCACAAAGGTCTTAGAGATCACTTTGGGTCATATGTATACATGTGTGTCATTTTTTGCAGCAATTCGATGAGGCATTGTTGGAGCTGCATAACCGCATCCGAAAATATCCATTTCAATATGGGTTAAAGAATTATTACGTTTGTTATCTTTCTTACATGCAGTCTCTCAAGATGTAGATGAACGAGAGCATGGAAGAATTGTCAAATGTTCTTAAAGACTATTTGGAAGGTACATATGCATTGAGAGACACGTTGAAGACAATGTCAGATTACGATGGCTTGCTTTCGATTCTAAATATTCCATCACGTACAAATCGATATATGTCTCGTCATTGGGTAGCCATTAAAGTGGATTTGAATAGCCGATGCATCACGGTATATGACTGCTAAAAAAGGTTGAAGGGGTCGCATATTGATCCGGTGGTGGAGATTATAAGAAGAGATTTGCCCAAGATATTGCAAGTCAGAGGGTTTCATTCCTTGACTTTCGAAAAAGATATGTGACATTACGAGTATTATGAAGGTTTGTCACAAAACAAACCGCAAATGACAAGTTCCCTGAAATTTGTGATGCCAAAATTTCTTCAATGCATGAGAAGAGTGTTGCTGATTTATTTTTGAATGGACTAAGTATTGATGTACCCAAAGACCAACACCTCCCATCATCTCATCCCTGAAATTGGTTCATATTTTTTTTAATGTGATTCATATTTTTTTAATGTGATTCATATTTTTTTAAGTTTGAATTTGATTCACATTTTTTTAAAATTTGATTCATAGTTTTTAAAGTTTGAACTTGATTCATATTTTTTAATTTTGAACTTGATTCATATTTTTTTATTTGATTCATATTTTTTAAGTTTGAACTTGATTCATATTTTTTAAGCGTGTAACATGTGTGCAATCCAAAATAACAATAATAATACCAATGGTCACAATTGTGACAAAAGTCGCACATGTCGCAAGGGTTATGGATCGCAAGGGTCACATGTATCGAATATGTTGCAAGGGTCGCATATATCGAAAGGATTACATGTGTCGCATATATCAGATATGTCACAAGCAAAGTTCAAAAAAGCGCTAGGCGCTAGGCGGGCGGACACCCAACACCTAGCGTCTAGAGCGCCTAGGCGGAGCCTAGGCGGTGTCTAGGCGGGTTAGGCGGATAGATATACTTTATTTTTATTTAATATAATTATAAAATACTTAATTTTATAAAAACATAAATAAAGTTTAGTACTTATAAAAAATATTTATAAGTATTAAATTCACAATATCAAGCATACAACGACAAATAACATAAAACAAACAAAATATAAAAAATAGATGTCGAGTAAGGACGGTGTTAGACCAAGACAAGGACAAAGGCGAGAGGTGATGACGAATGCGAGACATGAAGCCAAGGGTGGAGATGAAACAAAGATGAAGATGAGAAATGAAGGCGATGACAAAAGATGAAGACGATGTCAATATACAAGAGATGATAGAAGATAAGGAAATAAGGATGAAGACAAAGACGAGGATCGGATACAAATGCGAGGACAAGAGACTTAGATAAAGAAGAAGACAAATGAAATGATGATGACAAAGTCGATGAAGGTAAACACATGGATATATGTCATTGTTAGTTTTTTTCTAAAGTACCAAAACGACGTCGTTTTGACGTCACTTTTTTTTAAAAAAAAAGACCGCCTAAAGATTAGGCGGGCGGTCAAGGAGCGCCTAGCGCCTAGACGGGGCTTAGGCGGACATCTAGAGAGATTTTTAGAACACTGGTCATAAGGGTCGCATATGTTGCAAGGAATTGTATGTGGCAAGGGTCACATATGTCGCAAGGGTCGCATATGTCACAAAGGTCGCATATGTCGCAAGGGTGGCATATGTCGCAAGGGTCATAAAGATCGCTGGATCGCATGGGTCACAAGAGTCACAAAGGTCGGTAAGAAAGGCTCACAAAGTTCGGTCAAAAATGGTCACAAGGGAATGAATTCCAAAAAACATACCGATAATAAAGGTCACAAGGGACACAAGAGTCACAAAGGTCACAAGGGTACAAAAGGTCAGTCACAAAGTTCGGTCACAAAGGTCGGTCACAAAGGGTCACAAAGGTCGGTCACAAAGGGTGACAAAGGTCACAAGGGAATGAATGCCGAAACACATACCGATAATAAATCCACGATAATAATAACAATAATATTAAATCTACAATAACAATAACATTATAAAGTTCAAGGGCATAAATACCGAAACACATATTTCATAACATAACAATAATTACTTGAAATCAAATATGGTTGTCGATAGACCCTATCTAGGAGAGAAATCGAAGCACGGGTGTTGCTCCATTGGAGACCAGTTTGAATGTGAGGGAACATCCCTTATTTTATCCATTTTCGACAAAAATTTCTCTAACCTCCTTCGATGCAAGCGCCACCACCATTCAAGGGCCTCAAATCTAAATACCACGCCCTTTCTTGATCGTTCATCAGCATTATCTTACATCTTCTATCGATAAGACCGTTTGACCTCGCATACCCTATCGGAAGGTTCTACAGTGTCACCCAAGTTACATCAGAAAAAATGATTAAAAATCGAATAAAGAACCAAAATGATATATGATAAATCGGTTTAAGGTCACTTACCAATGCATCTACAACCATATTTGAATGTGTGGCGGTTGTCAGAAAATATGTCTGAGCAGATGAAGATTACTCTGCTTATACGTTTAATGATGATGATGATGCATGTTCCAAGTTACACAAATCATCTCCGAAACTTGTGACGTAAAAAACCATGTCACCTTCATGACGAAAAACTAAAAAAATTCCCAATTTGAAATGATGGTCCTTCGAGAAATCTTTCCATCCATATGTGAATCTAGGGTCGTTCAATTTGACTTCCTATATTTTGTAAGACATATCCAATTTAAGAGTTGTTGTGTTGTTGTTCCTCGTTTTCATTTCGATAAGCTCATCGAAGAACTTCCTCGGAATGTCCTACAACAAAAAGAAAAAAAATCATATCTATATATTCTCTACATGTAACAGACAGATAGAGAGACATAGGAAAGAGATTACAAGGTAGTGCTCTAAATATCTAGGAAGAATCACTTAGACGAAATGTAGGAAACGTGGGGTTTCAGAAATTTTCGAACGATAATTTTTAAGATTTTTTACAGACGAAGTCAAAGACGAGAGATGGTGAGAGTTGGAATGATAGATGGATGGAAGATGATAAGATTTACAGAGAGTGTGTCATATTCGAAAAAAAAACGAAAGGTTGGAATTCGAAAAGACAGGACTCTGACATCGAAGCGACAGAACGGTACAAAGTGTTGTACTGTACAACCCGTGACCAACTTTGACCATACTGTTATGTTTTATGAAATGTTGGGGAAAGTTCGGCGGGAATGGCGGGTCACACATGTTCCCCAAAAACGGTTACAAGGTCACAAAGGTCGGCGAAAATGGCGGGTCACCTTCGTGACGAAAAACTTCAAAATCCTAATTTGAAAATCATGGTCATTCGAAAAATCTTTCCATCTTTACGTGAATCTGGGGCTGTCCAACTTAAATTATCATGTTTTTTAGGACATCCGATTTAAGAGTTGTCATATTTGTGTTCTCGTTTTCCCTTTGATATGCTCATCGAAGAACTTCCTCGGAATATCCTACAACAAAAAGCATAACAAATAATCAAATCTCTACATTCTTTACATGTAAAAGATAGACAGAGAGACAGGTGAAGTAGATTACAAGGTAGTGCTCTAGATAGCTAGGAGGAATCACTGGGATGAAATATGGGAAATGTGGGGTTTGAGACATTTTTGAACGATAAATTTTCAAAGATTTTTACAAACGGAGGCGAATATGGGAGATGATGAAAGTTAGAGCGATAGACGGATGGAAGATGATGAGAGTTGCAGAGAGAGTGTATCATATTCGAAAAAGGGAAAGGATAGAATTCGGAAAGACAGGACTCTGACATCGAAGCGACGGAACGACACAAAGTGTTGTACTATACAACCCGTGACAACTTTAACCACACTGTTAAATTTTATGAAATATTGAGGAAACGTTCGACGGGAATGGCGGGCCACACATTTTCCCTGAAAACGGTCACAAAGGTCAAATCGAAATGGTAAAGGACTTGAATATGGTCATGAATATGGTGAGAAGGAATTTGAACCTCTAATTCTTGCTTTCGGAAGCATTTCTAGAGGAGGTGAGAATGGAGGTGTTGTAGATTATGAGGATTGTGTTATTGTAGGTTCAAATAACAAAAGTAGAGTTGGGAGTAATCCGACGAAAACAATAAATATTTTGGATTCAGATAATTCTGATAGTGAACATATGAGCGGGCTAAGAGAAGATGGTGGTTGTGCCATGAATATGGTCGTTCATGAAGTTATGTTTTATGACAGTAATGAAGTTGATACTGACAAGAGAGCATAACTTCATGAACGACCATATTCATGGCACAACCACCATCTTCTCTTAGCCCGCTCATATGTTCACTATCAGAATTATCTGAATCCAAAATATTTATTGTTTTCGTCGGATTACTCCCAACTCTACTTTTGTTATTTGAACCTACAATAACACAATCCTCATAATCTACAACACATCCATTCTCACCTCCTCTAGAAATGCTTCCGAAAGCAAGAATTAGAGGTTCAAATTCCTTCTCAATTTCCATTTCATACTTCACACTTATTGATTCTATCTCCAGATACAACAGTGGTCGAATTCCTCATATGCGATCGAACATATGAACATATAAATGTTTGTCATTCATTATATATGTCAGCTTCCTATTTTCACAAATATTGGGCAAATAGGTTAACTTCAATTTCGTTGTATTTTTTCCACCATCATCTCTATGCATAACTCATCAATTAGTTGTTGATAATAGAAAAATCCTTTCTGGTTTTCCTGAACTCTACCAACCCATTCAAATTCTCCATTTACGTTTTTTTCATATTTACCATTATACAAAAAATAAATCAGTGTGATTTTCTCATCCACTAAATCTATTACACCTGTAACAAAAACATAAAAAGAGGGTAAATTTTGTGACCCACTGTGACCATGTATTTCAATATGACTCTGTGACCCAGTGCAACCGTGCGACTCGATGAGACTTTGTGACCTAATGCAACTCTGTGATCCACTGCGACCATGTGTTTCAATGACTCTGTGACCCAATGTGAACTTGCGACTCGATAAGACTTTGTGACCCAATATGACTCTATGACCCACTCGTCCATGTGTTTCAATATGAATCTATGACCCAGTGCGACCGTGCGAATCGATGAGACTTTGTGGCCCAATACGCTCTGTGACCTACTACGACCATGTGTTTCAATATGACTTTGTGATCCAGTCCGACCATGCAACTCGATGAGTCTTTGTGATCCAATGCGATCATTTGACTCATTCTATTTCACTCAGTGACTCGTTTTGACTACATTAATATAAGACCAGTTCTGACAAACAGAGAATCGAATCTGTATATATTACCCACTACTCACCCGGGTAATCCAATTCACAAAAAAACATGAAAAGCTCACTATATATACCAGATTTTTCTGTGGAACATACTTAATTCCAAGCTACTTAGTTGGTAACAAATGATTTCAACCTATTTGCGGCGAATCTGAATCGATTTGAAGCTACTCGCGGAAAATATAATGCTGAATTGAAGCTATTCACGATGAATCTAATATGGGAGAAGAGAAATGTTCCGCCAAAAAAGAGAGGGAACCGAGGTGCTTTGGAGGAGACTTTTGATTGACAAAGACAATATGGAGTTATCAATATTATAAGTGTAAAGTTGAAGTTGAGAATTTTTTTTGGGATGGAAGATATGATTGAAGTCCTAATAACATATCAAATGTATTTTTTTTATTTTCCCTAATAAATATGTAATGTTTCTTAGAGTGTTGTAAGGTGGTTACATGCTCATTCTGGGGAGAGACAAAGAGGAAAGTTATATTTGAGAAAGGTGGGGATGGAGAGAGGTCCCTAGAGAGAGTGTGGTCTCTCCAACGTTAAATTTATGTAGTTTTGTCTTAATCAAATCGTCATATCTCTATTATTTTGTGTTTTTACATCTTGCACATATGAGATGTATGACAAGATTTTCTAATAGTTTGTTTGTTTTAAATGTTATTTTGATTAATATGATGGAAATTATGATATTTTGATAAATATATATTTTTAATTGTAAAAATCTATTGTGTAATCTTATTCATCGGTACTGTTGCATATACATACATAAAACATAAAATAATACCATCTCTTAATATTCATCTCCAAACATATACTCGACCAATGTATGAAGAGATGTGATGAAACGACCATCATTTATTTCTCTATAAATATAATTTTGAAGCATAAAAAATGAGTATAACTCATACAGATCAAAGCACGCCAAACCACAAAGATATAACACCATCAGATCGAAAAGAACCGAGCACCTCTTTGAACATTCACTGTTACATTACTAGAAACAATACGATTGAAGATAGACGAAACCGTCTCAAAATAGTGCATCTATCCGAATACGAACATCCGTAAATTAAATTTGTTTATGTTTCGTCTAGAATTATAATGTAATTTTCGTCCAGACGGACAACTTCGTCCCTAAAACCGTTTGCAAATTCGGTCGAGTTATGATAGGAGATCCATCGAAAATGTGTCCCAAAAGCAGTGAGAGAGTTGACCATTGACCAATTTCCAAATGGATAAGCATATCCATATTATTTAAAAAATAATTATTATTATTATTATATTATATAAATAAAATAATTATTAATATACTAATTAATTAGTATATAATATGTTAATATAAAATATATTGTTAATTACAAAAATTAAATGTTTTGAATTATATATAAACCTAGTTCGAAACCCATGGTTCATCTTCGTAATGCGTATCTCAATCAATCGTTGGCATATTTGTTTCTAAAATCCATATGTGCAGGCTAAACTTCGTTTTTGTTTTCGCTATTTTACCTGTTGTTTGAGCGAATTCTAAAAAAATAAAATGTTAATATATTTATATATATATTATAAAAAACACTTATTCAGTTATATATATCGAGATAAATTTCATTGAGTTCTTGTTTCATACCGAAATTTAAAATATTTATTTCAACATCACATTTTTAAATTTATTATATACATGTTTTGTTTTGACATTTACGAAAAAAAAATCATCTATTTTTATTATGAGTGTTTTCATGTGATTAAAAATAGGTTGGTTAATCATCTTTTTGTTTTCTCTACAACAAATTATTATTCAATAAATTGTTAAAAAACTAATATATATTTAATTAAAACATTGAAAATATTAAATAATTATTATGTATATGTTTCAACAAACGAATAAGACCCAATTTTATGTGTTTTTATATTCCCAAAGTCATCTCGATCAGATTTATAAGATTTATGTATTTTTTAATTTTTTAAGCTTTTGGATTGTCCAAATGTATATACATTAAGGGTGGCCAATTTGGATTACACGGATCGATCCGAACAATGCGAATCGTTTGGAGTATGGATTACCTTAAAAATCCATATAGGTTTAAATTTTAGAATCCTTTCGGATTCAGATCGGTTCAGTTTGGGTTTGGGTAAAACCCGATGAACCTGGACAACCTAATTTAAAAAATATATAATTTAAATTTAAAATATATAATTTAAAATTTTTTAAAAGATATAAACAGTACAAAACATTAGTATATTTTCTTTTTTATATATTTTTTATTTTATATTTGATATTTTCATTTTTTTAATCACTTGTACAAATCTTTTAACTAGTTAACCTTGAAGATGGAGGCTTCCGCATAACTACATTCATCTTAATTTTTTTTAATGCCTTAGTGTTTTATCAATAAGAAGAAAAAATGATTACAATCAAACTAACTTGCCTTTCTTTCATGTTTAAAACATTTTATTCATCAAAACATTATATACAAATCTATCGATAATGTATTGTCCATCTAGATAGTATATCATAAGTTATAATATCATTTATGGTCCACATAAAACACCTTATTGCATAAACTATGTCGTGTGGAAACATCGCATGCTTGAAATTCCACCGACAAATTTTATGACTCTTCAATTATTGTTAAACAAATATATCTAAATTTCTTCTAGAATGATTAAACTCATGAATCAATAATATTAAAAACATAACTTTTTTCTCATACATATCTGGTGCTAAATTGTATTATAAGAATTAACCATATCGAATAATTCTCAAAAACATTTATCATCAATTTTGTTTCATCTAAAACAAAAGAAACTAAATAACAAAAACATTAAAATTTTATGACTTTATACCCATTGGGAAGGTAGATCTAATAAACGTTGTTGTCGATTCGCATCAAGATTTTGAAATGAACCAATTGCTCGAGGTCAATTTAGATTTCATTTGAGTTGAAAACCTTTCCTTATGAGCTCGATAATTTGATGTCATAACTCTTTAATAGCTTCCGGATGTGATCAATAAGTCGACTATTTTGGTATTATCACCTGAGACACCGAATTGATAAGACGTTCTATTCCGTAAACTGTGGGTACGCCATTCGAAATTTCTTGAGAAAAAATATTGTCATATTTGTACAAAAGACTATCTCGTAGATAACCATGCTTAAAAGTGATTCTTTGTACTAAAATACAAACATCGGTAAATCAAAAATGGAATTTTTAATCTTATTCTATAAAAAAATATTTCGTACATTTATAATTTTTGCTTAAATGTCAATTTCTTTAAATTTATATTTTTAAAAAATTAAAACTATGTGATTAAATTTATTTGCATTAAATATATGAATTTATTAATTTATCCCTTAAATCTCAAAATAATTTTGGTCTGTTATTTTTAGGAGAAAATACAAATATTTACAATTCAAAACCAATATATTTCTTTGTAAAATTTCTGTCAATTGCGAATTATTTTTTCATAAGTCATCAAACAATTTTAAACTAAAATTAAAATTAAGATACGAGAAGTACTCTTGAATATTTTGCCTCTATTGTTTCATAAGGGGTTGCCCCACTAATAGATGAGTCTATTTGACTAATTATATTAAATGATGCGTATCATATACGATTAGGGTTAAAATCAAAAGAAAAATTGCCATTCATTTCATCGTAATTTTCTTATAAAAGAAACAAAAGAAGAACACAAGAACTGTAGACAAGAGCCACCGACAAAGCACACGTGGACGTGAATGCCCCAAGATATCTCTAGCTTACTCTTACTGCTGGTTTTCAACAACCGCGGACACGGCAAACACACGAGTCATTAGGGTATTTAACGGTGAAGCAAAAGCCGTGGGTCTCACGCCCATGCTTGAACTTACAGCCAGCATCGCAGAGATCATCCACGCAGCCGCTGTACAACACCTGGTTGCAGCTTCCTATGGGAAGCTCTGACGCATCTCCTGCAATGTCTTCTTAGAGATACAAATTATTAGAACCAGTATAAACGTTCTTTTACATGCATGTACCAGGGCTGGCATATGCAGCAATATTCATGAAACTGAAACCAAAGTGGAGCGTGGAAGTATCGTGATTTCAAAGTTCAACACGTGTCTTTCAGTTTATGCCATGTATATTACATGACCTTCCTGTTTTTTTAACTGGAATGGAATAGCAGAGTTTTGACAGAAGACTTCGATCATCATGCAATAGGCATAGAAGCTTACTTTGGAACCTAAAACTCAGCACTCATGCAATGCGTTCAACAGGGAAAAAAAAAAGAAAGATCACGGCAAGTAACGGAGTCCTATTGTTTTGGGAAGTAATAATAGTAACCTAGTACTTATGTCTTTGCTGAATCAATGAGAACGCCATACACTTAAAAAGCTACCTCAAGAGTTTAGGATTATCCGGTACCATATATAGGAGTCCAAAGTTCATGTCCTAACCGATGTGGAACACTTATCATAACACTTCCTCTCACGCCCAAACTCGGTCTTGGAGTATGGGCATCACAATCTATTGCCCAATATCAGTATATTAAAATCGGGACGAACCTAGATCTGATACCATGATACAAAATTGAAAGAAAGATTTTGATATGTATTATGATTTATTTCCTTGTTCGTTGGAACCTAAAACTCAGCACTCATGCAATGCGTTCAACAGGGAAAAAAAAAAGAAAGATCACGGCAAGTAACGGAGTCCTATTGTTTTGGGAAGTAATAATAGTAACCTAGTACTTATGTCTTTGCTGAATCAATGAGAACGCCATACACTTAAGTCTCAAGGAAGCAGAAAATTTTGCAGTGAGAACAGCAGGAAAAACTGAACCGGAAACACGAAATATGGAGATTCAGGGAAGAAATTACCATGAGGAACGAAAAGAAGCAACAAGAGGACAGCAACCACCGAAAGACTCTTCATGCTGTTTTTCTTAATATCACTCTTACAAGCAAACAATTCTAAGACATACAATCCGTTGGAGAGGAACACGCACAATTTAAAGAGAAAAAAAAATAAATTTATTCAAGTTTAGGAATATTTCCAAAATGCAAAATTTGTTAATTTGCTCTTCGTTTCTGCAACTTCCCATTTTAGATTCTAAAATTGGTAAGTTGTCAATTTTCAAGAAGTCACAATAAGCTTAGAAACTCATAAACTGAAATCGTGCAGGCGGCAGGAACACAGACTTGTTCATAAAAAAAAGCGAGAGGATTGGACAAACCTGGACAAATGGCCTGAGGCCTTGAATACTCTGATTTTAGCTTTGAGAAATCCTCAGCCAATGAATTCTCCTCTTGAATCCCATGGCCGATTATCAAATGACTTCCCTATGATACTTCGTTGGTCACTTACAGTCCCTTCTTCTGTTCGGTACTCTGGAAAGTAATCTAGGAATGTTTTTGTGCCTAATTCCTCGACCCCGTTGAAAAGGAAGTTTCTTAGCAAGTCCTGATGCATGTAAAGGTCAGCATACAAAGATCATAAACAACAAGGAACAAAACCAAACACTGATGGGCTGAAACCTTAGAAGGCGTTTCACCAATTAATCTTCTAAGCACACCATGTCCAGGGTCCTGCCAACAGTGTGGTACAAAGTGATAAAGAAGTACATTAATTGATCTGAGTACTCGTTGTTCAAGACAAAGTATGATACCATATCTATGTGTGAAAAAGAAAATGCTTCGACTACAAATTACCTTCTCTGTGCGCCATGCCAGGTATTTGTGTTGTGCTTCACGATTGGCCCTCACCTTAGATGGGTCCACCTCCTCTGCCACTATACCAGTCATTTCAAGCCATGCCTAGAGAGAAAAGGAACAATATGATGAATTATGTTTGAACTATATAATGAGGAAAACAGTGCACCATTACAAGGAATCCATTAAATTTTTTTTTAAAAAAAAGTGACCTTGTAGTACTCTGTGAATGCGGAGAATAAAGCTCTATGTTTTTCTCGAGTAGAGGTAAATTTTGTCCAAATAACCAGAGGCGAGAAAAACTTTATAGATTCACCAGTCAGCTTTCCGCCCCAGGGTAAAAGCTGCATGAAATCTCTGTTCAGTTGTCATATGTAAGTTCAGGAAGATTAGTTCTATAACTTTTACATACACATATCTATTGGTAGCATTCAGTGTTTATGCCAAGCATTTTTTTCTCACCTCAGCATATTTTTGATATAGAGGCATCAAATTTTTATAATACTTCCCCTTGTAATCTGTCTCATCGGTCAACTGATGCAAAGGATTTAGGTCCCTGAAGAAGCAAGTTAGTGCGAACTAAGTTCCTTGATATAAAAACAAACAATAGATTTAATAATTTCATCATTAATTTAAACCAAAGAGGGAAAGATATGGAAAATAACTTACAAGACGACTATATTCATATTGGCTGATGAGAAACAGTTCGCACAGAATATCGGCACATCAAACTCAGGCTCCATAAAACCAGCAAAGTCCAAAACCTGCAAAATAATCAGGATAACAAAAACACTATGAAATAGTGTAATTCGTACGTAAATTTTTGATGAAAAATAATAATGACTGAAATGACACATTCCATGCCGAGTTTGTCGTGAACCCTCCATGAAAGTGATATCCACAGAGATCGTGCAAGCACGATAATGAGATACTGCAGGGATTAAATCTTAAAATTTACCTGCATTGTCTCACTCTCGATGGTCATGCTTCGCAAAAGCCTTATCTTTGAAGATCTGAAAGCTAGCATCTGAAGCTCTGTTTTCCCATCAAGAGCTGTCATCTTATTATACTGTTCCTGAAAATCGTTTCTGATCAATGAATCTAAGTTCTGAATTTCACATAAAAAAAATCCTGATGTTAGCTGAAAGCAGTAAACAAAGCTGAGGCGTACATAAAGAAAGCTCAATTAGAATGGTGTAACTACTGACTTGTAGAAATAAACTATCACCATTAAGCACAACGGAAATATCTTGTATATTTGGACCTTTCCATAATCCAAATAAATACTTTGAACCCGGAGAACAGGGGGATTCAGAGGCTTATGCGGGTAAGACAAACATCATTGCCAAAACTAAGTTTGTTATAATGAAAAAATGAACATTAAATTATGACATAACAATAAAACACCGGATATCATCAAACCAAAGAGAGTGAATGAACAGCCTAATACTATAGTTCGTCAACCACAAACTCAACGTCCCCAAACCATCAAACTTGTTTTGTCTGTCCACTTTACTCAAACTTTCCATTGTGGCATACTATTTCCACAGTGCAGACAAGAGACACTGACATAAAAAAAATACACAAATTCATTTGAATGTCTACACGACCCAAAATTAGCGAAATTTCCCCATCGAAAATGCAGCAAAAACCCAGATAATGTATTAGCAAGTCCAAGCTAGTTTAGACAACCAAATGGGGTAATGGAAAACAATGTTGCGGACAGATCAACAAGCAAAACTGAGATTCAATCTATCTGAAACTAAACCTTTTACAGCTTAAGATCACCATAAAGGTTTCGAAACCTCAAAATAAACCCAAATGGCAGGAAAAATTGGTAGAGGAGCAACAATCTACAAAAGTGTCTATGCATTTGCATACACATATGTAAGTATATACTTGGAGAGGAGATGGTTCGAGAACGATGCGTCGTTTGGTTTCTTCGAGTGCGGATTGGACGAACTCCTTGTACGAAACGGCGGAGACACTGAACTTGGATCTTCTTCTCCTCTGTCTCCAGATAATATCGGCGTTTTTCCAGATCACAGATGAGATTAGAACAGGAGAGGTTGTCTTCAAGCACAAGCTGAAAGAAGAAGAAGGAGACCCGAACTCCATTGACAGAGAAAGTGGAGCTCTTCTGCACTCGAAAAATGAGATTCATCTTACTTGCTTGTTCTGGACCGCCTTAAAATCTGATTGCCCAATCACCCACGTTTGCTAATTCCGAAATTTTGGATATTTTAATTTGATGAATATGTTAAAATTATTATATATATATAATCTTTTTCTAAGGACTTACCTTTTTTCACCAATGATTTCTTTTATTTGAGATAGATTAATGTAAAATGTTATATATGTTAAAATATAAATTTTTAAATTGATATTTCAACTATATCAACTTTTTATTTTTAAAATTGATAAATATTTTGTATAACTTTAAATTATAAATTACAAATAAAAAATCTCTTTTTCACTCTCTCCTCAATTTATTTTAATAATTTTATTTTATTAACAATCTATCCCCTAAATTTTACTACTTTTTTTTACTCATCCGATTTATCCCTAAATTATCGTTACTCATGTTATTCCCCTTGAACGTTAAAAATTCATCTTATTTTTCCCTACGTTAACTTTCCGTTAATTTCCTCCCCGAACTATATGACATCTACTCTATTCTCCGTTAACTATATAAATTCTAGTTTATTCTAAATGATTTCTCTAATAGTAACATAATTTTAAATTATGGTTATTATATACATAACATATTTTCTTTAATTTTAATGTAGTATTAAATTTTGTATATTAACAACATTAAAATAAAAAATACTTTAAATTCTAACGATTACAAATGATTGATAAAAATATTAATATAAAAATATTTTAATTAAAATAAAAAAATACTAAAATATCTTTAATATAAATGAGAACACACAATTTTAATGATTACAAAACAATAAAAAAAATATAACATGATGTTCAATTGCACAATAAGTTCATCATTACTAAAAGATAAAAAATATAACTTGATGTCCACAAATTACCCAAATTTGACCCGATTTTGACCCTATCTGTATACCCAATTTTGACCCATATTATACCCGATTTTTAACTCGATATCGACACAATTTTAACCCAATTTCACCCAAATTTAACCCGATTTCATCCATTTTAATCCGATTTCACCCAATTTTTACTCGATTTTTCCGAATTTCAACCCGATTTGACCGAATTTTCACTCTATTTCACCCCAATTTAACCCGATTTCATCCAATTTCACCCAATTTTTATTCGATTTCACCGAATTTCAACAAGATTTAAATGGATTTTCACTCTATTTCATTCAAAATTAACATGATTTCACCTAATTTTGACCCAGTTTCACTCAAATTTTACTCGATTTCACCGAATTTCAACCTGATTTAACTGAATCTTAACTCTATTTCACTCATATTTAATCCGATTTCACCTAATTTTTACTCGATTTCACCGAATGTCAACCCGATTTAACCAAATTTTAAAAATGGGGTGAAATCAGATTAAAATTGGGTGAAATCGGGTTAAATTTTGGTGAATTTGGTTAACATCGGGTGAAATCAGATTAAATCGGTGAAATCGAATTAAATTTGGGTGAAATCGAATAAAAATTGGGTGAAATTGTGTTGAAATTCGGTGAAGTCGAGTAAAATTTGGGTTAAATCGGATTAAAATTGGGTGAAATCGTGTTAAATTTCGGTGAAATTGGATTAATATTGGGAGAAATCGGGTTAAATTTATCTGAACACACCGTCTCTAATTTTCCGGACGGATTAAGGACGAACCTTTTTACCAATTATTTTTTTATTTGAGATAGATTAGTGTAAAATGTTCTATCTTTTAAAATAAAAAATTTTAAATTGATATTTCGACTATATCAACTTTTTATTTTTAAAAATGATAAATTTGTATCTAACATCAAAATTATAAATTAAAAAAAAAGATAAATTCTCTTTTTCATTCTCTCTTCAATTTATTTTAATAATTTTTATTTTTATTTTATTATTTTACTATTTATTTATAAAATATATTATATTTATTTTTATTTATTATTTACTTTTTATTTATAAGTATTCTATATATATTATTTACTTTTTACGATCTCGATTTTCAATCGCTTTTGGTTTCTATTTGGATCCAAGTAAAAAAATTATATACCCCTCGTGAATATGTCTCGGTCATAATATAAATATATATCATATTATAAAGGCATCGCGAACTAGTCCCTATCATATATCTTTTTCTAAGGAATTACCTTTTTTACCAATAATTTTTTATGTTTGAGATAGATTAGTGTCAAAATTTCTTCCTGTTAAAATATAAATGTCTAAATTGATTGTTCAATTATATCAAATTTTTATTTGAAAAAATGACAATTTTTATCTAGATAACCTCAAAATGGGAGAATATCAAATGAACAAGAATGGAGAAAAGACATATGTACCTTTATATTTTATTAGTGAAAATATACACAGTTTGAGATTTTTGTTAGTGAAACAAAACCTGTTTTAAAATTGAAAGAAAAGAATGAGAAACGATTTCGAAGTTGAGAGCGATTTCCAGCGATTTTCGAGGATCTCATGGGTTATATGGGTTGCTTGGGTTGTATGGATCGTATGGGTCGCAAGGATCATTTGGTTTGCATGAATCATATGAGTCATTTGGGTCTCATGGATCATATGATCATTTGAGTCGCATGGATCATATGAGTCATATGGGTTGTTTGGGCCATATGAGTTATATGTGTTATATGGGTAACAAAGGTTACATGGGTCGTTTGGGTTGCACTAGGTCGTTTGGATTGCACTGGTTCGTTTGGGTCGCACTGGATCACAGAGGCAATTTGAGAATATCATATTATAAAGATATTTTTGAAGTTATTTTTTTTAGCTAAGGATAAGATTAAAGCCTAATAACATTTAAAGAGATAATTTTGAAGTTGCCCCCTCTCACCTTAAAAGTGCAAATTTCAAAAAACAAAAACAAAAAAAAACAAAAATTTCTCTTTTTCATTGACTCTTTTATTTATTTTGATAATTTTTATATTTATTTTATTATTTAATTTTTATTTATAAATATAAATATATTATTTTTAGGAAAAACAACATTTCTCCCCTTGAAAATACTACTTTAGTCCTATTTTCCCCTCAATTTTGACTCACATCCTATAGTGCTTCAGAACTTCATGCATACCCTCGTAAATCTAATGAACAAGATTGGAGAAAAGACATATGTGCCTTTATATTTTTTTAGTGAAAATACATACGGTTTGACAATTTTGTTAGTGAAACAAAATCTATTTTAAAATTGAGAGGAAGGAGTGAGAGACGATTTCGAAGTTGAGAGCGATTTCCAACGATTTTCGAGCGATTTCTAGCGATTTTCGAGGGTCTCATGGGTTATATGTGTTGCTTGGGTTGTATGGATAGTATGGGTCACACGGATCGTTTGGGTTGCATGAGTCATATGAGTCATTTGGGTCTCATGGATCATATGGATCGTTTGAGCCGTATGGATCATATGAGTCATATGGGTCGTTTGACTCATATGAGTCATATGGGTCACATGGGTAATAAAAGGTTGCATGGTTCGTTTGGGTCGCACTAGGTTGTTTGAATCGCAGTGGTTCGTTTGGGCCGTACTAGGTCACAAGGGCAATTTGAGAATATCAATATTATTAATATATTTTTTATGTTAATTTTTTAGATAAAGATAAGATTGAAGCCTTATAACATTTCAAAGGATAATTTTGAAGTTGCCCCCTCTCACCTTAAAAGTGCAAATTGCAAAAAAAAAAAAACAGAAAAAAACAAAAAGTTTTCTTTTTCATTGACTCTTTTATTTATTTTGATAATTTTTATATTTATTTTATTATTTAATTTTTATATATAAATATATTATATTTATTTTTAGGAAAAACAACATTTCTCCCCTTGAAAATACTACTTTAGTCCTATTTTCCCCTCAATTTTGACTCACATCCTATAGTGCTTCAGAACTTCATGCATACCCTCGTAAATCTAATGAACAAGATTGGAGAAAAGACATATGTGCCTTTATATTTTTTTAGTGAAAATACATACGGTTTGACAATTTTGTTAGTGAAACAAAATCTATTTTAAAATTGAGAGGAAGGAGTGAGAGACGATTTCGAAGTTGAGAGCGATTTCCAGCGATTTTTGAGCGATTTCTAGCGATTTTCGAGGGTCTCATGGGTTATATGTGTTGCTTGGGTTGTATGGATAGTATGGGTCACACGGATCGTTTGGGTTGCATGAGTCATATGAGTCATTTGGGTCTCATGGATCATATGGATCGTTTGAGCCGTATGGATCATATGAGTCATATGGGTCGTTTGACTCATATGAGTCATATGGGTCACATGGGTAATAAAAGGTTGCATGGTTCGTTCGGGTCGCACTAGGTTGTTTGAATCGCAGTGGTTCGTTTGGGCCGTACTAGGTCACAAGGGCAATTTGAGAATATCAATATTATTAATATATTTTTTATGTTAATTTTTTAGATAAAGATAAGATTGAAGCCTTATAACATTTCAAAGGATAATTTTGAAGTTGCCCCCTCTCACCTTAAAAGTGCAAATTGCAAAAAAAAAAAAACAGAAAAAAACAAAAAGTTTTCTTTTTCATTGACTCTTTTATTTATTTTGATAATTTTTATATTTATTTTATTATTTAATTTTTATTTATAAATATATTATATTTATTTTTAGGAAAAACAACATTTTCCCCTTGAAAATACTACTTTAGTCCTATTTTCCCTTCGATTTTGACTCACATCCTATTCCCCCTCGATTTCTAGTTTTCATCATATTCCCCCCTCTCGAAAATACTGTTTTAATCCTATTCCCGTTGATTTTGACCACATCCTATTCTCCCTTGATTTTTAGTTTTCATCCTATTCTCCCCTCAACTCTAAAAAATCTATCTAAAACTCAATCCATTAATTATCCGTTAATAGACCCAATTTTGACCCGAATTAGACCAAATTGTGACATTAATTTTGACTCGATTTAATTCGAATTTGTACTTAATTTTTACCCAAATTTTGACTGAAATTTAACCTAAATTTTAACAATAAATCAAGTTAATTATTCAATTTAATCGATTTACTTGACTTAATGGATTTCGAGTAAAATTGAATACGATTTTTTTTTTACTTGAAATCATTTTTTGCCCAAATTTGACCCCAATTTCGATTCAATTTTAACAAAAAAGCGGTCCAATTTTGACCCAAATTGTGATCTCAATTTTGATTCGATTTAAACCCGATTTTTACTTAATTATATGACTTGAATTTTACTTAATTTTAACCCGAATATCAATAATAAGTCAAGTTAATTATTAAATTTCGCTGATTTCGAGTTAAAGTTGAATACAATTTTGTTAATATTATCAAGATTGGATCAAATCCAGTTAATCAATTTGCCCCGATTTTGACTAAAATCCGATCCAATTTTGACCCAAAATGTGACCTCAATTTTGACTCGATTTGAACCCGATTTTTTTACTTAATTATGACTCGAATTTTACTTAATTTTAACTCGAATATCAACAATAAATCAAGTTAATTATTAAATTTAGTTGATTTTGAGTTAAAATTGAATGTGGTTTTGTTAATATTATCAAAATTAGATCAAATCGAGTTAATCAATTTGCCCCGATTTTGATTCAAATCCGATCAAATTTTGACCCAAATTGTGACCTTAATTTTTACTCGATTTGAACCCGATTTTGTACTTAATTTTGACTTGAATTTTACTTAATTTTAACCCAAATACTTAATTTTAAACGTTATATTTTAGTAAATTAGATGTGAATTTACTACACACATAAATAATAAAAATCAAGTTACTTATTCGATTTAATTAATCTTGAATCAAAATTGGATCCGGTTTTGTTAATTGTATCAAAATTGGATCAAATTTTGGTAAAAACTGAGTCGGATTCGGATCAATTTTGACTCGATTTTAACCCTAATCGCGTCCCCAATTTATACTCAATTTTAACCCGGACTTTTACTTAATTTTGGCTCGATTTAATTTTAAATGTTATATTTTAGTAACTTATATTTTAAATGTTATATTTTGACCCGATTTAATTTACTAAAATATAACATTTAAAATTAAATCAGATCAAAATTAAATAAAAGTTCGATTTGAAACCGTACTCAAATTTTACTAGAAATCAATTAAACCAAGTAAACAGATTAAATTGAATAATTAAATTGATTTATTGTTAAAATTCTGGTTAAATTTAAGTAAAAATTCGGGTCAAAATTAAGTACATATTCGAGTTAGATCGAGTCAAAATTAGGTCAAAATTGAGTCGAATTTGGGTCAAAATCAAAGTCAAAATTGGGTCAAATTCGAGTCAAAATAAGAGAGAATAGGATGGAAACTAAAATTTAAGGGGGAATATGATGTGGTCAAAATCAAGAGGGAAATAGGACTAAAGCAGTATTTTCGAGGGGAGAATAAGATGAAAACTAAAAATCGAGTGAGAATAGGATGTGGGTCAAAATCGAGAGGGGAATAGGACTAAAGCAGTATTTTTGAGGGGAATAGACTGTTCTTCCATTTTATTTTATTATTTATTTTTTATTTATAAATATTATATGTATACACATTTATATATAATATATTCAAATATCTTGATTATATATATATTATTTACTTCTTAGTTATATATACATTTATATATAATATATATAAATATCCAACATTATACCACAGGCGTTATACCATGGACTTTGTACAACATTTTAGAACAAACACGTTGTACGACACATTGTACCACGAAAGTTGTACAATGTCATGGAAGAAACAAAAAAGAAGAGAGGAAGAAATCGGAAAGAGAAAGAAAATTAGATGGTACATACCTCGGAAAAAACCTTTTTGGTTTAGGTCATCAGAATATTTAAAAACACTACAAGAAAATTAGTATTTCCAAACGGAATTTGCAAACTGAACACGCCGTCCCTAAATTTTCGGACGGATTAAGGATAGAAAATATATCCCTCTATAAATTTGCGGATCGAAAAATAGTCCTTGAGTCGTTCGTGATTGCAGACGGATTTGAAACGGACTTAGGAGACTTAGTGAATTAGAGACCGTGTCCAAGGACGTTCGTAATTTACGGACGGGCTGACCGTCTGTCCGCAAATTATAAGAGATTTAGGGATGTATTCGAGACGGTTCGTCGGGAAATATTTGTCTTAGTCCGTAATCCGTGAGTAATCACTCCAGAAATTATCTATTTAACCCCTCCCCCTTCCATCGGTATCTCACACACAATTCTCATATATTTCTCTACATATCTTTTATATTTTCTGATTATAATGGCATCATATTCGAGATCAAATATTTTTGTTTCTAGAAGGTGGATGTATATAAGAATTGATATAGAAACTCAAGGTGTATCGAAGGAGTTTATAGAAGACGTTACAAAGTTTATGACGATGGAGACAAATCAACAAGTTTATAAAGAAATCGATAAGTTGGTTTGTCCATGCGTCAAATGCAAAATTGAAAATTTCATTAATGAGAGAACCGTTTGGAAATGTCTTTATTTAAGAGGGTTTACTCCGAATTATTTCATGGAGAGAATTGTGCACCACGACCTAGTAATGTTGTGGAAAATTTTAGTAGGGGTATGTATTGTACATCATGAAGTGTTTGAGACTTCTCAAGATATAGAAATGAACCCTTACATAGAAATGGTGCAAAATGTATTCGTTGAAAGAAACAAAGATGAAAATATTGAAGAAGATCCGAATGAAGAAGCCAAAAGTTTTTTTTTTAAAATGTTAGAAAGTACTAGGCATCCACTATATGATGGATGTAGAAGTGGTCTTTCAAAATTGTCTCTATCTGCACGTTTGATGAATTTGAAGATTGAAAATAATTTTGTGAGAATTGCATGGATTCTATATCGCAATTAGTAAGAGATTATTTGTCTGAAGATAATAATACAGTTGAGTCATATTATGAAACAAAGAAGATGATGAGATCATTGGGTTTATTGCCATATCAAATTATTGATGTTTCCAAGACAACTGTATGATTTTTTGGAAAGAAACTTCGGATTTGAGCAATTGTCAATTTTGTAGAACAAATCGGTTTTATTTGACAAAGAATGGAAAATAGGTTTTGTTTCGTCGTATGTGTTATTTACCAATTATAGACAGGATAAAAAGATTGTATCAATCTGAGAAGACCGCAAGCGACATGAGATAGCATGTTGAGTATTCAAGTCGTGACGGAGAAATGTGTCATCCCTCGACGGTGAGGCGTGGAAACACTTTAACAAGGTATATCTTGATTTTGCAACTGAGACTTGAAACGTTTATTTAGGCCTTTGCACTGATAGTTTTAATCCATTCGGGATATCTGGGAGAAATTATTCGTTGTGGCAAGTTATTATGACATCGTACAATTTACCGTCAGATATATGCATGAAGCGTGAGTTTTTGTTCTTAACAATATTGATTCCCAAGCCTAATCATCCGAAAAGAAGTTTGGATATATTTATTCAACCCCTGATTGAAGAATTGAAAGAATTATGGAACGGAGTTCCAGCGTACGACGTTTCGAGGCGACACAATTTTATATTACGAGGTACTCTTATGTGGATAATAAGTGATTTTCCAGCTTATGGTATGCTATTTGGATGGGCAACACATGCTCGATTGGCTTGTCCATATTGCATGGGGGAAACAGATGCTTTTCAGTTGAAATATGGATGAATTAAAAATTGGTGGTTTGATTGTCATCGTTGTTTTCTTCCTCCCGATGATACATTACGATGCAACAAGAAGAATTTAAAAAAAGAATATAATTGTGCTGAAATATCCCCTCTAGTTTTGACCGGCAAAGAGATTTTGTATGAACGACTTCTTGCTTTGGGTATTTCTAGGAGTATAGATTGCAGAGGGGACAATCTTTCGAGAATTGATGGTTATGCAATTATTCATAGTTGGTACAAGAAGAGCATATTTTGGGATCTTCAGTATTGAAAAAATGAAGCTTTGACACAATCTTGATGTCATGCACATAGATAATTTTTTTTTGATAATATCATCAACACAGTAATGAATGTCACAGGAAAAACGAAAGATAACATTAAATCACATAAGGATTTAGAAGAGTATTGCTCACAGAAAGAGTTACATATAAGTGATGACAGTAAAGCTCTAGTTCTGATATTCAGATTGTCGAATGATGAGAAATATAAATTGTTGAAATGGTTGAAGGAAGACGTGAAATTTCTTGATGGTTATGTATCTAACATCAGAAGGTACATCGATATTCATGGAGGAAAGTTATTAGGGATGAAAAGTCACGATTGTCATGTATTCATGCAAAGACTACTTCCCATATGTTTTTTTGAATTGATAGAAAAACATGCACATGAAGCAATTGGAGGTATGATTGTTTATTTTATTTATATAGTATAATGATTAATAATTTACAGATATTAATTGTTAAATAAACTAATTAATACTTTAATTTTCAGGTATTGGCATATTTTTTTCGAGATTAATGTGCGAGAAATTTGAGTGTAGATGTGGTTCGTAGACTTAAAAGTTGTTGGAGTAATTAGAGTTTAAGAGATTGAGGAAATAGATTCAGAGTTGGAGAGAATCGGAAGGGAAAGTGTTTTCATTCCATTGAGCTTTTTCATTACAATGAGAGTGTTCTTCTTATAGAACATAAAAAATGCTAAATAGAATAATAATTAAATTAACCTACAAGTACAACTAATTAATGCTAAAATGACAACACCATGTTGCATTTGGGAGGAGTGAAAGTGACAACACCATTGCATTCTCCCTAGGCTTCTCACGTGAAGGGCATTACCTCAAATGGTAATGTCTTCTCCTTCCCTTCCAACAACACATTCAACCTTCCTCTTATAGTTCAAATGTTGTTTTGTAATTCTATCAAGATTAATTCTATCCATATATGATTAATAAGTCACATATGTAGAATTTAATCTTAATACTCCCCCTCAAGCTTAACTATAAGGCCTTACTATAGTTAAGCTTGAACCATGACTCATTGCCTCATTAAAACCTAAGTGGGAAAACCGTTTGGGACAAAACCACACTTAGGAAAAAGAGTACAACTCATTGTCATGTTAGACATTTCATGTCCGAATGCTAATGAGTCCAAGTCTAGGGAATATGGACTCACAAACCTTCTTGCTAGTAGCCTTGGTGAAGATATCGGCCAATTGGTCTTCACTTCTTGTATAGCATGGTAGAATTACCCCTTGGTCAATCATTTGCCTCACCTTGTGGCAATCTACTTCAATATGCTTCGTCCTCTCATGGAACACTGAATTGGACGCAATGTGGATGGCGGCTTGATTGTCACAATGCATGGTCATAGGAGATGATGTCTCGATACCCAAATCCGTGAGAACATTTTTTATCCATACTACCTCATTGGTTAACTTTCTCATTGCTCGGTACTCGGCTTCCGCACTTGAGCATGAGACAACCATTTGCTTCTTGCTTTTCCAAGTAACTTGCCTCCTATAAATGTGCAATAACCCGTGGTAGACTTCCTATCCACTCGATCACCGGCCCAACACTTGATCACCGGCCCCAATCCGCATACAATATCCTACGATCTCCGTGTTCTTGTTGCATCCCATCCACACTCCTTGATCCGTAGTTCCTCTTAAATAGCTCAAGATCTGTTCTACCATTTTCCAATGGTAGGTTGTTGGTGCTTGCATGTATTGGCTCACTTGGTTCACCGTAAAACAAATATCCGGCCTTGTGATTGTGAGATAGATCGATTTCCCAACCATTCTTCTATAAAGCTTAGGATCTCTTAACGGCTCATCATCAATCTCCCCCTTACGCATTACTTTGTATCCATCTTCCAGTGGAGTTCTCGCAATTCTTCCTTCAATTGTACCTAGCTCATTCAACATATCAAGGGTGTACTTCCTTTGGGATAGAAATAGCCCTTCCTTAGAACGAAATATTTCTACTCCTAAAAAGTACTTTAGTTCACCTAAATCCTTAATATCAAACATGGTTTTAAGATATACCTTTGTAGCTTCCACGCCCTCAAGGTCACTTCCCGTGATGATTATATCATCAACGTAGACAAGCACTACCACTATTCCCTTTGAGCTTGGTAAGGTGAAGAATGTGTGATCGGCCTCGGATTTCCTAAAACCACGTCCATTTAGGGTTATGGTTAGCTTGTGGTACCACGCCCTTGGGGATTGTTTAAGACCATAGATTGCCTTCCTAAGTCTTAGAACATTTCCCGGTTGAACTATGTGCTCTAGCCCCGGAGGTGGGTACATGTAGACTTCATCTTCTAGTTCCCCTTGTAGAAATGCATTCTTTACATCCATTTGCCAAAGGTTCCACTCAAGGTTCACGGCAAGTGAGAGTACAATCCGGATAGTGTGAAGCTTTGCAACGGGAGCAAATGTGTCTACATAGTCTTCTCCATATACTTGTGTGAATCCCCTTGCCACAAGTCTCGCTTTGTGCCTTTCAATGGACCCATCACTATTGTATTTGATCGTGAAAACTCATTTGCTTGAGACGGCTTTCTTTCCCTTAGGTAATTCCGACTCAAACCAAGTGCCATTTATCTCCATTGCTTTATGCTCATTCCCCACGGCATCTCTCCAAACTTTATGTTCTTTAGCTTCATCATAGGTCTTCGGAATATACTCCTCATCCAAGTTGGCCATGAAGACTTGATGTTCATCAGGGTACACAGCTAGAGAGCATGTTGCTTGAAGTGGATGTGCCACGGCCTCACAATTGTAGTACACCCGAGTATTCTTCATCATAAGTCTTGTACTTCTCCTAAGTGGTTGCACTCCTTCTTGCACTACTTCTTGTGTTTCAACCCTCGGTGTATTCTTCATCATAAGTCTTGTACTTCTCCTAAGTGGTTGCACTTCTTCTTGCACTATGTAAATGAAATTCACACCTACCTCCAAAGGAAAAATAAACCAAGAAAGTGCCCATGTTTTCTACTTAGCCTCGAAAATCGTGGAGCATGTGCTTAATCTCACGAAGAATCTTAGAAAACGTGAACCTTTCCCATGGAAAGGTAGTGTAAGCTTCAAGGTCATTGATAATTCGCACCAAAAAATTATCGATGGGCCATTGAATTTATTCTTTCCTTCAATGATCTTTTCTAAAAAGTACAATATGGCCATCTTCAAGCGGTTTTCAGAACTCGACAGTGAAACCATCATGTTCTTCACGTCGCTTGTGGTGATTGACCTTTGGTTAGGCCAATACCTATCCTTGAACCCATTGCCAACAAGATTTAACCATTATTGTGGATATTTGTGACACTTGAGTCCACTTATCACGACGTACTCTATCTGCAAATATCAAATAGACACACCATTCAGCACGAACCAAAACTCATTTTGTCTTTGTTGTCATAGTAAAAAGGAGAAGCAGCGTCCACATCCCAACAAATTTATTTTGCTTCATCCTCTATATATGGAATAAATTCTTGATGTGTGGGATCAGAGGTTTTAATTTTTCCAAGACCACTCTACCGCAAGTATACGGTTCGTGTAGTACAAGGGTCGAACTCTGGGGACTGAGTGCAGCGTTAGAACTAAGAATTCATGAGAAAAAGATCGATCAATATAAGATTATGAGACGGGAAAGTAAAGATAATAAAGGATACCGAAGTTAGACTCAACAAGATAGAGTATCATGGGCTTCGGGAATACCGGAACATGCAATGGATGTTTCTAAGGATCAAAAAGTCGGTTTGTATCAATCGATGGGGAACTAATATCTAATCCTCTACCTAGGAAATCAACGTCACTCATCTCCCGATGTAGCGCGGAACGTCTAGATGCATGAAGAACAATAGGGAACTCTACCCCTAATGCTAGAAATGACTAGATTAACCGATTGGCCAAATTCTCGTTAACCTAATTCATTCGAAAGTTCATTCACGAGACTCAAATCTGACTCTCCCAAGCCTAGACGAATCTCTAATCTCCTTCAAACATGCTTAATATCAGTAGAATAGATCTAATCTTATCCTAACTTGAAATCAACAACGTATGAAGGCATTACGCACGAATCGAACCATTCAATTCAACAAAACCGAAATCAAGCATTAATAACTTAAACGACTCAAAACAATGGCATCCCTAACCCATGGCAACGAGAACTACTCAGAATACATAGAGAAGAAAACAAAA
>CM071870.1:24444694-24478539 GCA_036759665.1 Gynandropsis gynandra | reverse complement strand
TTGATTGTTGGTTTCGGTAGTCTTGTGGTGAAACTGGATTCCTAGAACGTTTGTCTCATCGTTAAGAACTAATTTGTTTATTTACTTTTAGTATTTCATTCTTCCAACCATATTTCGTTTGCTAGCAAGTTTGATTCACAGTTAGAGTTTAGGTTGTGTTGCGTAGTCTCTGTGGGATCGACACCTGAAGTACTACACACGTGCCGTGCACTTGCGGGTAGTTTAGGTTATTTATTTAATTTTGAGAACGCATCAACTATTAAGAACTCGTTAGTTTATTTGTTTTTAGTAATTTCATTCTTAAAACTAATATTTTGTTGTTAACAAGTTTGATTCTTAGTTTGAGTTTAGTTTGTGTTGCATAGTCCCTGTGGGATCGACATCTCGAGTACTACACACGTGTCGTGCACTTGCGGGTCATTTAGGTTTATTTAGTTTAACTTGGAATGCATCAAGTTTTTGGCGCCGTAGCCAAGGACTATTTGTCAACTTGTCCTAGATATGAACCTAGAGTCATTCTTGTTTTGTTTTCGTTTTGTTTTCTTTTCTTTTGTTCTTTCTACCTAATTCTTTTTATTTTGTTTTTTGTTGGTTGACCAGATCGACCCCGAGATTGAGAGAACTTATAGTTAACTGAAAAAGGGCAAAGAAGAAAGGAAAGCAGAACCGTTTGATCGACAAGAGAGGGATAAGCAAAATGACATGTTGAACGATCACAAACAGCCTCAATTACCCATAGGTAATATGGGAAAGTTACAACATCAGCAACTCGCACCTCGATTGCGAGAACCACAGGCTCCTCCACCACTTCGCCTTAGAGATTACGTGGTACCGAACATGAACAACATTCAAACCGCCACATGAATGCCTGCTGTTGCTAGAGAGCAGTTTGAGATTAAGCCTGTGATGTTCAACATGCTTTATTAGAAGCAGTTCATGGGTGAAAATCACGAAGATCCCCATCATCACTTCAGGGACTTTCTAGAGCTTTCTGGTACGTTCAAGATACTCGGAGTATCGGAGGACGCGATTTTGTTGCGTCTCTTCCCTTTCTCCATTTCGAGGACGGGCGAAAACATGGCTGCAATCTCTTCCCGCTGGTTGATCATCTCGTTTTCGTACACGATTCTCCCATGATTTTAGAGATGTTTATGACGATAGTTGCGATGTTTACTTATGATTTTGTATCCATTTTACTTGTTTTCGTATTTTCATGTTCTTATAGGTTTTAATGTGTATTTGTGTCATTTTGAAGCTAAAGAACATACACGGGAAAAACTACGAGCATCAGAGATCAAAACGGAGCAAACGAGATGAGAAACAGGCAAGGAATGCGATACGACATGAGGGGACAAGGCCCCCGTGCAGGGTGGTTTCCTTAGCCCGCTCGAGCTGAACATCCAGCACTTGTTGCCCGCCTCGAACTCACCTTCAGCACGCATGGATCAAGGACTTGTGAGGAGCCTGCGCGGGGTGTTCTCCTTAGCATGTGCGGGTCATGGAGGATTTGGTAGCTCGCGCAGATTGGTTACCGAGCCTGCACGGGTCGTGTCCGCAATAACCTCACTTGAAGTTCTCCAACGGAGAGAAAGTTTTAAAAGGGACCCCCAATTGAGTTAGGATGGAAGAAAACACATAGGGGAACCCTAGGAGGGTAGATAGGAGCCTATCCATCTTTGGAGAGAGCCCTCTCGTTGGGAGAGACGTAAGGAGACGAAAGATCGAATCGTGACAACACCTCGTCTGATTTCTATGCTCCTTAGACATTCTATTTCATTTATGTTGTTTGATTCTGAACTCAAGACTGAGTAGTTGTCTTGTTCTAGGAGAAGGGATTAGTCCATGGCTATACCAGAACCTCTTTTGATTTATTTATGAATGCATATCCCGTTTTGCTAATCTATTCTGTGACTGAGCGTTGAATGTCTTGTGTTTACGATGGCCACATAGATGCATGTGTTAGGGATTAGGAGAAGGACCAAAAAGAGAATTCTAGTCCTCAAAGATCAGGCTTAGAACAACCGACACTAGGTCACGAAAGTATGATTGTAACGGTTGAGGGCTAATCAGATGAATCATAGATCGCATGGGTTTAGTTGGGGTGTCAGCCACGAAAGTAGGGGATAACTCAATTGAATCACGTTCCTATGCCTTGAGAGAGGGTATGAATGACATTAGGATCATCCATCTTAGATATCTTGATAGGGAATGAATGTTAAGATAGATCGATAGTCGGTTTTGGAAGCTATGAGGTGAAATCGTATCCTAGAACATTTGTCTAATTTGTAAAGAATTCCTAGGTTTACTGCGTTTTTATCATTGCATTTCACAACCATCATTTCATTGTAGCAAGCATTGATTATAGTTTGATCTTAGTTCGTATTGCGTAGTCCTTGTGGGATCGACACCTAAAATACTACACACGTGTCGTGCATTTGCGGATAGTTTAGGTTAACTTGTTTAACTTGACACGCATCACTGGTCCATTCCTCCCGGCAAGACGATATGGATGAGGAAGAAATCACGATTTTTAGATGCAGAGATGGGGAAACGTTGTTTGAAGTATGGGGAAGATTTAAGGATCTTTTACAGATTTGTCCACACCGTGGTCTAGAGCAGTGGTATGTTATCCAAGCCTTCTACAACGGGATCTGAGACGAGCACAAAACAACATTGAATAATGCTGCTACGAAAGTAACATTTGAGGGCTAATCAGATGAATCATAGATCGCATGGGTTTAGTTGGGGTGTCAGCCACGAAAGTAGGGGATAACTCAATTGAATCACGTTCCTATGCCTTGAGAGATGGTAGGAATTACATTAGGATCGTCCATCTTAGATATCTTGATAGGGAATGCATGTTAAGATAGATCGATAGTCGGTTTTGGAAGCTATGAGGTGAAATCGTATCCTAGAAGATTTGTCTAATTTGTAAAGAACTCTTAGGTTTACTGCATTTTTATCATTGCATTTCACAACCATCATTTCATTGTAGCAAGCATTGATTATAGTTTGATCTTAGTTCATGTTGCGTAGTCCTTGTGGGATCGACACCTAAAATACTACACACGTGTCGTGCATTTGCGGAAAGTTTAGGTTAACTTGTTTAACTTGACACACATCACTGGTCCATTCCTCCCGGCAAGACGATTCAGATGAGGAAGAAATCACGATGTTTAGATGCAGAGATGGGGAAACGCTGTTTGAAGTATGGGGAAGATTTAAGGATCTTTTACAGATTTGTCCACACCGTGGTCTAGACCAGTGGTATGTTATCCAAGCCTTTTACAACGGGATCTGAGACGAGCACAGAACGACATTGAATAATGCTGCTAGAGGATCGTTTATGGATCTAAGTGTTGAAGAGGCATACAAGATGATCGACAACCTTGCTATGAACCACACTATGTGGTCCACATCGAGAAGTATGCCGAACAAGACTAGACGTCTATACGAGCTGAATTAGAGTAGATCAATGGGCAATGCAGCGAATGCCATGTACTGTGTGAATTGCGGAGATACGGAGCATGTAGCGTATCAATGCACGGTGCAAGAAGACACGTAACAAATGAATTTTGTCCAACAACAAGGAAACACGCAATTCGAGAATACCTACAACCCGAATTGGAGGAACCACCCGAACTTCTCGTACCGAATGACTCAACCGGTTAAGTATTCCAGATCTCAACAAAGACGGAACCCGTACCAGCAATATACCCAACAATTCCAGCAAATTCCGCAAGCTCCTCAACCTCCTCAAGCTCCTTCATCGAGCCTTGAAGCGGTGATGCTTGAATTCATCAAGGAACAATGGCAGCAACAATTAACTCAAGCCAAATTCAATACGAACGTGGGGGCAGCGATTAATGAGCTCAAAACTCGTATGGAATCCTTGAACACACATGTGAAGATTCTAGGGAATTCCATAGGACAACAGGCTGCATCCTTCTCTCGGAATCCCAGAGAACTCCCTAGGAAACCCGATCTAAATTCGAGAGAGTACGTGAATGCCATTACCTTGTGCCACGATGATGTGATTGAGAACCCGCCCTCCAAAGAGCAAGAGAAAGTTGCTGGAATGTTAATGGAAAATGGCAAAAGCATCATCACGATTATGGAAGGAGTTGAACCAGATTTGGAAAATCTATATGTTGTTCGACTGGCGTAAAACTCTCCTATACCGTTTCCTCATTGGTTGGTGAGCAGCAAGAATGAAGAGAGAGTTGGCAGATTTTTAGAGGGCTTCAAGAAGCTTGATATCAACATCCCATTCGTGGAAGCCCTCCAAAAAATTCCTATTACGCTAAACTCCTCAAGGAGGTTCTTTCCAATGAGAGGCGTATCGAAGAGAGTGAGACGGTAGCACTCATCGAGGAATGCAACGCCATTCTTCAAAACAAGCTGCCCCCGAAGCTGAAGGACCCCTGAAGCTTCTCCATTCTATGCACTATAGGGGACATTGATATTGATAAAGCCTTGTGCGATTTGGGAGCAAGCGTGAGCCTCATGGCACATTCGGTCTTCAAGCGGATGAACTTCAGAGATCTCAAACCTATCAAGATGTCTCTATGACTCGCGGATCGTTTGGTAAGATATCTAGTGGGAATTGTTGAAAATATTCCCACCAAGGTAGGTAATCTTTGCATTCCCACTGACTTTGTTGTACTTGACATAAAGGAAGATGCTAGGGTGCCCATTATTCTTGGTAGACGTTTCTTAGCTACTACAGGTGCCATGATAGACGTACAACAAGGAAAACTCTCCTTACGTGTCGGAGATGAGAAGATAGAGTTCAACTTGTCCAGCTCTATGAACGAACCCTCCTTCTAGGAATCTTGTTTTAGAGTTGACTTGTTGGAAGACTCTGTGAGTGACACGCTTGATCAGGTAAGTATCTTAGACCCTCTTGAGAGATATTTGAAGAAGGTTTGTAGGAACACAAGACTCATGGATGAAGAAGCCGAGATCTACACAAAATTCATGAGTGCCATTGAGGCGTTACATGACAACCCACACGAGGAGACTCCGCACGAAACACATACTAATTTCGTAGTGAGGAAAGTGTCTAAACTTGAGCTCAAACCTCTTCTTCTTCTCTTTGGTATGGGTACATTGAATGCAATAAAACATATCTTTTCATTATAAAGTCTTACTTGAGAGCAGATGAGACGAGAAAGCCACCCACTCGCCTAAAAAAGCGTAGGAGAATAAGCCCTTCAGTATGTACGCACGGAATTTCTACGGAAGACAGCCACAAACCTTCCACCGAAACTCAAAGGAAGCTGAATACGAACTTGAAAGATGTAATGGAAAAAGAGAACATAAAACGTTTTGATGTAGATATCATTTATCCAACCTCGAGCAGCGAATGGGTGAACCCCGTGCATGGCGCGCCAAAGAAAGGATCAATGACATATATCCACATTGAGAACGACGACCGCGCTAAGGGATGGCACGCCAAGAACATCCTATCTCATGACTTCCAGCCAGGTGATTTAGTTCTCTTTTTCAATTCTCTTCTTAAACTTTTCTTGGGTCGACTACGGTCCCGTTGGTCTGGCCCTTTTCAGGTACGAGAGGTATTCCCGCATGGAGTAATGGAACTTTGGAATGAGACGGGTGGAAAATCCAAAGCTAATGGACAACGACTAAAGCTCTACCAAGCCGCTCAACCAATTGAAAGTGGAAACTCCATTCGCCTTTTCGATCCACCCGTCACGAACGCATGAGGCATGGAGACATCAAGCTTAAAGATGTTAAATGAGCGTTTTTTGGGAGGCAACCCAACACTTCGTTTTCTATTTTTTAGTAGTTGTTTAGTGTAATACCCGTTTTTGTTTAAAAAACAAAAAAAAACTATAAATGTGACTTCACTCCTCTTACCCTAACATCGGAGCTTCAGGTCGAGGACGCCGTTCAATTAAAGTCTGGGGGAGCCGCTCAAGTTTTTCAGTTGACTTCGTTTCATTTTCTTTCATTTTCCTCTTTGATTTCATAGTTCTTAGTTCAGTTTTTAGTTTGTTTTTTTTCATTAGTCAGAATCGTCCCAGACACTTGTCCGGTGCCACGTTTTGAGATGAGCCCTGAACCTAGGATACTTAAGAAGCTGACCTTTTCCGTGATATTCTGCATGTTTGAGCTAAGTTTTTCCTAAGCGTTAGAGCTTAATAGCCGTTTGAAAAATAAATAGGTCGTACTTGTTTATTCTCACCATCCAGATGATTATACTTCTTATAGACTATGCTTTACTTCTTTTTTACAAGGATTATTAGATCATACGAAAATGATTTTATTTTGCTGAATAAGAGCGCACTCTAACACTCCGCTGTCGATAGGAACAATACCTAAAAGAATAATCTAAAATCGATATGAGTGCATCGACCTTGACACTTTTTCGATTGTTCAGGTCTAAGTGGTGGGTTCGCGATCATATTTCTACGTCCTAAGGGCAAGGCTGAATAAAACTTCACCTACTCCACTGCACTCTCGAACGAGATGCATGAGTATACTGTCATCGGTAGCCTGAGTCTAAGTAGAGGCTGGATCCCTTTAAATCTGATGTCCTGGGAACCTAGTGTGTCTGCACAACATAAAAAAGAGAGAAAAAGAACAAAGAAAAAAATAAAATAAAGAAAGAAAGAACCTCGTAAATGAAACAAGTATCCTCGTTTGTTCTATGTTTAACATTTTTCTGAAGTCCTGTTGGTGGAGAGAGTTGCAGTTGTTTGCTTAGTTTTCCTTCGATTTTCTATCCCGTACGTAGTCATGGTGAACCTAGGATGAAGACTGAATATTACTAGGCTGAATTTTCTCTCGACTTGCTAGTTGATCGATTAGGTTCGCTTTAGCGTTGTTTCTAAGGAAAAGAGCAATTTTCGGTTTTTGTATACCCCACGTGTTCCACGTTTACGTTGGTTTAGGGACAAGCCAAGATTCAAGTCTGGGGGATTTTGATCATCTCTTTTTCATACATATTTCTCACATGATTTTAGAGACGTTTATGATGATAGATGCGATGTTTACATGTGATTTTGTATCCGTTTTACTTTGTTTTCGTGTTTTCATGTTCGTATAGGTTTTAATACGTACTTGGTTCATTTCGAAACTTCAGAACATACATGAGACAAAGTACGAGTATCGAGGATCATAACGGAGCAAACGAGACGAGAAACGGCGAGGAACGGGCACTATACCCGGCGAGGATCATCCCCAACTCAACCTGCGCGGGGTGGATCCCTTAGCCCGTGCGGGCTACATGCTCCAGCATTTTCAGCATGCCTCGGGCTGATGCTTAGCCCGAGCGGATCATCATCCTCAACTCAACCCGCACGGGGTGGTTCCCTTAGCTCGCACGGGCTGCTTGTTCTAGTAATTTTAGCACGCCTCAGGCTGATGCTTAGCCCGAGCCGATCACCCTCTCCAAGCAAGCCCACGCGGGGCACTCACCCAGCCCGCGCGGGTAACATTCATAACCACCATGGACAAGAAAAGGAAAGTCATGGCCTGAAAGAAAAGGAAGTGGTTAGTCGCTTACACAAAAAAGAAACTTTGTTAGAGGAGAGGAATGGGAACCACATGGCTAGAAAATAGAAAGGAAACATTGCCCACTAACTCAAAAATGGAAACTAATGCAAACAAGAGCTGGAAACACACGAAAAAATAAAACTCCAGCAGCTGGACATAAAGGGAAGAACGAAAAAAAGGAAAAAGGGGGAGAAAAGGAAAGAAAGAAAAGAGGAAAGGGCACGAAGGGGAGTTGGAGTGGACTGGAGTTTGGGAAATTACGGGCAATAACGTGTAGAGAGTTGCATAGAGAGAGTAGAGAGAGAAGAGCTGATTCGTAGTACTCTTGGTAGAAGAGACATTCAAGGAGCGTTGAAGATCGAATCAGTACTTCGGTTTCATTTGATTTCTATGTTCTTTAAACTATCTACTTCGTTTATGTTGTTTGATTTTGAACTCATGACCGATAGTTGTTTTGTTCTAGGAGAAGAGATTAGACCATGGCTATCCTAGAACTTATTTGATTTATCTATGATTGCGATTTCCTGTTTTCGTATATCTATTCTTTTTCTGAGTGTTTAATAACTTGTATTTTAGAAGGCCAAGTAGATGCATGTTTTAGGGACTTAGGAGAAGAGGACCAAAAGGAGAATTTTAATCCGGATGATCAGGCTTAGAACAATCGAGATTAGATCATGAAAGTAGAGAGAAAGACCGAAAGAAGAATTCTAATCCGGATGATCAGGCTTAGAACAACCGAGACTAGATCATGAAAGTAAAGTAGTAGTGGTTGAGGGTTAATCGGATAAAGCATAGAACTTATGGATTTAGTTTGAGATGTCAGCCACGAAAGTAGGGGATAACTTGACTAGATCACATATCTATGTCTTGTGAGAGGGTAGATACTATATTAGGATCCTCCACCTTAGATAACTTGATTGGGAATGCATGATGAGATAGATTGATTGTTGATTTCGGAAGTCTTGTGGTGAAACCGTCTCCTAGAACATTTGTCTCACTGTTAAGAACTCGTTAGTTTATTGGCTTTTAATAATTTCATTCTTAAAACCAATATTTTGTTGTTAGCAAGTTTGATTCTTAGTTTGACTTTAGTTTGTGTTGCATAGTCCCTGTGGGATCGGCACCTAGAGTACTACACACGTGCCGTGCACTTGCGGATAGTTTAGGTTAATATTGTTTAACTTGGAACGCATCACCGTGCGACCCTTGCGACCCTTGTGACTATTGCCACCCATACGACCCTTGCTACCCTTGTAACCATTGCGACTAGTTGTTTTGATGTCAGCTATGCCTTTTTTTGAATGCCACACTGATGACCCATGTGACCCTTGCGACTAGTCATTTCGATGTCAGACTCCTTGCTTTTCCAATGGCAGCTATGCCTTTTTTTTCGGATGCCATACTCATGATCCATGTGACCTTTACGACTAGTCATTTCGATGACTCCTGACTTTTCCAGTGGAAAATATGCCTTTTTTTTAATGCCACACTCATGATCCATGTGACCCTTGCGACTAGTCATTTCTATGTCAGACTCTTGTCTTTTTACACTCTCTGTCCATCCATTTGTGTTACCCCTATATTAAAAGGTTCATCAAATTCTTTAAGTCCACCATCTCACTCATTTGAGATGAGATTGAATTGGGAGAATCCCATCTCTCTCCTCTCTTCGTGTTGTCTATGTGTTACTCAAGATCTTGGTAATCGTCGAATTTCGTCTCTATGCAGATACACACAAATCCTTACAACGTGGATGAAGGACATTGTGATGTATCTGCATTACATAATGTCTTAGTAATCGGCAGACTCAGACATCGTATTGTATCCGCTTTACCAAAGGTCATGGTTGCAGGTGATCTCGGAGAAGGTGTAGAGTAAACTTTGTAAATTTGACCTTTGTGACCTTATGTAACATTTTCCTTCCTTTTTTTTAACCTTTGTGACCTTGTGCAACCTTATTTTTCTTTCCCTTTTTGTAACCTTTGTGACCTTTGTCAATTATAATAAATAGAACCATATTTAAACATTACAAATGTCTTATTTTTCATATATTGTTTCATAATTACATGAAATCCGTAAAATCGTTGACCCTCAATTGGAATAAATTAGAATAAATTAGAATCAAATTTACACAGGAGTCCATCTGACTCATGCAACCCAATATGACCCTTGTACGACCCTCAATCGGATTAAATTAGAATCAAGATTAAACGGGAACCCATCTTACTCTTGCGACCTAATATGACCCTTGTGCGACCCTCAATTGGATTAGATTAGAATCAAGTTTAAATGGGAACCCAATAAAATCATGCGACCCAAAATGACCTTTGTGCGACCCTCAATTGGACTAAATTAGAGTCAAGTTTAAACAGGAAACCATCTGAATCATGCGACCCAATATGGCCCTTGTGCGACCCTCAATTGGATTAAATTAGAATCACATTTGGAATAGAAACCCATCCGACCCAATGCGACCCATGCGAATTATAAGACCCATGTGACCCATGCGAACCATGCGATTCATGTGACTCATGCGACCCATGTGACCCATGAGACTCATGCAACCCTCTCAATTGGAATAAATTAGAAAGAGTCATGCGATGCGACCCATGTGACTTACGCGACCTATGCGACCTAAATGACCCATGCGACTCATGCGACCCATATGACTCTTGCGACTCATCGTTTCGATGTCAGACTCCTATCTTCTGACCCATGTGACCCTTATTACCCATGTGACTATTGTGACTCGTCATTTCGATGTCAGACTATTATCTTTTGACCCATGTGACCCTTTCGACCCATGTGACTTCTGTGACTCGTCGTTTCATTGTCACACTCCTATCTTTCGACCCATGTCTATAAGTATACGTCTACGTGATATGATGGACGCAAGGCATCGTACTGTCTATGTGTTAAGGTTTGGTAATCGGCATACTCGGTCTCTATGTAGTTACTCACGAGTAGCATTGGTGACCTAGGTGACAGTGTTGGGTCACTATTGAAATGTGACTGGAAGATGACGTACATGGCAGAAGATAACTCTAAATTGCAATACCAAACAAGTAAAAAGCAGAAGAGTGGAAGACATAGTACATGGCAGGAGATACCTCTCGGCTAATGAGCTATCTCTCTAGTGGAAAGAATGTGTGCAAAGTCTTTGAACAAATGTTAAATGTATTATTTTGATTGATTTTTGTCCTTTCATCCTTTTAAATCCATAAATTAGTCGAGTTCACATATATTAATCCATATATGCGACCAATCGACTCATGCAACCCATGCATTTCTTTTTAAAAATGCCATTATCAAAATATTTGAACTGTAGATGTCTAACTAAGAATCAATGTACACAATAATATCAATAATATAAACATTTGAATAAATGTTAAACTTATTATTTTGAAATTTTCTCAAGGTCATCCGACGGGTTCTTAAAATAATACTATCACTTTTGAAACACATGCATTCGGTCTACACTTCTTGGGACACATAGGTAAAAATCCATTTTAACCGTCGATTGATGTTGTAAATGTATTATTTTGATTTTTTTGTCTTTTAATCCTTAAAAATCCATAAATTCGTCGAGTTAGCATCTATTGATCCATATATGCGACCAAGTGACCCATGTGATCCATGCGACCCTCAATTTGCATTAATTAGTTTGACGTTGTACATGTATTGTTTTGCTTGGTTTTGTCCTTTAATCCCTAAAATTCCATAAATTTTTCGAGTTAGCATCTGTTTATCCATATATGCGACAAAGCAACCCATGCAATCCATGTGACCCTCAATTGGCATTAATTAATTTGACGTTGAAAATGTCCTTTAATCCTTAAAAATCCGTAATTTGGTCAGTTAGCATCTATTGATCCATATATGCGACGAAGCGACCCATGCGACCCTCAATTGACATTAATTAGTTTGACGTTGTAAATGTTTTATTTTGATTGGTTTTTTCCTTTAATCTTTATAAATCCATAAATTTATCGAGTTAACATCTATTGATCCATATATGCATCCAAGTCACCAATGCGACCCTCAATTGGCATTAATTAGTTTGACGTTGTAAATGTATTATTTTGATTGGTTTTGTCCTTTAATCCTTAAAAATCCATAAATTCGTCGAGTTAGCATCTACTGATCCATTATGCGACCCTTAATTGGCATTAATTAGTTTGACGTTGGAAATGTATTTTTTGATTGGTTTTTGTCCTTTCATCCTTAAAATCCACAAATTCATTGAGTTAGCATCTATTGATCCATATATACGGCCCAACGACCCATGTAACAAGGCGACCCATAAATTAGTTTGGCAATGTAAATGTATTATTTTCACCAAAATTCACGCCGACATTTTCACCAAAATTTCAAAAAACATAAGAGTGTGGTCAAAGTTGGTCACAACCTTTCTCTTCCGTCGGTTTACTGTTAGGGTCATGTCTTTTTGAATTCCAGACTTTCCCTTTTTTGAATAACGACAAACTCTCTCTAACTCTCGTCATCTTCCACCCTTCTTTCGCTCTAACACTCACAATCTCTCGGTTTCGAAAATGCCAAATTTCCCTCATTTCATCCAAATCATTCTTCCAAACTATATGGAGAACTACCTTGTAATCCCCTTCATCTGTGTCTCTATCGGTATGTTACATGTAAAGAATGTACAGATTTGATTTTGTTTTTTCTTTTTGCTACTAGACATTCAAAGGAAGTTCTTCGATGAGCATATTGACGGGAAAACCAAGGACAACAACATGGCAACGCTTAAATCAGATGTGTCTTAGAAAACATGGGATGACTCTAGATTCACTGATGGATGGGAAGAAATCTCCATGGACCATGATTTTCATATTGGGGATTTGTAGTTTTCTGTCACGAAGGTGACATGGTTTTTAATGTCACAGGTTTTGGAGAAGATATGTGTAATCTGCAATATGCATCATCATCATAATCCCTAAACGCAGAAGCAAGGTCATATTCTTCTGCTCAGATGATTTTTACGGCAACCTCCACATGTTCAAATCTAGCCATAGATGCATTGGTAAGTGATCTCAAACCGATTCATCACATATCACTTCAGTTATTTATTCGATTTTTAATCATTTTTTACCGATGTAACTTGGGTGATGTCGCAGACCTTTGCGATAAGGTTTGCAAGGTCGAGCGGTCTTAGAGGTAGATGATGTAAGATAATGCTGATGAACAATCAAGGAAGGGCGTGGTCGGTAGATTTGAGGTCCGTGAGTCATGGTGGCGCTAGCATCATAGGGGGTTGGAGAAAGTTTTGTCATGAAAATAGACAAAACGAGGGATGTTCCCTCACATTCGAACTGGTCTCTAGTGGAGCAACACCTATGCTTCGGTATGTCCCTCCAACAAGGTCTAACAACAACATTGTTTGATTTCAGTTGTATTTTGATTGGTTTTAACTTCTCTTAAACAACAACATTCCTTGAACTTGAACTTCATGTTTGTATTTGGTTGGTTTTTTACTATTATTCTGGAGTCACTATCATTATTATTAGTATCGGTATTATTGTGGATTTACTATTATTGTGACCCTTGCGACCATTGCAACCATTGCGACCTGGGACCCCTACGACCATTGCAACCATTGCGACCCTTGTACCCATGCGTCCCTTGGACGCCTGTGACCTTTTGACCCCTTTGTGACCCTTGCAACCATTGCGACCTTGGACCCCTGTGACCATTGCGACCCTTGTACCCCTGCGACCCTTGGACCTCTGAGACCCTTGGACCCCTGCGACCCTTTGACCCCTTTGTGACCATTGCGACCTTGGACCCCTGCGGCCATTGTAACCATTGCGACCCTTGTACCCGTGCGACCCTTGGACCTCTGTGACCCTTTGATTCTTGCTACCCTTTGACCCTTGCGACCCTTGTACCCTCCGACCCTTAGACCATTGCGACTATTGTGAATCAATTTCAAACAAATATGAATCAAACTAAAAAAAATTATCAAGTTATCTACAAATAATATTCATCAAGTTCAAGGATGACATGACAAGATGCCATTAGTCTCAGGGTATAGGGATACTTCTTCCATTCCCAAATACATCACCAGCCATCTTCTCACGCATGGAAGTAACATTCTCGTCGCAAATTTTGGGTAACTTCCCCTCAATTTTCAATATAACGACTTCTAAGAATTTGAAGGCTTAAATACCACAGTCAGACCTTTATAATACTTATACTACCATTTATCTTCTTCAGAAATCAAGGAATTAAACCCTCTGAGTCGGAACATCTTGGGCAAAACTTTTCTTATAATCTCCATCATCAAATCGATATGCGTCTCCTTTAACCTTCTCTGACAGTTGTACACCGCGATGCATCGGGGTTTTAAATCCACTTTAATGGTTACCCAATGACAAGGGGCATATCGATTTTCAGGTGATAGAATGTTTACAATCAAGACCAACCCATTGTGCAGATCCACCAGTTTGAACTTAGATCTGAATGGATAGGTGACGTCCAAATAATCATTAAGAATTTCAGGAACTTCTTCTATATCTTCTTACATCCATATCGTGAGCATCTGCATGAAAGCAATAGGACAAACATAATAATTTCGATATAGTGATTCGAATCTGTTGACACGACCATACAACTCGAACACGCCTCATCCAATTGCTTCAAAGAAAAAGATTAACACACATGAACACATATGATCCAAAATGACCTTTGTGAACTTTGTGACTAAAGGTAAAAAAACTTACATCATCTTCGAGCCATATGTAAGCCTTTAATATGATATCCCAAAACTCTGGCCACCGGGGACAATCCATATGTAAGCCTTTAATATGATATCCCAAAGCCTTTAATATGATATCCAAAAACTTTGACGAGGCTTTACTTATTTTTCACGAGGATGATTTGATCGTATGAGTTGAGCTTGTTTTACACAAAATAAGAGCGCACACTAACACTCCACTATCGATAGAAATAATGCCAAAAAGAATGATCCAAAATCGATATGAGTGCATCGACCTTGATACCTTTTTCGATGGTTCGAGTCTAAGTGGTGGGTTGGTGATCATCTTTCTACGTCCTAAGAGCAAGGAGCATAAAAACTCCATCTACTTCGCTGCACTCCTGAATGAACTGCAAGAGTATTACGTTATCGGTAGCTTGGGTCTAAGTACAAGTTGAATCCCTTCAAACCCGATGTCCTAGAAGCCTAGGGTGTTCACAATATCAATAAAAGAAGAATAAAGAAAGAAAGAAAGAATAAAAATGGAACGAAAGAATAAAGAAGCTCGAGAATAAAACAAGTATCCTCTTTGATTATGTGATTAGCATTTGTTTGAAGTCTCATATGGTAGAGAGAGTAGCGGTTTCTCACTTAATTCGTCTTTGATTTACTCACTTATAGGTAAGCCATGATGAATCTAAGATGAAGGCTGAAAGTTATTAGGTCAAAACTTGCTCTTTGTTTGATGATCGATTAGGTTTGCTTTAGCGGTGTTTCTAGGTGAAAGGGGAATTCTCGACTTTTATCTCTCCCACGTGTTCCACGTTTACATTTGCTTAAGGGAAAACAAACATTCAAGTCTGGAGAATTTTGATCATCTCGTTTTCGTACACAAATCTCGCATGATTTTAAAGATGTTTATGACCATAGTTGCGAGGTTTACGTGTGATTTTGTATCCGTGTTCTTATAGGTTTTAATGCATATTCGGTTCATTTCGAAGCTAAGGAACATATGCTGGAAAAAATACAACATCGAGGGTCACAACGGATCGAATGGAACGAGAAATGGACAAGTCATGGCCGAGCACACTACTCAGAACGACCGAGCATGCATCAAGGGACACAGCCCGGTGGAGCATGGTCAAGTGCACGACCGAACTCTCACCATTATCAAGTGCACAACTAGGCATGGAATCATGCACGGTCGGGCTCTTTGTGCCATTCCAAGCCCGAGAGATGTGCACGACCCGGGCATGCCAAATGCACGGTCGGGCACTCTCTTGTTCCAGCAGCACGGTCGGGCTATAAATGGAGCACGGTCGAGCGTTTGATGCAATTTCATCCCCGTAGCTTCTGCACGAGTCAGACGTTCCAAGAGCACGCTCAAGCACCCTCCTCTAAAAGCAGCACGGTCGGGCTATGCATTCAGGACGATCGTGCATCATGGGAAAACGACTTTTCTACATTCACAGAAGAACCATGCCCAACTGGGCATGACATGGAGCACGGTCGGGCATGACTTTGTAAAACAACCTACCAACGAATTTGGTGGAAATGAGTCGGCCAAGAGCTTCCATTTCAAATTATAAAGCCTCAAGGGCAGAAGGCATTCATCCACCATCCATCCATCATCCAGAATACACCATTCACAACAACAATTCCATCCAAGAGCTCTCTTGATGGGAGTCACGCAAGAAGTCGAGAATTGATTCAAGAACATAACTCGTTTGATATTTCTATGCTCCTTAGTCCACTGATTTTGTTTATGTTGTTTAGACTCATGACCAAGTAGTAGATTTGTTCTAGGAGAAGGGATTAGCCCATGGCTATCCCGGAACCGTTTTAGATTTGTTTATGAATGCATTTCCTCGTTTCGTTTATCTATTCTTTGTCCAAGCGCTTATTGACTTGGGTTTACGGTGGCCACGTATATGCATGTGTTAGGGATTTGGAGAATGACTGAAAGGAGAATTCTAGTCCTAGAAGATCAGGCTTAGAACAACAGAGACTAGGTCATGTAAGTAGGATAGTAACGGTTGAGGGTTGAATCAGGCGAATCATGATTGTAATAGGGTTTAGTTGGGTTGTCAGCCACGAAAGTAGGGGATGACTCAATCAAATCATGTTCCTATTCCTTGAGAGAGGGTAGGTTCTACATTATGGTCGTCCGACTTACATATCTTGATAGGGAATGCACGATTAGATAGATTGGAGTTAGGTTTCGGAAGCTATGCGGTGAAACCGTATTCCTTAAACGTTTGCCTCTTTGTTTAGAACTCACCATTCCACTGCATATTCATCATTAGATCTCATCATCCTTAGTTTTTCGCAGCAAGCATTGATTCCAGTTTTGATTCTTAGACCGTGTTCCATTAGTCCTCGTGGGATCGACACCTTATTTACTACACACGTGTCGTGCACTTGCGGGTAGTTTTAGGTTAACTTGTTTAACTTGACATGCATCAAGTTTTTAGCGTCGTTGCCGGAGATTGATTGTCAACACGCCTTAGTTTCAAATTTAGAATCATACTTGTGTTTGTTTTCTTTTTGTTTTCCTTTCTTTTCTTTCTACTAATTCTTTTTACTTGTCCCTTGTAGGTGCATGACCCGATCTCAAGATAATTTGAGTTTGCATCGAATCGACCCCGAGATTGAGAGAACAATTAATAAGCGAAAGAAGGGCAAGAGAGAAGAAAGAGTAGACACGAACAATCCACGAGCAATGAATCATCAAAACAATATATTGGATGGTCACTGACAGCCGCAATTACACGTCGGTAACGGGGCGCAATTACAGCAACCGCAGGCTCCTCCACCACGTCGTTTTCACGACTACGTGGTGCCAAACATGAGCAACGTCCAACCTGCAATTAGGACGCCTATTGTTGCGAGGGAGCAATTCGAGATCAAGCCCGCGATGATCAACATGTTACACCAAAAATAGTTCATGGGAAAAAATCACAAAGACCCTCATCAACATCTATGAGACTTCTTAGAGCTATCAAGCACATTCAAAATACATGAAGTCTCGGAGGAAGGTACGTTCAAAATTCACGGAGTATCTGAGGATGCAATCTTGCTGCGTCTCTTCCCTTTCTCTATTGGGGGAAAAGCGAAAACATGGCTACAATCTCTTCCCGCTGGTTCGATCACTACATGGGACCAGCTCTGCACGACATTCTTATCACGGTTCTTCCCTCCGAGCAAGACAATCCAAATGCAAGGAGAAATCACTATGTTTAGATGTCGAGAGGGAGAAACATTATTTGAGGCATGGGAAAGATTCAAGAACTTTTTACAAATGTGTCCTCATCATGGTCTAGAGCAGTGGTACGTGATCCAAACATCTAAAATGGGATCACGTATGAGCATAGAACGACGTTAGACAACGGTGCTTGAGGATCATTCTAGACTTAAACGTTGAAGAGGAATACGAACTGATTGACAATCTTGCCATGAACCACACCATGTGGTCTTCACCAAGAAGTATGTTGAACAAGGCACAAGGTCTTTACGAAGTGGATCAAGGAAGAGTGATGGACAACACAGTGAATGCCATGTATTGTGCAAATTGTGGAGATACAGATCATATGACTTACCAATGCACAATGCAAGAAGGCATGGAAGAGATGAACTAAGCTCAGCAGCAAGGCAACACACAATTCGGGAACACATACAACCCGTATTGGAGGAACCACTCTAACATTTCATACCGAACGACTCAACCGTTGAAGTATTCGGGGTCTCAACAAAGGCAGTAGCAATATCGGCAATCGCTGCCATTCCAACAAGCTCCTCAACCTACTCAAACTCCTTCGTCGGGTCTTGAGGCGGTGATGCTTGAATTCATCAAAGAAAAAAGCAATAATAATCATTTCAAGCAAAATTCAACGAGGAAATGGGAGCAGTGATGAATGAACTCAAAACTCAAGTGGGGACTGCGATCAATGAGCTGAATACTCAAATGGAATCCTTGAGCAAGTATGTGAAGATACTTGAAAATTTCATTGCACAACATGCTGCATCATCCTTCGGAATCCTAGGATGCTATCCGAAAAGCCCGATCTTAACCTAAGAGAGTACGTACACGCCATCACTTTGTGCAGCGAGGATACGATTGAGAATCCGCCCCCCAAAGCACAAGAGAATGTTGCTGGAAATTCGGTGGACAAAGAAAAAGGCAGATTTACGATCATGGAAGGTATGAGCCTAACTTAGAGAAGCCATATATTGCTCTGACGGCGTACGTACCTCCTGTACCATTTCCTGGATGCTTGGTGAGCAGCAAGAATCGAAAGAGCGCGACCAAATTCTTCCGTTGCCTCAAGCAGCACGACATTAACATGACGTTCGTGGAAACCCTCCAACAGATGACTAATCGAGCAAATTACCTCAAGGAGTATCATTCCAAGGAGAAGCATATCAAAGAAAGTGAGACAGTAACACTCACCGAGGAATGCAACGCCATTCTCCAAAACAAGTTGCCCCCGAAGTTGAAGGACCCCGGAAGCTTCTCCATTCCATGCACCATAGAAGACATTGACATCGACAGAGCTTTGTGTGATTTGGGAGCAAGCGTGAGCAAAATGCCACATTCGGTCAATAAGCGGGTGAACTTCAAGAATGTCAAACCTACCAAGATATGTCTACGACTAGCGGATCGTTTGGTGTTCCTACACATGATGTCTCATGGCGAATACCAAGTTTGATGAAATAATCAATTATCCCAATTAATTTTGTTCCATTGTCTTTTCGAATGGTTTGGACAAGACCGTTATATGATATTCCACCATCGCAAGAAAGGCATAAATGCACATTTTTGACTTTTGATTTAGCATTTAATAAGTAAAGCCATACGCCTTTAGAGAAGTCATGGACAATGGTCAAAAATATATAACACCCAATTGAAAAATACGTGATTTTAGTTAGTACGCACACGAGTATGTTTGGCTCAAAAACAAATATCATAAGTCGTATTATCAGAATATAGTTGAACATCAATAGCAGAAACTAAACTCAAAACATGAGAAGACGTATAACCCAAATGAACATGCCAAGTCATATAATAAATGCGTCTGAATCAAAGTTGTATTTACAATACCTTTGAAGAAGTACAACCCGTTATGATGCTCAATGCTTCAATTAGCATTCTTGTAAAGCAGTTCTAAATGACACAAAACTTATCAATAAATTGTGTGACAATATTTTTCACGAAATACCTAAGAAATAGATCTGAGATTACAATTCAAACTCGAAATAAAATAGATATTATGAACGATAAATGATCCACGTAACACCACGGTTCCTTTTTTAGTCGAAATTATACTTTTCCTATTACGAAGTCCCATATAACAAGTCAAAGTATCAATCATGTTGGACATTAGAACATCTAGCCGAGAATGGCGCTAAAAATAACGGAGGTAAGACTTGCCGAGAATGAAACCGAAAATAATGCAAAAAAAGGGAGGTAGAGTCGAGAATGAAGTCGAAAATAACGCCAGAAGATCCGAAATCAGAGAGCAACTAGACAAAGACCCAAAATAGAGCACCGTCGAACAAAATCAGAGAGAAACCGGGGACGAAGAAAACCAGACTACACACTGGGACAAGATGCCAAAAATGAAGGAATCCAGAATCCGAGCCACCAATGAAATAGAAACTCGTGGCAACAATGAGAATACACACAGAGAACTGCGGTGAGACTTGGAAACCAACCATAAAAGCTTGAAACCAGAGATAGACGAATATGCGACGAACAAGACCAACGACGGACGAGATCGATGACGAAACATGAATATCGACGAAGGACGAGACCAACGACGAAACATGATAATGGGAGACAGACAAAATCAAAGACAAAGCACAATGGATGAGACCGCAACGAAGCACGATAGACGAGACCTACAACGAAGTACGACGAACGAGATCGACAACAAAGTACGACAGAAAAGAATGACAACAAATTGCAAAGACCAACTGTTTATTAGACTATTTATTGGAGAAGATACACAATAATATAAAGAAATTTGTGTTTCACCCAGTAGAATTAATTTTCACAAAAAACTGTGATAAAATTTGAAAATTGTCTAAAATATATAGGCAAGGAGTTCTAACCAATGTAAAAGCAAAAAGGTAGATTTCCCTTGCAATCATAGTTTTTAGTACAATCAAATGTAATATCTCATTTTCTTTTGAACTTTATAGTTTTAGATTTTATTTTTAAATCGTAATCCTATAAAAGAATCGTAAATATATCTTTTCAATAAAACTTTTACACGATTTAATAGCATTATACTTGTTAGAATCATAATCTAAAAATAATTATCACAATGTAAAAATATATTTATTGCATTTTAATTATATTAAACCTAATAAATATTTTTGGTTGAGATGGTGGATGTCAAGCTTCCGCAATCAAACCACTTAACATATAAGGTCTTAACACCGTTAGGTTAATCCAACCCAAAATATTAAAAATTCGATGAATTGACCACCCATAAACCCATACCTCATTTAACATATCTAACTGTTACAACCCTATTTCTACCCTTTGCAGCAAGCATGATCATGATGGAAATCTTCCATTACCGAAGACCAATCTTCCTATGCCGAGGCTAATGATTCCCACAACCCGGCTCACTTATGCTGATAAACTCTATGCTGATGATTCTCAACGAACAAGTGGATTTCCACAATTCACATTTAGGAAAAGACGGTATTCATGAACATTTTGAACCCTTCTTTGAAATCGATCTCTAGTCATCAGCCTGATTTGATCTACAATACCAAATCCTTTCTCAACGTTTGTTCTTGTTAAAAGCATCGATTAAGGCATGATCATGATAAGCCATTTTCAGTATATGTTCGCAGGAAGAATCAGAAGGAAGAGAAACAATATGTTTAACTTGAAGAAGGATGAACGACATGCAGTTTTTAGGAGTCATGAACAACAAGTAGTTTTTAATATTGGGTCAATTTGTAAATAGCAGTTATCGAGTCTGTTAGCCAGCTGGAAGTTAGTTTTTTCGGCTTGGTTTATATAGAGGATAAGGGGAAGGGAGTAGGGAATCATTCAGAAAAAAATTTGGTATTGTACGGGGCGTGTGTTGGAGCTCACACGAGAATCAAAGGCTTCCAAGTTGTTCTTTCGATTTCAATCAATAAAGCTGGTCAGTTCTCTCTACAATTCCTATCAAATTGGTATCAGAGCACAGATCCAAGAGGGAGATGACGAGGAATACGAATCAATTGAGTGAAACTATCGATTCTCTCAATGAGAGAATGGTTGCGCAATAAGAATTAGACGAGAATCAGTCCAAGGAGATGAACGTTCTTAAGGAGAAAATGGATGGAATGCAGAGAACAATGCTGGAATTTATGAAGATGATGTCTAGCACATGAAACTGCCAGAAAAAGAGAACATAGCAGTAGCAGTAACAACATCCACCACAGAAACTGTTATTCCACCGGAAGAACAACTTCATGCTCCAGTGGAGAATCAGACTGCGAAATTGTTTCGAATTCAACGAGGCTTACAGTATACCGAATTCAACTGTAAGAGAGTCGAGATGCCAGTGATTGATGGAACCGAAGTTGTGGATTGGTTAGCTCGAGTTGAGAGGTATTTTGATGTTGGAAATTTCAGCGAAGAAGAGAAAATGATGCTAGCGACAATGAGCTTCGAAGGAACAACTCTTCGCTAAACAAGACAAAAATTTACAGATTGGGAGGAATTTAATATGAGTTTATTTGGTAGGTTCCGAAGAAGAGAAAATGATGCTAGCGACAATGAGCTTCGAAGGAACAACTCTTCGCTAAACAAGATAAAAATTTACAGATTGGGAGGAATTTAATATGAGTTTATTTGGTAGGTTTGGTGGATTTAAAGTTGGAATCGCCAGTGAAAGGTTATTTTTGCTTACACAAACTTTGTCGGTGTATGAATATCTTCGAGAATTTGAAGAACTAGTTTCTCAAATTCATAGTCTACCGGAGGAAGTGATGACAAGCGCAATCAAAATTGGATTGAAGCCTTACCTGAGAAAAATGTTGAAGACTTTGATACGGTGACTGAAACTGTCATATGGCTTGAAGACTGTGAAACAGATGCGACGGATTTGATTCCTTCCGAAGGAGATACGAAGGCGGTGAACTTCATGAGACATAGTCCGGTCTCGTTTGCGAGAGAACTGAGGAATCAAACCAATAACCGCACCGGAGCTTCGGGACAATCGGTTTTAAGCGTCGGAAACACAAAAAGAAAATTTACCAACTGCGTCAATAATTTAAAGCAATCGACGACCGGAACTGGAAACCCTAAGTTCTACCTTGGGAAGCCGGCGAATCGTGACGGTCTATCGGAAGCACACAGACCTCTTCAGCAGGGAAACTTCAGGCGGTTGATCGATGCAGAGGCTGAGGAGAACCGCCGGAAAGGGCTGTGTTTTTTATGCGATGAACGATACTCCTACAACCACCGGTGTAAACAAAGAGAGTTGCAAGTAGTCTTAGTCAGTGAAGAAGATGATACGAATGGAAGAGAGGAAATTGCAGGAAGAGAGGAAACCACAGGAACATAGGAGGAAATTGAACAGTGGAATGGTGATGATAAGGCAGAGTGCATTGAGCTAGCAGAATTATCACTTAATTCTGCCGTGGGAATTTCATCACCGACAACATTGAAATTACAGAGACTCATCGCAAAACAAGAAGTTGTGATTATGGTAGACAGCGGTGCGACGCGTAATTTCATTGCTGAAAATGTAGTGAGAAGTTTGGGAATATCAACAGAGAGAACAAAAAAGTATGGAGTATCCTTGGGTACAGGTTTGACAGTTAAGATGATATGATCATGTACAGATTCGGATTCAAGAGACCAGGATATCATGTGATTGCTTACCGCTTCAGCATGGAAGCGCATACGTTATCTTGGGAGTACAGTGGCTGCAAACTTTGGGTAAAATTCTAGTTGACTTCGGTAAGTTGGAGATGTTTTATCATCTTGAAGGAGTGGATGTTACATTAACAGGTGATCCCACTCTCCAAAATACATTGGTTACTTTTAAACAATTAATCAAATCAGTACATGAGGAGGAACAAGGATATTGGGTTGAGTTGCCGAGTTTAGACAAGAAAGAAGACGAACAAACTCGAATTCCTGCAATGATCGGAGAGATATTAGCTTAGTTTGAAGAAGTATTTACGGAACCAGTAGGCCCTGTGAGTGTTAGACCTCCGGCAAGGGGACATGAGCACAAAATTGTTCTAAAAGAAGGTGCAGGCCCTGTGAGTGTTAGACCATACCGATATCCACATGCTCATAAAGAAGAGATCGAAAAGGTAGTGAAAGAAATGTTAGCGGCAATGATCATACAACCCAGCCAGAATCCGTTTTCAAGCCATGTCCTCTTGGTAAAGAAAAAAGATGGGAGTTGGAGGTTTTAAGTCGATTATAGAGCATTAAATCGGGTCACCATACCAGATGAGTTTCCTATTCCTATGATTGATCAACTATTGGATGAACTTTATGGTGCTGCATGGTTTTCTAAGTTGGATCTACGAGCTGGTTATCACCAAATTTTGATGAGAAAGGAAGATGTTCATAAAACGGCTTTTCGAACATATGATGGGCATTATGAGTTTATGGTCATGCCTTCTGGTTTAACTAACACACCAGCGACATTTCAAGCTCTTATGCATGAAGTGTTTTGACCATTTTTCCGAAAGTTTGTGTTAGTTTTCTTTGATGACATTTTGGTATTCAGCAAGACTCTCCAAGATCATCAATATCATCTGCATCAAGTACTTTTATTGTTACAAAAACACAAACTATTTGCTAACTTGAAGAAATGTTCTTTCAGTTCCAAGATGGTGGAATACTTGGGTTATGTGATATCAAAAGAGGGTGTGGCCACCGATCCAAAGAAGACTGAAGCAATGAGTAATTGGCCATCTCCAAGAAATGTCAAGGAGTTACGAGGGTTTTTGGGATTGACAGGGTATTATAGGAGATTTGTAAGGAATTATGGAATTATCACGCGACCTCTTATAGAATTGCTTAAACGATATGCCTTCGGTTGGTCAAACGAAGCAAAAAAGGCTTTCAGAGAATTGAAACAGACTATGGTAACAACTCCCGTCCTAATTTTACCGGATTTTGATGATGTATTTGTGGTAGAAACGGATGCTTCAGGCAATGGGCTAGGGGTTTTTTTGATTCAGAAGACAAATATCATAAAAAACCGGTTTATGAGAGAGAATTGATGGCGATTGTGTTCGTAGTTCAAAAGTGGAGGCATTATTTGTTGGTACGGAATTTTGTGGTTTGCACGGATCAAAGGAGACTGAAATTTTTATTGGAATAAAAAGAGGTTAATCTGGAATATCAAAAATGGTTAACAAAGCTGTTGGGGTTCGACTTTGATGTATTGTACAAACCGGGTAAGAACAACAAAGTGGCTGATGGATTATCAAGGATGTTATGTGAGCTTACAATTCCGAAAAATTTACAGCTACACGATTTGAATGAGGAGATAATTTTACATCCTACAGTGGGAAAGATAAGAGAAGACATCCAAAGTCAACATAAGAAACATGATGGTTATACCCTTTGTAATGACATGTTGTGCTATAAAGGTAAAATTCTGGTACCAGAGGATTCCCAGCTCATTAACGGAATACTATATGAGTACCATGACAGCAAAATCGAGGGTCATTCAAGAGCGTTGTTGACGTTGAAACGAATACAAGCTGTTTTTTATTGGAAGGGAATGAGGAAACAAATTCAAAATTATGTGGCTCAATGTCCGGTTTGTTAAACTCAGAAATACTCGACTCTCTCACCGGCTGGTTTATTACAACTATTATAGATTCCGACACAGGTTTGGGAGGATCCCTCTATGGACTTCATAGAAGGGTTACCAAAATCTTCAGGGTATAATGTGATAATGGTGGTGGTTGATAGGCTCAGTAAATACTGCCATTTTCTTCGGTTGAGACATCCATTTACAGCAGAAGAAGTTGCTAAGCTCTTCGTCAAAGAGATCGTTCGTCTACGTGGGTTTCCTAAATCGATTGTTTCAGACAGAGACAAGATCTTTTTGAGTGGGTTTTGAAAAGAGTTGTTTAAGTTGTCAGGCACAAAACTACGATTTAGCACTGCTTTTCACCCGCAAACCGATGGACAAACTGAGGTCGTAAATTGATGCTTGGAGACTTATTTGCGCTGTTTTGCAGGATCACATCCGAGGAGATGGGAGACTTTTTTTAGCTTGGGCAGAGTTTTGGTTTAACTCCACTTTTCACTCTTCCTTTCAAGCTAACCCCTTTTGAGTAGTCTATGGTCGTGATCCTCCTCCTGTTATTCCTTTCGAAAAAGGATCCACTAATAACTTTGTTTTGGAATAGACAATGCTGGAACAAGATCAGATGTTGGAACAAATCAAGCAAAATTTGTAGAAGGCTCAACAAAGAATGAGAGCGGTCGTATATGGGCCTCGAAGAGAGGTTATATATAAAGAAAAAGAGATGGTGTACTTAAAAATTCGACCTTATCAACAGAAAAGCTTGGCTAGACGTCCATTTCAGAAATTTGCAATTCGTTATTATGGCCCCTTTCGTATCATATCTCGTGCGAGACATGTAGCTTATTGTTTGGAACTTCCATTGAACTGTAAAATCCATTCGGTCTTTCATGTTTCACAGTTAAAAAACGGTCGAAAATAATCTACAAGCACAACAGTTGCCAACAGATCTCACGGGGGAATTGGAGTTGATATTGGAACTGAAAACACTTTGTGAAGATCGATATAATCCAGAAGGACAATTGGAGGTTCTGATATAGTGGTAAAATTTACCATCTCATGACTCGCCTTGGGTTATAAGCCATTTTCAGTATATGTTTACAGGAAAAATCGGAAGGAAGAGGAACAATGTGTTCAACTTGAAGAAGGATGAACGACATGCAGTTTTCAGAGTCAAGAACAACAAGTAGTTTTTAGTATTGAGTCAGTTTGTAATTGGCAATTAACGAGTGTGTTAGTCAGCTCGAAGTTAGTTTTTCCGGACTGGTTTATATAGAGGAAAAGGGAAAAGGAGTAGGGAATCATTCAACAAAACTGTTTGGTATTGTAGTGGGCGTGTGTTGGAGCTCACACGAAAATGAGAGGCTTCCAAGTTATTCTTTCGATTTCAATCAATAAAACTGGTCAGTTCTCATAGAGTTTGGGATTTAGAGTTTAGGTCAAGCATATTTGACTAGATAAAATATATTAGTTCTATTTGCAAACAAAAGGAATGTACCACGGCCTGCAAATAAGGAAATCAGGAGCATTGTCAAGAACATTACCCTACTTAAAAAGTGAAGTATCATGTTGTTTCCTCTAATAACCTTCTTAGATGTGATATTAGAAAGGAGCATCATCTTAGATAGGGTTTGATCAGAGGCATAAAGAAAAAAGCATTCTACAACATTTTAGAGGCACACTAATAACTTACTAGAAGCAAAGGAAAGCTTCTCATTTGGTCGAAGTCAGCTGTCTGAGGTTATACTTCGCCAACTCCTTGTACTTCTCGACAACCCCAATTAAGCACACCGTCTACAGTAAAAGAGCAGACCGGTTATGCAGACATTGAGCAAGAGTGTTAAGAAATTAGAACGGCAGAAAAAATCAAAAGAAACATCAAACTTCAAATGTGAAACATGACTCCAGCTTTTATTAAAAGCCAACTAACACCTCTAATTGTTCAGTACATAAACACATCTCTTCAATGATAATTAAGTGATTTCCAGGTTTTGTTAGCACTAACAAAAAATCTAAATTACTCTCACCTATAGGTACCTTATTAATGCTTTTGCAGATGAATTCTATCTTGTGCTTGTAAGGTCTGATCTGTGACTAATATGGGATATAGGTCCTTTCCCCATGCAAAATACCCAAATTAAGGAAGTTGGGCCAACACAATCTAGACTTTACCACCTTCAGCAGTAGCTTATAAAACTATGAACACCCACCAGTTACAAACCAGTTTTTAGAGCTGAGTTTTCTATACATGTACTTGTGACGTTCATTTTGGATCCGATTTAATACTTAGATAAATCCTCATCATACAAATTCTAGAATTATTTGGACATTTTCAGAGACTACAAGATAACCAGGACGTGATGGAACAAACCAAGTTCAATGTTCCCCTTTACCTTGACAATTTCAACCACCACAGTCATATCCGGATTGCTCAAATCAACTTTGTGCGGAGCAGGAACAGATTTCGCAACCGTATTTATTATCTTCATTCTATCGATACCAGTGTTTGCCCGAGACCCGTAAATTACAGCAAACTGCAGCAGTGAGAAAGATGAAGCTTCTTCATATATGAACAATTGGTAAACAATTTGGACTGATGGAGAAGAAAATAGAAATTTTATCACCTTGCGAGGAGTATCAGTCTCAATGGGAAAATACTGTTCTACAAGAGGTTTTATGGCTCTTGAAATTTCCTCCTCTGACGCATAACAAGACACTTCAATTGGAAAAACTCTTAAGATGAACCTAATGTTACAAGATATATGAGCAAAAGCAACATGGGCACATGTTGAAGAATTTTTGTTATAAGGGCTAGTTAGCGAAACCAACCTCGACATATGTTTTCTTGTTACCGCAGCAGATGTCATCATGTGATGCACAATCTCTTTGGGACTCGGGTCACCATCTCTCCTTCTCATTTGGATGAAGACAAGACCGTTGCAGCCCGGATCTAACTTCATAAAACGCCTCTGTTCAAATGAGATATATCTTTGTTAGCTCACAGAATGCACTAGCAAAATCGGAGCATAGACATACCAAAATGAGAAGCCAAATCAAAACAGCAACATGTCAGAAACACATTTACAATGGAAGACTAAAATAGAAACCATAAAACTGAACAGAGGGATTTGTGATGATAAAACTATCATGTATATCGCATGGCCGAAATAATCATAGACACATTCCGCTAACTAACCAGTTTACATGGACTTTGTATCTCTGTACTATCACCTACGATGTTAGAAGTTTTGAATTATTTTTACTGATTGTACATTCTAAATGAAGGAATAACTATAATCTAGAATAATATAAAAAATACCACTAATGGACAATCAATAAACGCAACAACCAGACACATAAATATAGTTTAATACATAAAAAAGTAATTGAATAAAAAAATTTCAAAGCCATTGATGGAAATTCTGCTCACCTTAGTCTTGTCTCCGAGTTCTTGAAGTTCAGCTTCTATCAACTTATCAATAGAATTTTCCTCTGTTTTTTCAGGTTTAATATTTTCAGATGCATTGTTCTTGAGACACTGCTTTTTTACTGGAGGCTCCTCATCTTCGTTCTTTTGTTTTCCTGGATCCTCAACGTTCTCATTATTGACATTTTGTTCCACCTGTTTCTCTTCACATGACTTTTCACTCTCTAATTTTTCCTCACCCAAACTGTTATCGTTGGTTTTATTTCCCAAATCCTTTTCTCCTGGGCCTTCGGTTTCCTCTTCCTCACCATCATCACTGTCATGATCCTCAACATCTTCGTCATCACTGTAGGAAAACGTAATTTTTTTGTTTGAAACTTTCTCAGTTAACCCTGAAGGTTTTACTTCCGAGTCTTTTCCATGCATGAGCTCCTCCAAGAACTGCAAACCAAAAAAAAAAGAAAGAAGCGGCAATGTTACTGGCAATGCTCATCGCATGTACTCAATTACTCAAACCTAAACAAGCTCTACAAATCCAAGCTCATTACACGTAATCGATAACCTTTCTTTGCTTCAGAAATCAAGAACATAATGTGTTGGCCTTTAACTTCCGCATTAAACACGAATTCGGCATTATCATGAACAACTGTGGTTCAAGGGTTGCCAACACTCACGAAATCGCAGGATTATGTGATAACTCTACATAACCAACATACTTTGCAGTTTAAATCATCCTTATTCGATGAATTGGTCAGCATCACCAATATTCTACTGAAAACCCAAAAATTAACCCAAGATCTCCACTCCAAACACGAATCAGAGCATATTGTTCAGAATAAAGCTTGACCCACCAAGTACGAAAGCAATTGAGAAGCGCTATCACGCAGTAACATGAACCATTGATTTAGAAAAATAAATGAAATTTATTAGAAAATTAAGAGAATCTTACAGAATCAATGACGTTGAGGGCTTCATGAGCAGCTTGATACTCACGTCCGCCATCGCACGAGATGAAGAAGCCTTGAACACCTGGCTTTAAAGGGTACGCGCCCTTTTTCTTCACCGGTTTCTGCGCAAAATAAAATGAATAAAAAGGCCAATGGAGAAAATAATGACGAACTTAGCCATGTATGAATCCACACGAATATGCTTACGCAAATATAAATATAACGGTAAGACAGATGGAGAGAGAGGTTACATTTTGAGGGCGATATCGCTGCTTTCGCTTCTTACTCTTGTCGCCGGCGGTGGATTTGGTAATGTCGCCGGAACCCATTGTAGGCGGTGGAAGAGATAGAGAGGACGAAAGAGAGGAAGGGTTTATTCGGAGTTCAAATTGACCAGAGGGCAAACATCGAAACAGGCTAAGATTTGTTCGGTCGTGGGCCATATATGGTCAGTCTTTTGGGCTTAACATTGTTATTTGTTGATCGGATATTTTCGAACATGTAAAAAAAAAGAAAAACAAAGACCAATGGTGTTTGCAAATCAGTGTAAACTCCTATGGTGAAGTAACTTCATCCATTCTATATATATCAATCATCATTCATTTTAAATACATGATATCTTTTTAAAAATTAATATCTCTCCATACTCGTATCTACACTTTTTTTCATTCTATTCTATTTCCATCCTCTATTCCCTCTGATTTAACGTAACTAATTTAGAAAACTAAAAAACTATCACTTTCATTTTCTCCATGCTTCTACTAATGTAGAAAAGTAACTAACCATTGCTCATATTTTCTATGGGTTTCTGTTATTAGTCCAAATGACTAAGTTATTACCATTTACCAGACGATAGCCTCGTTAAACGTAGAGCGTGATAATTAAAATATATTTATTTTGTATTTTGTATATAATTCATTATCATTAGATTCCATATGCATACGGGGCAATACAAACACACGAAATAAAATTTTCAATGTATAAATTTGAACAATAGATTTATAATTTGTAATGTAAATTAATAGTGCAATTTGTTTATAATGTATTAAAAATTGTAGAATATAAATTGTGGAAAAAGCGATAGCACGATTTGTGCTATAATTTTTTCATTATTATCTTTCTAATCCGTACCAGCATAAATATTGATGATTAAATTTAATTAATAACATGATTTAAGAATAATTATTAAGATATGAACATAATTTGGAAATTTTGAAAACTAACCTACATTTGACTTTTTTTAATTGGCTTAAGCTATGGATCTGTGTAGATGTGTGTGGAGCAAGATGGAGAAAGTATTAACGAATCTGTTTGATATAGTTAGAAAGAATAAGTACGAACTACATTGAAAAATATAAAAAAATAATACGTGTCATCTAGTTTTTTAGTACCGTTGATCATAATGAGAGTAATGGCTGTTATGATCATGACCGTTTCTTTGACGATCATTTGAGCAACAATTGAACAAAAATGCATAGCAAGTTCGTCCAACATGATTATTTTTACAAAATATTTTATGTATTTTTCTGAAATGTTGTACATAATTTAATTATTTAAATAATATTGTCATGATATTTAATATATGTATCGGCGAATACAAATGTATGAATTCCAATTTTCAATGTAAAAAGTTTAAAATTGATTTACAAAATGTAATAAAAACTAACACTGCGATTTATTTATAATATCTTTGAAGTTTTAAAACGTAATTTGTCGGAGAAAGTGATCACATGATTTGAGCAGTACTTTTCGCATGATTTGACTCCAAGACACAGTCTCCCACAGCTTTTAACCAATTTTCATCAGTTGGGTTGAAAGACGAAGACCTAAATCATTGAAAATAGAAGCGGATCAGATGAACGTAAAATCAAAGAACAACAATAAACTTACCAAGAATAAACACTTACGTTACTCCACTATCTTCTAATATCATACACAATAATTAGATAATCGTCTGAATTAGCATGAAATACTGTTGTCTTCTTTTGCCTCGCCCACTTAACAATTCACGCACTATGCATTCAGCTTGTCCTTCCCTAAAATAAAAAAACTAGAAAAAAAAACATGAGGAAAGATTGAATGAATGGCAAACGAAACACGTTAACACATTGAAGCATGCAAGGGTTTACATTAACTATCAAAATTGCATTCCTTGTTCGAAAAATGCAAGTAATCATCAAACATAAGAATGAGTTTGCGACGATGTTGAACACAACTAACTTTTAGAAAAGCACCTACCGGCTTGGCATGTCTTGTATATTGGGAATTCTTAGGACCCTTGACTTCCAGAAGTTCTGAGACAGAAGAAAACCCAGTAGCTTTAGCTGTATGTACCAATATTCCAATGGGCTAATGACCTCTCGTCTTCCTGTGAAAAAAATATAATAATTACCAACAACCTTCCATCCTAACATATACTAAACTTAACTAAAAGTTATATAGATTAGTATTACATGCAAAGACTGCAATTGCTAATTCCTCTGTATTTTGGGCACATCCATTGAGCCAATTCAGTCACCTCTTTGGCTTTCTCACCATACCTAACATTTGAGAAGGAAGCAAATGTATTTAGAACATCGACTATTTCCCAGCAACACGATCAACATGAAAATATGGCACACAAAAGCAAACCTATTCAGCAAGCACTTACGACAGTACTTAATTGGGCACAGCTTTTTCTTCTTCATGATTGTGCCTTCTGCAGCAAGATCCATAGTCCTTTGTCGACACTGCAACGCTTAATTATTAGTAAAACTTGCCAATCATGCAAACACACACATTTTCCAAAAGGGATAAAAGATTGCTCTCATCTTTTGACCAACCAAACATCATGAATCACTATTTTAAAATACAAAAACACACGTGCATCCACAAAATTGTCCGTCATATGATAGGCATTAGATTAGCATGTATTTTTATTTCATAGATATGTTAAATGATTCCAAAATATGTACAATCCTTATATTTCAGAAAATGTTCACTCCATCTAAATTAGCACCATGAATTACAAAACATAATGAAAGCATGTGAAAGAATTTAGGAATATGAGGTTCAAATTCATACCAGTGACTTGCACAATCAAGATCCCAGTTTTTTTATGTCAAGAAGAAATGAATGAAGCCATAATCTAGAGCTGGAAAAACTATCCACTTTCACAACTGGTCTTTCCTACCAAATCTAGGACATAAAAGAATTTGCAGCGTAAGTACTCAAATTCAATCTAGAAAAAAAAGTTTAGAAGAGGAAACTCGCCTTCAAGTAGCACTCAAGCTAGCTCACAAAATGCGAAGTCATCATCAAACAGTTTAGATGGCAGGAGAAGCCCTTTTTCCACAAAAAAGAACTCGCAATGAAATACTCACATTCAATCAAGAATTAATGAAGTGTAGAAAAGTAAACTTACCTTAAAGTAGCTGATAACACGTAGTGTGTATCAGTTTTAGGCTAGACATTTGCATCATTTTCGCATAGATTATATAGCACGAGTTACAAATCCGACACGAATGTTCTTTATATACACCCTTTTTGTTGATTTTTAGGTTTTAAGGCGACAAGGCCTAACCGAGCTTTAGAATGCAAATTCTTGGATTCAACCGCATATATTGGAAGCTACAAATCACTCGGAGAAAATTCAGGCCACGAAACCGAGTGGAACACCCGAGCATAGAGCAAAAAGGAGCAAAGTCACGAAATTATAAAGCCCGCTCGGGCATGGAAGAAGACCCGCTCGGGCTAAAGTTGCGCAGAATATCCAGAAAACTTCACACGACCCGGGCATTAAGAGAACATGATCGTGTAGCTTAGCCCGCTCGGGTTAAGTAAGCTCGGGCTGCACATTGGACCACAAGGACCAGAAAATGAAACACGACTTGGACATGAAGAGCACGCGATCAGGTAGCCTAGTCCGCTCGGGCTGCGAACTCTACACGCTCGGGCTGATGGATGCACGACCGGGTGAAACATGTGCCCGAGCGGGCCGCCTTTCTCGCAACAACCTGTTTTAAATGTTTGAACATGCAAAAGAGAGAGGGGAATCAATTCCAGCAACCAAAGGGCGATGGGTAGGGCAAGGAAAGGCCTGAAATTCATCAGGAAAGACTTAGGAGAAGCTGGAGAAGGAGGAAACATCAATCCAGACGTCGGTAACAAGATAGGGAAGATCGAGGAATCGTATTTCCTTGTTTTTATCATGTCTAGCGTTGTTTTCTCTTGTTTGACAGTAGAAGCCATGAGTGAGTAGATTTCCAACTATGGGTTAGGGATATCGGATTTGTAATGGATGTTTGGATTATGCGTTAATGCTTAGATTTATCGAAACTTTCTTGATATTCGGTTTTGCAATCAACATCGTAAACGTTTCATACTAGTGCTGCCCGCTCAGTAACTTAGGAATTCGTGTTTAGCTGGAAGGTTAAATTATGAATCCGGAA
>CM071870.1:24412200-24436769 GCA_036759665.1 Gynandropsis gynandra | reverse complement strand
GCTGGAATGATGCCCGATCGGGCATGGCATGTGTGGCCGCTCGGGCACAAGGCAAAATGGTCGGGAATGCTTGCCCGAGTCGTGCTAAATGGTCCACACAATTGGCCGTAGGTTTTGCCCGATCGTGCAAGGGTTGTGCCCGACCGGGTGAGGCTTTTCCATGCTCAATCTCGTCCTGTTTGTCCCGTGATGATTCCCAAAGTTGCTCCTTAGCTCCGTGCATGTTCCTTTAGCTCCAAAATAGTCCAAATACGCGTAAAAACCTGTAAGAACATGAGAAGCACGAAAGCAAGTAAAATGGATACAGAATCATACGTAAAACATCATATATGTATCAAAAACGTCTCCTAAATCGTGCAAGAAATACGTATGAAAACGAGATGATCAGAGACTACAATCGTGATTACTCATCCAAAGAAGCGGTAAATGAATTAGGCATTGCCAACCCGGACTTAATAGATTGGAAGCAACAAGTTGGGAAGATATACAAGATTATGGTAGGCCTTCATGCCGATCGACAAGATGCATCCGTAGGTCAAGGAATCGAGGAAGCAAATTACGTCAATAATCGGGCCTACCAGCACAACTACATCAATAGCCATCCCAACCTCTCTTATGGCAATACAAGTAATGTAGCAAACCCACAGGATTTTAAACCGCAGATGATGGCAAGAAACCAAAATCAAGGTTTCCAACCGAGAGGGAATAACCAAGACTATGGCTATCAGCCTCGCGCACAACCATCAGGTGACTCCGAAATTCTCTCTATGCTCCAATTGATGTATCAAGAACAGAAAAGTGCGCTTGGAGGAATTAGGGCTGAATAGGATGACATGAGGAAGAGAATGGACGGTTTCCAGACACACTTAAAGCTCCTGGAAATGAAAGTGGCACAGCTAGCCCAAGGGTCTAGCCGACAGCCCGGACAGCTCCCCGGGAAACCCGAGACGAATCCCCGGGAGCAAGTAAATGCCATTTTTCTAAGGAGCAGAAATACGGTGGAGCAATCCATGCCTTCCACAGCTGTAAGAGGAGAGCCTTTGAGCAATACAATTGAACAACCGATCACTCAACGCATGGAAGAGAAGTAGACCGAAGAGGAAGAAGAAAGGGAGTTGCCTTACGTAGCACCTGCCTGGAGGGTACCACCCCTACCTTTCTCGCAGCGTAAAGGAAGCAGAACGATGATGCGCAATTCACCCAATACGTGGAACCCCTAAGGAAGCTGCAAGTCATCATCCCATTCTATGACGCGCTCATGAAAATCCCATCCTATGCCTAATTCCTCAAGGACATTATAATGAGGAAGAGAACCATAGACAATGAGGTAGTGATGGTCACCAATTCGCTCATACAACCACCCACCTTGGCTAAGAAGATGCCCGATCTAGGTAATTTTGTCATCCCTTGTAAGATCTACGATTATGAGATTGAGCATGCACTAATCGATATCGAAGCGAGTGTAAACTTGCTACCATTGTCTCTTGTTGAAAAGCTTAATCGAGTAGGAGATCTACAGCCAACACGCATGATGATCACCTTGGCCGATCAATCCGTACGGAGTCCCGTAGGGATACTAACGAATGTTGCTGTACAAGTGGGAGAATTCTGGTTCCCTGCGGACTTTGTAGTTGTGAACATGGAGATAAATCCGAAGATCCCCATCATTTTGGGAAGACCATTCCTCAACACGGCGAAAATGGTCATTTATTGCGCTGAAGGAAGACTGGTCATGAAGTTCGGAGACGAGTCTATTGAGTTCAAGCTCGACGATGCACTTAATAAGGCACATATGAATGAACCCGTGATGCACATTAACACGATGAATGCACTAACAGAAAAAGTTCAACGTGAACATCGCGACATCCATCCCGTGGAGTACCACTGTCCGAATGCACCCGAAGATGTCGATGCATGCACATAACTCATGGAGAACTTAAATACCCTCAAATGAGAATTAGCCCACGCGTGCCCATACCTCACCCGCACGGGCTACACCAGAATCGCATGACCTGCCCGGACGACCTCACAGCCCGACTCGGGTAGTACTCTCGGGGATAAATGGCACAATTCGTAACCCAAGCGAGTTGGTTGATGAGCCCGATCGGGCAGACCTCATGGACAAGAATCCGCCCGGGTGATCACACGCCCCGACTCGGGCACACCTCTCGGGGGTAAATGACACATTTCCGAGTCCGCGCAAGGCGAAGTACGAGCCCGATCGCTGCATGTTTTTCCTCGTCGTAGGATTGGACGAGAAAAACGGTAAGCCTTGCTATGCTGATCAAGTAGAAGATGGAAGAGGCGTACCTCCTCTTTCCGACATCACACACGTCTGAAAACGTTAGGGTTAAGCTAAAGACCGTAAACAAGCGCTTCTCGGGAGGCAACCCGAGCTCAGTATCCTTTTTTTCCTTTCTATTTTATTTCTACTCTCGAACTCTCTTTAAGACATGGACATTTTTTTTAGAATTTAGGATTTTAGTGTCTTTCAGAATTATTGCTGCATGTTTTTCCTCGTATTTTTTTTTTCAGATTTGTAGCACAGCCCGGTCGGGCTGGAAAAAACGACCCGCGTGGGCTAGGTCATTTTCCAAGTCGCTCGATCGGCTGCAAAGGTAAGTTAAATATTTTGAGTAACCCGAGCGGCTGCAACCCTCACAAGAGAAACCGACCCGAACGTGAATTCACACTAGAAGTCTCACGCCGCCGAACACTACTCACGCTGCCGCCGCCGTTTCTCATCACCGCCAACCCCTGCGCCGACGAACACCCGACCGGTTACTCGAAATACCTCTCTCTCCCTCTTCTCTCGGAAATTCCCCTAAAACCTTCAATCTCTTCTCGTAATCCATGTATTTTCGTGAACTAATCCGTGTTCTCGACAAATTTGAAATAGATTTAGGTCTGCTTAGAAGGATTTAGGGTGATAATTTACGATTTGAAACAAGAAATCCGATTCCATATCGCGATTTCGCGACAGCCCGCTCGGGTTAGGGTTAGGACCCGGTCGGGTAACAAGGTTTCAAGCCCGATCGGGCAGTGATTGGACCCGGGTTGGGCGAAAATTTTTGGACTCACGGTAATTATTTTCTGGAAATGAAGCCCGAGCAGGTTACACCCTCTACCCGCACGGGTTTCCTGCAAACAGTGATTAAACATTCATTTTTCTTCTTCGATTGTTTTGCAGATGGCTCCAAAAGTTTTCCAAAGATCAAAGAAACGATGAGCAGACGCCTACGATCCAACGCAGGGGCCAGCAAAGCCGGATGCTATCATGGAGTTAACCCCGTACACGTACATCACGACGTCCCACAAACAATACAACTACAGGACAACAACCTTTTTGTCCGGTTAGAAGTCAAGGGTCAACGAACTGTTGCCGCGCATTCAGCCGTCCCATTTTCCAATCCGCGGAAGCCATGAGTGCTCTCCACATCGAGGAGCACATCGACACCATCTTCAACACATTGGTCTGGAGAGGATTACGGGTGGCACAGGAGTACACATACCGCAATCTCACTACGAAGTTCTTTGCGTCGTACACAACCTTCTTCCCCGAGTCAAGAAATCGAGACAAGGCATTTATGGAGTTCCATCTGTTGGGACAGAACTACAGGCTCAGTGCGCGGTAGTTCGCTATCGTGATAGCGTATGGGGATTTTTCAACATAGTCCAAGGCCAGCCACATACACCATCCCGCCCTCAGGTACTTCCACTATTTCTTAGTCTCCTTAATCTTAGGCAAAGGAGCACAAGGTGGAGTAAACCACATGGAGCCAGGGTACCTAAGGCATGCGGTACACATAGATTTCGATGGTGACGAATGGGATATGCTCGACTTCGACTTGGCATCACTGATTATGAGACACTTTCATGAAATTGCCACCGAGAAGTGCAGCACGAACACGAAGATCAATTGTGGTGGAGTAGTTACGATGATAGCGCGGAGAGTTGGTATCAACCTTGGCATCTTGATGGAGGACAAGATTAATGAGGTGCCTGACCTGAACCTCCAGAACCTTCGCAACCGACGTGCAATATCAAACATTCGACATAGGGTCATTTGGAGCTACAAGGATGAGCAAGGTCGAACCTTGGAGGTCGACCTCGACGAGATTCAGATGCCCGGATTAGACGAGGAGGTCATATGCTTTAGGATCGATCCCGCCATCAGACACCCTGGTCGGGATTAGATGAGGCAGATCCAGCTCCAGCAGCTGCACCAGGACCATCGATGTCCCGACAGCGCAGCCGATGCGCCCCTCATCCTCGTACCCGCCCCGACTACTATGGACACCGTTCTGACTTCCTTTCTATGGAAGGTGTTTCTGATGTTCTCAGGTATGTTGCGGAGGAGAGCCGATATCAGTCATTCATGGCGGAGCAGCGATACGACCTCGAGGCGGCAAGGTACGACATTGAGGCGGCGAGGTATGCGGAGCAACAACAATTCCAGGAGCAGTCCATCCACCACACATATTACATCACAGAGTCCGTTCGCCGATTCCAGCAGCTGAGCATGTAGCATTACTCGGAGCCGTACGTGCCGATTCCACAGGACTACCACACAGGCGCTATCCCCTACCGCCCACACATCCCATATGAGCTGCAGTCGTTCTACTTCCCACCTGGGGAAGGGACATCCGCGGAGCCAGCAGACCCTCCGACCACCCGTGGTGGAGAGGAAGAGGATTAGGACACTATTTTCCTTTTCATTTTCTTCTTCCTTTTTTTATATTTTTGCTTTATGGACCTATTTTCTTTATTTTAGTTCTTTTTCGTTTTTGCGTTTATGTACGCTCTATTAGACATAATGATGTATTACTTTCTTCTCTATTTTTTCTTGCATGACTCTTATCATAGGTTCTTCACGATAATACCCACAATAGAGTAGAATACACCAGGTGTACTCGTTCTTATTTTTTTTTCTTCTCTCGAGTTTTGGCATGTGGGCACCTCTCATAGATCTCGAACACCGGGACTGTATTCCGTTCAGGTCTAGGGGGGGAGTACTCTTTTGAGTGATATGATTTCTTTGAGTGATATATTTTCGATAAGGATTAGGATTAGGAATAAGCAGATGGATACCTAGTACGAATTTTCGAGTTTTAGTCATTATTTTGCGACTTTGTCGAATCGTGAACAATAGTCTAGGTTTGCTTAGAAGTCTTTTGGATACCAATTAGTCGAGTAGTTGTGCTTGAAACCATGATCTATAGTTGCATTCACCTCCTAGGTTTCAGTACCAAGTATCCATATCTCCGTGTATTCCGTTTATCCTTTGCTTGTTTGATATATTTTACCGTTCATGAGTTATTAGATTCGACATGCTTATACTCTGCTGTCACATTGGATAAGTTCCTAACTATTTCAGGTTTACATTGATATGAGTACATCGAGATCGATTGTTCGGGTCTAAGCGGTGGGTTGAGGTGCTATTCTACGTCCTAAGGGTTAGAGTTTATGAGTAATCTTGAAAAAAGAGAAAAAGGTTCTTCAATGATGCACCTCTTCACTCCGCTTAAGTTACAACACCATATGAGTGTGCCGTAGGCAGCTTGGGTCTAAGGAGAAAGCCATCCCTCTTCGACTTCGACGTGCTAGAAACCAGCGTTGATCTAAAGCCATCCCTCTTCGACTTCGACGTCCTAGGAACCAAGCGTGGATCTATAAAAAATGAAGAAAGAAAAGACAAAAGAAAAAAGAATAAGAACGAGAATAGAAGTTTAATGATATCTCAAGCTTAGGGGAATTGGTATGGAGATCGCTTGGACATTGTCTAGGGGTGTGAAATAGACTTAGATTATTGGTAGGATTGCATGGCTCGTGACTTTCGGTTGATATAAGTCTGAACTTGGTACGCTTAGGCTTATGTTCATGTGACGCGTTGTTTTGCATAATGACTAATCCTTCGAATTTTTCGTGCTAGTATCCATAGTTGTTGGACTCTTCTTATGCTTGGCTCTAGTTTTATTTGAGGACAAACCAAGGTTCAGGTCTGGGGGAGTTTGATAACACTAGTGTGTATCCGTTTTAGGCTAGACATTTGCATCATTTTCGCATAGATTATATAGCACGAGTTACAAATCCGACACGAATGTTCTTTATATACACCCTTTTTGTTGATTTTCAGGTTTTAAGGCGACAAGGCCTAACCGAGCTTTAGAATGCAAATTCTTGGATTCAACCGCACATATTGGAAGCTACAAATCACTCCGAGTAAATTCAGGCCACGAAACCGAATGGAACACCCGAGCATAGAGCAAAAAGGAGCAAAGGCACGAAATTAATAAAGCCCGCTCAGGCATGGAAGAAGACCCGCTCGGGCTAAAGTCGTGCAGAATATCTAGAAAACTTCACATGACCCGGGCATGAAGAGAACATGATCGTGTAGCTTAGCCCGCTCGGGTTGTGTAAGGAGCCCGCTCGGGCTGCACATCTGACCGCAAGGACCAGAAAATGAAACATGAATCGGACATGAAGAGCACACGATCGGGTAGCCTAGCCCGCTCGGGCTGCGACCTCTACACGCTCGGGCTGATGGATGCACGACCGGGAGAAACATGTGCCCGCGCGGGCCGCCTTTCTCGCAACAACCAGTTTTAAGTGTTTGAACGAGCAAAAGAGAGAGGGGAATCATTTCAAGCAACCAGAGGGCGACGGCTAGGGCAAGGAAAGGCCTGAAATTCATCAGGAAAGACTCAGAGAAGCTGGAGAAGGAGAGAAACATCAATCCGGATGTCGGTAACAAGATAGGGAAGATCGAGGAATCGTATTTTCTAGTTTTTATCATGTCTAGGGTTGTTTTCTCTTGTTTGATAGTAGAAGCCACGAGTGAGTAGATTTTTAACTATGGGTTAGGGATATCTGATTTGTAATTGATGTTTGGATTATGCGTTAATGCTTAGATTTATCAAAACTTTCTTGATATTCGGTGTTGCAATCAACATCGTAAACGTTTCATACTAGTGCTGCCCGCTCAATAACATAGGAATTCATGTTTAGCTGGAAGGTTTAATTAGAATCCGGAACAGTTGATTGTAGATTAAATTTGATTAATGAGAATCTGACCGGTCGGTTAATCGACTTAGGAATTAGGATTGCGCGCTTAACGCTACCGTAGTTACGAGTTAATCGCTGCTGGAAGGTAGGATTGCACGTAATTATAGTTAGGAGATTTAGGTTCGGCAAAATCATTCCTTTTTTCAGAGCATGAATTCTCCGTTGTCAAGATAGTTCGATAGGTTTATGATCCTTTGTTGTTACATCCTTGCAAATCCCGATAACCCGAAACCCATAGTGTTCTTCTTTGTCAAGTTTTCCGCATCTTTCCATCGCTGTCATCATCCCATTTAGTGTTTTAGAGATTCATATCACACCACCATCTATTCAATCTGTCTTAGTTTTAGAGATTAGTCCCCAGAGTTCGACCCTTTTATTACACCGATCCGTACTCTTGCGGTAAGTTGATATTAGACATTTATATAGCTTGATATTTCCCACATCAGTAGCACTCAAAGCTAGCTTACAAATGGAAAGCCATCATCGTGTAGTTTAAATCCCAACAGAAGCGAAATTGGAAATCCATCATCGAGTAGTTTAAATATCAATTAACTGGCACAAATCATTCTCACCTAAAAACAATTACCTGTTATATTGGTTGAATAATCATCACATGTAAAAAAGCCAAAAGGTATGAGAGTTTAAATATAAAGAGGGAGATATAGAGCTTGGATTTTCACCTCCAAGAATGCAAATGCAGAGAGAACACTCTAAATTTCAGATAAGAATGAGTTTCCAGATTTTCTAGCACTAGATGCGAAGGAGCATATTCAAGTCTCACGAAGAGTCTACTGATTTGGACAATAAAAATCTAAGGCATGAGTGCTCGATTCAATCTTAGAAAAAGCATACAGAAACATAACTGCATACATATATATATCTGATAACAAAGAAATATACCTTGAGCGTAGAAAAAATCTTGATGGTACCTTAGTTGCAAATGAATTGAAGCACAAATTGACCTTCGTGTCGTACTTGATTCACAGTAGATGGCGCTTCGCTCACATCTCCCCACGCTCGAATCTCATCACCCAACAACCACTTTAATGCCGCCTAACCACCCTCGCCTCAGTCCATCTTACTCGACCTCCCCTTGCCCAGAGCTTGCACGCCAATACAATGGATAAATACGGGAAAACTGGTTCATCGCCTTACCTCGCACTCGATTCACCGCTGCCCCCGCAACGCTCGCATCTTCCCACACCCGTATCGCCTCGCTCAACAAACACCTCGTCTCATCTATGATCGTATTCACGATGTTGGTTAAAGCATGTTCATGTAGTTATAGATCAAAGTCAATGGCTTATCTATACAAAAACACCTCGTCTCATCTATGATCGTATTCACGATGTTGGTTAAAGCATGTTCATGTAGTTATAGATCAAAGTCAATGGCTTCGTAAAATCTATACAAACATATTCAAAAAACAAAAAAATTCAGAAGAAAACAGTTAAAAAGGGATACACTTGATATAATACTTATGCATGTATTTATATTCCATAAATATGTTCAATGATTCCAAGATATGTACAAGCCCTATATTTCAGAAAATGTTCACTCCATCCAAATTAGCACCCATGAATTACAAAACATAATGAAAGCATGTGAAATAATTTAGGAATATGAGGTTCAAATTCATACCAGTGACTTACACAATGAAGACTCAAGTTTTTTTATATCAAGAAGAAATGAATGAAGCCATAATCTAGATTTGGAAAAACCTATCCACTTTCACAAGTGGCCTTTCCTACCAAATCTAGGACATAAAAAAATTGCAACAAAAATACTCAAATTCAATCTAGACATAAAAGTTTAGAAAAGGAAACTCGCCTTCAGGTAGCACTCAAGCTAGCTCACAGATGTGAAGTCATCATCGAAGGAAACGAAAAGGAAACTCACCTTGATGTAGCACTCAAAGTTAGCCCACAAATGGAAAACCATCATCAAGTAATTTCAATCTTAATAGAATCCTCCTATGTCCTCCTCCGCAGATTTTGAATACAATTCATTATCTTGTCCATTTAACGATGGTGGTTCCACTAAGTATTCAGTCGTCGATTTAGAATTCATGATATGCCCTATGATCACCATGTCATACTGACCTTATAAAAGTCATTGACCCCGCCATCAATTGCGTATGGAAACCCATTGGGCATGGATATGTTCATGGCGAAACAAACCTCTCCAACGAAGCCGATGACCCTCTCTGCAAACTGAATGATATGTCACCAGATTCAAAGCTAAATCTGATGCCTACAACACTAAACATCCAATAAGCATGGCTAGAAACTACATTCTCTTCTTCCCTGTTGAAGTCTAAGTGAAGTTTGCCGGCTGAAGCTTCCAACCGGAGACTCCATGGGCAAGATGATGTGGCAGAAGGAGAAGGGAGTTAAAAAAACTCTCTTTCCATATATATGATTTCTCTTTATTTTGACATTATTAGTCTAGAGGATTAGGTAACAAGGTAACTGAGGCTTACTCTTTTATAATACCAACCTAAAAGACAAAACAATTATCGTTTAATTTTTCTCTCACTCAGATTTGACCTTACTCTAATCTAAAAGATTAATTACCGCACACACTAGATACCATTATCTAAGCTTGTCATTAATTAATATATATTACAAGTCTCGAAGAATATGTAGCTACCATTTCCACGATCGTTATACTAAGTCACCCCATCCATAACCGCTAGCTAGAATTATTCTATTTTACTATTGTGTTTGCATACATTTATAAGTCTCCTAGTCATTGTCGCCATAGTTCAAATAATTCTAACATTTGGGGTTTATTGTGCTAACCCTCAGTTGAACAGTTAACACTCGTTCCATTCTTAATGATTTTAGAATGTTAAGAATTTCCCGGTGAAGTGTTCCTTAGCTTGGTCCGAGTGCTTTCTGAGAACTTCATATGAAAGCTTGCTTGGTTCGAGCACATGTGGTGCTTGATCCGAGTTACTTGAATATAATGCACCCAAGATCTGTCTCAACACTATTTTTGACATTTATATTTTTTACATATGTCGTGTTGGCATCTAGTCCATCTTGTAGGATGTTTCGGTTTACTGATACTGAGATCAATCGTATTCTCCGAATTTTGACTAATTAAAAACAACTTCACGAATTATGAGCCGCTGAAGTGTAATAAGTTGGCATGCCTTTGTGAGAAATAGGTTGCCATTTTCTTAATAAAAATTAATTTTCTTAATAAAAATCAATATTTCCAATGAAATATTTGAATGTAAATAAATTATTACTACAAGTATCCTGTGAGATTTCTGCAGGTGCACCTGAAACATATCAAATTTCACTACATATTTTTTTCATTTTAATTCAAGCATCTTAGCCATTTTTATTCATTTTTGAATAACCACTATAGATTTGTAGAATGTCGAAGTTGATAGATTTTGCATCACTTAGACCTAGACTATCACATTAGTATACTTGTATGATTCAATTTCAATCATAATGAAGTATGTAGGTTTACATTCATTTTTTCGTTGAATGGTGCCCTTAGAATTTCGAAGTTGGATATACATTTCACCAGTTAGACCTGATCCAATGTACTTCATTGCACTCATATAAACTATCCTGCATTCATAATTTTTGTGCACTTTTTAAATTGATAACAAAATGTAGGAGTATTGTTCAAGATCTACCCACTTTAAAATAAAGTTATTTAACAAATAAGAGTCTCAAGTTATATTTCCTGAATTATCTAATGTATTTGTTTAGTTTTCACATGAACTTCCTTTTTTAGATTTTTCAAACAATTTTACATAAATTATCCTATCTCACAAGCACATTAATATATAATGAGTTTAGTGTTTATAAATCCCGAGAATTTCAACAAACATAAAAAACTATTCATTATAAAAGTTTTATAAAAATGTTAGCCAATTGTTGTTTAGTGGTTGATTTGTAATTGTTTTTTCTCCACTTGTTCTTTAAGAAAATGATGCAAATTTCAAGATACTTAGTTCTAGAATGTTATACAAATTCTTAGAAATATTTATGGACCTTGTATTATCATAATGAACTATAAAGGTTTTAAAGTCCATACCATCATCGAATAACTTTGGTTCATCCAAATTGCATACACTAATTTACAAGTGCAATTTGGTTCATCCAAATGCATACACTAATTTACAAGTGCAATGTATTCTATTTCTTCAATGTTTGACCTTTTATACACTATATCCTCTATTCGAGATAACCTGGATGATCTTGGAACTAAATATTAGTTAGACTATTAAGATGCGTGACTTGCAGATGACTTTTTTGTGACTAGTGCATTTCAATTCTTGAGTCCATATGCAACAATTATTTAAAAATTGAATCCATGCAAGGATGCATTCTCTATTTGCATTAATGATTACATATTTATCATATGAAAATTTAACATTTAATCCTTGACACACATAATTGACTGATGCTTATCAAAATTTCTTGAAATCTATGCACGAAATGTACATTAGTCAATTTAGGTTGTCCAATTGTTTCAGTATCAATGTGTCCTTGTATATTTTATTTGCGCCCATATTCGAAAGTCATGTATCCTCCTTTGATATTTTCTTTGAAATTCAAAATAAACTTAAATTTTTTTATCATGTGGCTTGAACAACTACTATCAAAATACTACGTTGAATTTTGTTGATCTTAGATTTAAATAAATTAAGCATTGCAATATATATCATAATTTGTAACCAAAATTTGAATAATATTAGAAGATGATCATGGCAGAGTCTTAGTGTTCAATGACAATGTTCTCCCCAATTTCTTTTTGATGGCCAATAACTATACTCAACATGAATTCTTGGTATCTAAGGAGAGTAGTTCTCTCCTGCACGTCATCTCTGTATGTAAATTGGAGAAGTCCCATTTTTCCATAGTAAAGCAAATTTTTTGCCTTCTTTATAGATTACTATATTTCAAGTCAATCCTTGTTCTAGGTGCACATTGTGGAACATGAGGTATGCCTTCTCAACCCGAGAAAAACTTTTAATGTGTACTTGATTCTTCTTCTTTGTACCCATGACCCAAATGATTTGGCTCTTTCTTTCCTATAGTGAGATGATAGTCCAGTTTTGTTTTGTTCCCCTTGCCAACATCTTCAAATTCTTTCTTATTTTCAAGTTAACTCATGACTAGCATCACTTCTTCTTTCTTTTTAAGTTTCTCATAAGTATGATTTAATTATGAGTGTTAACTCCTTTTCTTTAAGAATCTTTGATGTTGAGTTTGCTCAGCTTGATATAATTTTAAGTAGCTCTTCCATGGTGAGATTATCATCACTGTATTCAACTTGTTAACCAGGCATAATGATTCCAATGAATGTTGGGGAAGGCTATGAAATGAGTCAATGAGGGTAAACAAAGTTTGGACTTTAGTTGAACCTTCACCAAACTCTAGATTTATCGGTTTTAAATGGGTTTACAAGAAAAACATTGGAGTGGATGGGATGGTGAAGACCTATAAAGTTTGTGTTGTTGCTAAGGGGTGTAGTCAACATAAAGGCATTGACTATGAAAAAACGTTCTCCCTTATAGCAATGTTTAAATCTATTTAGATTCAACTTGCGATTGTAGTCTATCATGACTATGATATATGGCAGATAGATGTGAAAAAAGCTTTTTGAAGAGGTCTATATGACTCAACCTGTGGGTTTCATGGTCCAATCCATTGATAGCATGGTATAGAAGCTGCATAGGTCCCCTTATAGACTTAAACAAGCTTCTTATAGTTGGAATATTTGATTTAACGAAATGGTTGAAATGTTCAACTTTTTTAGATGTGAAGAAGAGCCCTGCTTGTACAAGAAAGGTTCACTAATGAGTGTTTGCATCGGATAAGGATGATAGTAAGTCCACATTAGAGTATGTATTTTGCTTGAACGATGGAGCGATTAGTTGGAAAGTTTCAAATTGGCTACAATAGTTGACTTGGTTACGGAAGGCGAATACATCGCTACTTGTGAAGCAAGAAAGGATGTGGTTTGTCTGAGGAAGTTCATTAGTGAACATGGTGTAATCTATTCATTAAGGAACTCATTCCACGCTTATGTGATAATATTGGAACGTTACCTCAAGCGAAAAAAATTGATAGCTCATGAAAGATCAAAGTATGTGTTGTGGAAGTACCATCTCATTTGAGAGATCATAGAGCGTTGGGACATTCAGATTCTGAAAAATGGATGGAAAAGAAATTGCAATCTATCCCACTAACTATAGCGTTCAGATCAAAGGTGTTTGATGAGCACAAGTTGAGAATAGGATTAAGAGATGTGATGTATTGGAATTTGTTCTAATATAGGACAAAGGGTTGATGTTATTTAGAACTAATATAAGTCTACGTTATGTATATACAATCATTTTAATAAAATAGGAATTTTATATCATTTCATGATGTGTGTTTATATATATATATATATATATTATATTTATTCATGGAGTTCATATAAGATATGTCGATGTCCATGGTCTATATTGGAAACTCGTTATCATGATAGAGAACCCAACTAAAACAACCTTAGACGCAACAAACGATGACACAATACTTGTGACCTAGTGTTGAAAAGTTAGTGAACAACTCAAAATATCTCCAAGAGCCCAATTGCTAAATCTCTAGGATTAGCAAAGAAAAAGACAACTTTATTGATAAAACTTGGATAATATGTCATATAAAAGGTCCTCTATTTATTCAGACCAAATAATAATGAAAAATGAAATAAAATAAGATAAATTCAATAAACCTAACATAAATGCTCAGTAGAGCGATGTAACTGCTCGATCGAGCACCATTTAAGTCTTAACCCTAGTTGCGCAAAAACTGTAGTTCTTTCGGGGGAACAACAACTCTGCTCGATCGAGTTCTCCAATGCTCGAGCCGAGTGGTCAATCTTTCGGCATGTTCCATTGGTCCAGAGGATTCGCTCAGGTAAAACATTCCTCTGCTCGGACCGAGCACATCAGTAATCTCCTATCTAACGGTTCACTCGGTCAAAGGGAATGTTGCTCAGGCTACGCGCCTTTGGCTCTCCTACCTTCTTGGTCCTCTCGACCTTGTTGACTTGTAGGCACGCCACATAAGTTTCCCTTGATGTCTCTTGATGCCCTTGTGATGCCCCAACAAGTCCGTCTACCACCAATCGAGCAAAAAAGGGATGTCAATGTCAAACAAAAAAAATTACAAATAAAGATCCAATCAAATACACAAACAAGGATAACAAAATGATCTAGATTCGTGAGCTTAACTCCATAAATTGAAAGTAGTCCCGGCAACGGGTACAAAAAATTGATGTGCTTAATATAGTTGTAACCTAAAATTTATCAAGTTTTATAATTTATAACCTAGACTAGACATTCCGCAAGGATACAGACCATGTAATACCAGGTTTGAATACAAGAATTTAGTGTGACTTAATTTAATCGTCTACGAAAACTAGGATCATAAAAACATATAAAATGCGTGTAACACCCCCATCTCGGAACAACCTCAGAACTAGGAGTGTCCACCATCCCCTTCAAGAGGTGGATACATGTGTCATCAATTAAACATAATTACATAATAAAACTAATACTCTTAATTCAAATTGAAAATGGTTCGAACGATATAGCGAAAAAATGTATAAGAACATAATAAAAAATACGAAGTGTATAATAAAGTTTATCAAGACCTCATGCACACCTCTCCTATAAGTCCGTTGTAACCTCTGATACTGCTGTTCAACCTCTGTGATCTTCATCTGCCCATCCACGACAACCCACAAAGAGGTGAGTACGAAGACGTACTCAGTAAGATGAATACATGCACGCTCAAGATCTCGCAAGGTCACAACGTACCCCAACCATCAGTACAATACAATGTTCTATTGCTCAAAAGGTTAACAAAACCCCAATACAATACGACGCTGGTAGACCCACTAATCTGACTATCTCGATGCTCTATCACTCGAAAGCTTACCACAACCCCAGTACGGTACGATGCCGACAAATCCCCTTATCTGACTAACTACAGTGCCCCGTCGCTCAAAAGGTTACCACAACCCTAGCACGGTATGACGTCGACCCTTGTTGAAGTGTCGCAATACTAACATCGTCGACCCGATACTCCTCACATGACACCTCTCACCAACAAGCTGGCAAACGCCTTCTTCCGAAGGTTTGAGTGTGAAATCACTCGATCGAACACACTTGTCAAGATGTTCACTCTACCCTATCACCGAACCTAGAATATCCATATTCTTTGATCTCGAAATGTGGTCAATTTTCTAGATCATATCCCACCACTTTAATTTCACCAAAATCAACTAATACATATGCCATCGATAATCATTTGGTGATTTTAGGCTCGGGTCCATTCTTCACTTATACCCTCTCGATTCCTCATTACGAACTTCCTATAAAAATTTCTATAATCATACCTCACTTTAAACGTATGAATTTCTCCATAATCAACCACAAAACCAACTTTGAGGGGAAAATATCATCACCTTAATTTTCCACAATAACTTGATGATTCATGATGGTGTTACCAACAACAACACGAATCGGATTCTCTCATATTACAAATCCATTCAATTAATCAATATCCACATATAAATCTTCAATTTGAAGAAATAATCATAAGAAAATATATACAGATTTACCATAATCTTGATTAGAACTCACCCACGAAGAACACGACGAAAATTGGTGATCCATTCTCCTTCTTGTTTTTCCTCTCCTTCTCTTTTCTCTTTCCTCTCTCTTTTTTTCTTCTTCTTCTTCTCCCCTCTCCTTCTCTCCCTGCCGCATGCCTTCTTTTCTGCTCTCTTCTTTTTTAATTAGATCTAATTATTTATATATAAAAACATATATACAGATATGTAATGTTATTGTTATTATTATTGTTATTATTATTATTATGGGCTTGGGCCTCATAATGCTGCCCCACTATAACTGAATTCATCCTCGAATTCAACGTCTCTAATTATTCCATTAATTTTTATATTCAATGAATATAAGAACCATACTACTCATTATTAAAAACCTCGGGATACTCATGTCTTATCTTCCCTTCTAATGCTCATGTCGCTTCTTCCACGCCATGACTTTCAAACACTATCCTTATCGTTAAAATTTTCTTATGTCTTAATTGTTTCATTTGGTAGATCAACGAATGTTCTTTATACATCATTTTTAACAGTTGTTTGTGATTGTACGAGTATTTCATCTAGTACTGTTAAACACTTATGCAACAATGTTACATGAAACACATCATGTATCCCCTCTAAAGACGAGAGAAGCTACAATGGCCCCGTAAACCGTGGTGATAGCTTGTTCATAGTTTCCACCTGTTCTCCACCGCCTCGCTTAAACTCACAAATATACCATATCTCTCATGTTAAAGTCAACTTTTCTTCTTTTTTAGATCAACATAACTCTTCTAATGATCTTGAGCCCCTTCATTTCTATTTTAACAATTCTCAACTTTTCCATAGTCTCCTTGAAAATCTCCACTCGGAAGATAGATCTCTCCCCCAATTTAGTCCAGCACAAGGGGGTACGATATGGTCTCCCATATAATGCTTTATATGGTGGCATCCCAATGCTAGCATGATAGCTATTATTTACGCAAACTTAACAATCCGTAAGTGATTCACCCAACTACTAGGCCACTTCAACGCAAATGCTCGTAATAAGTCTTTCAGCGTTTTTATCACCCTCTTAGATTATCCACATTTACGTGGATAAATAAATGTTACTCATCTGCAATTTGGTTCCTAAATCCTTTTGAAACATCAGCCAAAGACATGAGGTAAATCTTCCATTTTGATCTGACACATTGCTTAACAGAAGACATGTAATTTCACAAGTTACACAATATAGATCCTCGCTAGCTGATTCACATCAAAAGTCTTCATTATTTGAATGGAATGAACCAATTTAGTTAGTCGATCCACGATCACCCAAATGGTATCCTTGCCATTTTTTGGAAGATCTGCCACAAAATCCATGGTAATATGGTCCCATTTCCTTTCTGGAACTAGTAGACTTCGCAATTTCCCGCTTGGCACTTGTTGCTCCGATTTTGTTAATGGACATGTTGGACATTTCGCTATCCATCGTGTGATGTTCTTCTTCATCTCTAGCCATCGATAAAGTTGACGAACATTCCAACATAGTTTTGTCAACTCCTAATTAGATTGGAAAGCTTTACTCAAAATCTAATATTTGGCACATATGCTCTTTACCACTTATCATTATCACACCATCTTCCATGACCTGGTATAACTTGTACCTGAGGTCCAACTGATTATGTTGAATCTTCTGCAATCCATCATCAGACAATTCTGTTACTTAAAATTCTACTAGATAATTTTACACAATTCACTGCTTACAATCTGATCGTCTCATTTTCGTACATGTTTTTCGCATGATTTTAGAGATGTTTATGACGATAGTTGCAATGTTTTACGTGTGATTTTGTATCTGTTTTACTTGTTTTCGTGTTTTCATGTTCTTACAGGTTTTAATGCGTATTTAGTTTGTTTCGGAACCAAAAGAACATACACGAGACAAAGTAAAAGCATAGGAGATCACAATATAGAAAATGAGACAAGAAATGGACAAGGAATAGGCCGGACATAGGCACACACGACCAGGGTGAAGTAAAGAGCATACCATGGTCGAGAAATTCATTATGCAAGGCCGGGCTGAAGTGAAGAACCACATGCACGACCTATCATGAGAAAATGCTCGGTCAGGCACTAAATGCATCAAACACCCCCAAGAGTGATGCACGACCAGAGCACACATGGTGCACGATCGTGCACTCCTCTTAGAAGAGTGCACGATCGGCCATGACACAATGCACGGTCGTGCTAATTATCACCAAACACCCTCGAGTATGATACACGACCCAAGCATTCACAGAGCATGGTCGGTCACCCAAAGAAGCCGTTCTATAAACAAGGAAAAGATGTATGCCCGATCGGGTTGCATACCATGCACGGTCGAACATGACTTGGTAAGCTCTCTTACTTCCGTTTCGAGCGGAATTTGGCACGGGAGAATTCAAAATTTGGAGTTATAGAACGTGATGATCAAAGGACAAACATCATCATTCATTCATAATTCATTCATTATTCAACAATTTAGAGAGCCCTTTTGATGGAGACACACAATGAGTCGGAAGATCAAATCGGGACACGCCTTGTTTGCTTTCTATGCTCCTTATTCTATTTCATTTGTCTTGTTTAGTTTCGAACTCATGACTGAGTAGTTGTTTTGTTCTAGGAGAAGGGATTAGCCCATGGCTATCCCAAAACCTCTTTCGATTTATTAATGAATGCAATTCCCATTTTGTTAATCTATTCTTTTTCAGGATGTTGAATCGTCTTGTATTTACGAAGACCGAGTAGATGCATGTGTTAAGGACTAGGAGAAGGACCGAAAGGAGAATTCTAATCCTAGATGATCAGATTTAGAACAACGGAGACTAGGTCACGAAAGTAGAGTTGTAATGGCTGAGGGATAATTGGATGTATCATAGATCGTATGAGTTTAGTTTAAGGCATCGGCCATGAAAGTAGGGGATAACTTGATTAGATCACGTTTCTATGCCTTGCGAGAGGGTAAGAATCACATTAGGATCGTCCGCCTTAGATATCTTGATTAGGAGTACATGATTAGATGATCGATAGTTTGTTTTGAAAGCTTTTTTGGTGAAACCGTATCATAGAACGTTTTTGTCATTGTCCAGAACTCATTAGTTTATTGCTTTTCGTTATTCAATCTTCAAACCAATATTTCATTTGTAGCAAGTCTGATTCTAGTTTGAGTTTAGTTTGTGTTGCATAGTCTCTGTGGGATCGACACCTAGAGTACTACATATGTGCCATGCACTTGCGAGTAGTTTAGGTTAATTTAGTTTAACTTGGAATGCAACACAATCCCAAAATCTCAAACTCAGTCTACACTATCTCTTGTCTCAAAGCATTTTTCTGTCTAATCAAATCATTGAACTCTTGCATATCCATATCTCAACTAACTTGTGGGTCCACGTACCTGCAGATGGTATGTGATGTTTATCTAGTAGTCTGCAACAATCTCAATCCACCCTTTTTGACACAAATTCATATCCGGTTGCGCGAATAGGTACCTAAAACATGTATCCCGAGTAAATCTATACCTTATCAATAAAAGGTATGCAATCCAATTCTTTAATATGAGGACCATGTAAACATTTCCACATCATGAGCTATCTAATCTATTCATGCTTACACATTGTTCCGATAACTGAGCAATCACATTATCTTCTTATATAAACATCCCCTCGTCCTTGATCCATCTATATACACTATGTATATATTAAAATCAAAATGTTGAATGTGGTATAATTAATATTGAAGACTAGTTTAGTTTCTCCTTTATGACCACATATACCTCATTGAAAATTTTTTGAGAGTCTAAACTTCGACTTTCTAGAGTATGCACTTGAAACTTATTTGTTGAATCTCTAAAATTTAAAATTGATTATCTACCAATGGTTTCATGAAACTTTGTGGAACACCGGTGTCAAAAAACATAAAAGTAGGTAGGCCTCCCATGATTATCGATTCGATGATAGACCGAGTTTTTGTTTCTTTTTAGCCTTGCGTCTTTCTTGATAGTCTCTCGTGGTGTATACCCTGGATTGCATGAACTTATACTTTGGTACGTGCTCTTAGCTCTATTTTTCTTGTATTTAACTCATCCTCTTACTTGTTAAGCACACTTAGAAATTTGATCTTCAAAACTGTCATATCATAAGCAACATACTCCTTTGTTTATCCTTAGCATGTCTAACATGTTCACTTCCACAATGATAGCATAAACACTTTGAATAACTACGATTGAAAATTTGAATCACTCTATATGATCATGTCTCCTTCAAACTTGTTAGATGAATTGTTTTTCCTTTTTGCATTTGAAAAATTTAAGATTTTCTCCTCAATGAGTCCTTTCTCTACTAAGTTAGCTTCCAGAGTATCTCGGGAAATGATACATACTTGATCGTTTGATTCTTTCATCTGAATTCCGAATGCATTCCTTACAAACTTGTCTTGACCTTGCGCAAGTGTAGAAACACCAACATGATCACTCTAGAAGCAGTGTGTGACACCAGTTTCACCTCAAAGGTTGTTTGTACTTAACGTAAGAAAACAAATGCTCTTGTCATTCATTTGTATTTCATCTCACAAGACAATTCTTTCGCCCACCAAATAGTAGAACACAATATCAAACTTAATCTCTCTAATCAACTTCTTGATAATTGAAAGTTCCTTCCAAGTCGAATCATTTATTCATCCCCCTTATGGAAGATATCATACATCTACATTATATCTTACTACTGAATCTAGTCATGTGATTCACGACACATAAGTAAGCTAACAACTCCACTTGCATATAATTCATCAGAGTAAGCGGTAGCAGTATCTTCAATGGTGATAATAGTATCCTCAAATTCTCTTTTCGATCATGTTGTCCACCTTCTAGTAGTAACTCTTGTAAGACTTTCCTTACGATATCTCTATACATCCCACTTTCTGACCTTCATCATAACTAGAGAGACTTTGAGAGCTCTATAAAAAAGTTTCAACCAACCATCATTATCGATACTATCCACAAAACACGGTAGCCACTTAGCCTTCCATTCTTAGAACCCCAACTTGACACTTCAAGTCATACGTGCCACAATCTCATTACTCTATTAAAATATTTCCCAAAACACTTTGAAATCCTATGAAAACAATTAAATAAAAACGACAACCAGAGCTCTGATCCAATTTGTAACACCTCTATCCTGGAACCACCTTGGGACTGGGAATGTCCACCATCACCTCCAAGAGGTGGCTACACATGTCATCGCTCAAACACAATTACATAATAAATTTAATATTCTTAATTTAAATTGAAAATGGTTAAAACTATAGAGCGGAAGAAACATACAAAAACATAATAAAAATAAATATGAAATGTATAATAAAGTTTAGCGAGACCTCATGCACACCTCTCCCATAAGTCTGTTGTATCTGTCCTCGCTATAACATGCCCATCCACGAAGGGGTGAGTATGAAGATGTACTTAGTGAGATCAATACATGCACGCACTTCATGCCATGTATTCTCCCACGCTCGAGTGTGTAATATAAAATAAATATTTGTCACACTAGAGACACATAATGAACTCTACCCAACCCGAGTGAGTGTCCACAGTCTAAAACTAGTACCACACCGGATCATAACACACAGAGTCCATATAACTCTAGCTTGGGCATATGCTCGCAAAGTCTAAAGGAACCTAGCACACTCATGATCTCGCAAGGTCACAATGTACCCAACCATCAATACAATACAGTGCTCCATCCCTCGAAAGGTTACAATAACCCCCACGTGGTATGACGTTGGTAGATCCACTGATCTGACTAATTTGATGCTCCGTCAGGTTAACACAATTCCAACACCGTATGACACCGAAAGATCCATTGACCTGACTAACTCGAACCTCCATCATTCAAAAGGTTGCCGCAACCACAACACGGTACGGTGCCGGCTTTGATCCAAGTGTCGCAATACTAACATTAACGACCCAACTCCTTATGTATAAAATCTCACTAACACACTTTACCAATTCGACTAAGTATCCTAAGCCTAAGGCTAGAACCACAATGAATCACAACTTATAGATTCCACACGACTCTAGCTTAACCATACGCTCATAAAGTCCAAAATACCCCAGCACACTGAAGATCTCGCAAGGTCACAACGTACCCCAGCCATCAGTACAATACAACGCTCTGTCGCTTGAAAAGGTTACCAACAACCGATTACGGTACGTCGCTGGCAGATCCACTAATCTGACTAACTCGATTCTTCGTTGCTCGAAAGGTTACCACAACCCCAACATGGTATAATGCCGGCAGATCCATTAATCTGACTAACTACATGGTCTGTCGATCGAAAGATTACCACAACCCAACACTGTATGACACTAGCAAATCCACTGATGTGAATAACTGGACGCTCCGCTACTCGAAAGGTTACAACAACCCTAACACAGTACGTCGCCAGCAGATCCACTAATCTGATTAACTCGATGCTCTGTCACTCGAAAGGTTACCACAACCCTAGCACAGTATGCCGATGGCCCTGATCCAATGTCACAAATACTAACATCATCAACCGGATACTGCTCACATATAAACTCTCATTAACACAATCTACCAACTCGACTAAGGATCCTTAGTCTAAGACTAGTACCACATTGGATAATAACACACAAAGTCCGCACGACTCAAGCTCCGGCATACGCTCACAAAGTCCAAAGGACCACAACACACCGAACATCTCGTAAGGTCACAACGTACCACAGCCATTTGTACAATATAATGTTCCATTGCTTGAAAGATTACCACAATCCCAACATGGTACGACCCTGGCAGATCTAATATTACAGATCTATTAAATGAATCAATATCAACATAAAAAATCTTCAATTTGAAGAAATAATCATAGGAAAATATTTAGAGATTTACCATAATCTCGATTAGAACTCACCTATGAAGAACATGATGAAGAAATAAACAATCTCCTGCTCTCTTCTTTCTTTAATTAAATCTAGTTATGTATATATATATGCATATATTATTATTATTATTATTGTTGTTGTTGTTGTTGTTGTTGTTTTTATTATTATTATTATTATTATGGGCTTAGGCCTTACAGTGCGTGTGCGTATGAACCGATAAATGAACCTTAGCTACTATCTATGTACAAGTTGTGACGATATTGTTAGTCTCGAGTATTGTTTTTACGTATGCAAAATAGCTAAGGAAATCAGAAGTATCATTCTTATTCATTCGGGGAATTCATTATCATAAATGGATCTCTCGAAGTGCAAATCCGGACCTACCTACTCTCGTAGTGCAAACCCCATTCGGATGTAAAGATTAACAACGTCTCTACCTAATAACATATTCATCGAACATAATTATTGAATCTACATGATATCGTAGTGGAGACTCCTATCCAATGTCTAGAGCAATGCACGATAACCTACATATTGAACGCATTATCACACGATATTTTTACTCTTAGACAGGTTAATCAATTCATAGATGATTACTCATGCCTATCTATTAAATTAGGTCTAGCCTAATCTGATATCTCCATATGAACTAATCAAACAAACAATCAATTTACTTGATCCTTCATAAATTGAAAAAGTAAAGCATGCAATAGGCCATAGAGTTAAGAAAACGATACTATAATTTAAGTTCGTAAGAATCACATACAAAGTACTCTAATCTAAAACGGGATCAAACCTATAGATCTACATCATTGAACTAAATTACAAATAAAAATGGGAAAAGAAAAGGGCTAGGAATGCTCAGTCTTTGGAATTATTCTTTGGGCATGATCCTAAAGTGTTTCTCACTTTTTGGTTACTTTAAATTTTTTTCTCGTCCAAATCCATCCTCTCCCATCCTCCTTTTCCTAAAAAAACATCGCCTTTTATTAGAGAACCATCCCTTATTCTTTAAAAATTCAAATTTTAAATTTTTAAAGGGATTTGGTACAACGTTCGGTGGAGTAGACCTTAACTCGGGCTGAGCGGTAGGTTGTTCTACACTTCTCTCATGGAAATAGGAACCGTTTTGACTAATTCAGATGGATTGCTCGGTCAAGAAATCAACCGCTTGGGTCAAGCGTTTCCTCTGGAAAAAATTTACACCTCTCGATAGATGAACGCTCGGTCAAGTAGCCATTTACTCAGGTTGAGCGAATCTACTTAATGATTTTTAGGTTTTGCAACAAACGAGTGAATGACCGTTCTATCTAAGAGAATTTGAGAATGAACTTTAGTACGCTCGACCGAACACATATAGCGCTCAAGTTAAACAAAATTGAGGAAGCATTTTCCATGTTCCCCTTAAGTGTGCTCCTTAGTCTTTATTACCCACATGATCACAAAATGATCCAAAAAAGGCGTCGAGAGTAAAATAGGTGTGAGCAGCTCGCAAGGCCTAAGGTGAGTTAGCTGCAACAGAGACCATGTCCGAGGGCGCCCGCGATGTGAGCATGGACCTGGTGCCCGGTCGGGCGAGTAACCTGAGACAATTTTGCTTAAGATCTCGTTTGCATGGGGTGAATGTTGCCACCATCAGCAATAGCCGGAACATCCAAAGGTGAGTTAGCTGCAACAGAGACCATGTCCGGGGGCGCCCGCGATGTGAGCATGTCCGGTGAAGGATCCGTTGGAGGAGGCGCCGGAGAAGACGGTGTTAAGAGCAGCCGAGGACCCGTAGGGACAATAGATACCGGTGGTAACCCAGGGTTGAATGGTGGAGTTTCGACCGAGGAAGTTGAGCCGAAAAAGTGAGAGTAGTTTGAGTAAGGGAATATTGTTTCGTGAAACTCAACATGACGAGAGGTATAAACCCTAGATTGAGTGGGATCAAGACACAGGTAGGCACTTT
>CM071870.1:24391445-24410859 GCA_036759665.1 Gynandropsis gynandra | reverse complement strand
GCTTCATGACTAAGGAGTTTTTCATGAAGCTCCTCAATCGGAATAATGCTGTCTCGAGCGGAGTCCATCAAGGATGTATTGGAGTAAATCCTCGGCATCAAGTGGCTTGCCTAGGAGCGCTAGTTCATCCGCTTTGTTGATGATAGTCCTCATGTATTCGTTAATGGTTTGTGATCCCTTCGAACTTCGTTTGAGTTGTTCCTTGAGTTGAAGGATATGCCCCCTTGATGCCTTGCCATATGTTCGAGTAAGGAGGAGCCATGCCTCGCGTACTGAGGACACACGAGCGACCATGGGTTGGAGGGGAGGAGAGATCGCTCCAAGAATGGCTGAGAACAAGAGCCGATCTGTTGTTTGAATGGTGCAAATGCCGGATTTGGGGTGGCAATGCCCTCGACGAGGAGGGTAGCATCGGGGATGACGGAATCGGATTGGATAAAACAATCCAACCTATGGCCTTCGAGTAGAGAACGGATTTGAATGCTCCAAATCAAGTAATTGGATGAGGTAAGCTTGGTTACATTCGACATGTTAACCGTGAGAAGCGTACCATTGGGTTCATTGGGATTGAACGCCGGAGTAGTGTCGGCAGCGGATGAGTGTGACATGATGAGACAAGGGGCGTTGGTAATGTGCCCGATCGGGTAGTTAATGAGTGCCCGGTCGGGTAGGGCAAAACTTGAGAGGAGTGCTTGGAGCTTGCGACGGCTGAACTTGAGACGTTGGCAGCAGAAAGACGTTGGCAAGATACGAACGTGGGATGTGATCCCACTGGTTTGTGCGACGGCTGAAAGGATGAGCGGAGGACGAACGAGCGGTTTTGGCTGTAACGTCGAGCGCACTGTTTGAAGATACCGTGCGTGAGACGTCGGGTGAGCAGACGAGCGGACGACTGGCTGATCGTGAGGTTCCGTGCACTGGCTAGGGCTCGAGAGAGCGACTGGGTTGTAGGCAGACGAGCGGCTGACAGATGCAACGCCGGAAAGTGCAGCTGGAGGCTGTCGGCGGTGGAAGAAGAAAAGAAGAGTGGCGGCGCCGGAAAAAAAAAATTTAGGGTTTGGCTGGTTGAAATTTTGACGTATGTCTTTAGGGCTCTGATACCATGTAAACTGTATGATTTCGTCTTATTCATCATTAAACAGCACAACGCATATATATATAGATATAAGGAGTAGAAAACCCTAATAAAGCATGAAATGACTGAAATGCCCCTTCTTCTTATATTCTTCTTTTTCTTCTTTTTATTTTTTTTATTTTTTTCTAATAAACCAAGTCTGAAATACGAAACAAAAGAAAACAAAATGCTTGGTTACCTCCCTGAAAGCGCTTGTTTAATGTCGTTAAGCTTGACGTCTCCATGCTTCATGTGCTTGTGATGGGTGGATAATAGGGAGATGGAGTTTCCGCTTTCGATCGGTTGAGCGACTTAATGTAGCTTTAGGCGCTGCCCATTTGCTTTGAATGTTCCGCTCGACTCACTCCATAGTTCTACTGCTCCATGTGTAAACACCTCTCGTAAGCACCTCTCGTATCTAAATCTTAAGTCGAGAGTTAAAAAGTAGAACTAAGTCACCTAACCAGAAGTCATGAGGTATGATCTTCTTATCGTGCCATCTCTTAGCACGCTCCTTGTAGATCTTAGAGTTCTCGTATGCATCAGGGCAAAGTTCGTCAAGCTTATTCACCTGCAAAAGTCATTTCTCGACTGCACTATTAAGATCAAAGTTAAGGAGTTTTGTCGCCCAATAGGCGTGATGCTCTAGCTCGACGGGGAGGTGGAAAGACTTTCCATATACAAGCTGAAAAGGAGTCATGCCAATGGGAGTCTTAAATGCAATCCTATAAGCCCATAATGTATCGTCTAATCTTATCGACCAATCTCTATGGGACCTAGATACGATTTTCTCTAATATTCTCTTGACCTCCCTATTCGAAACCTCCACTTTTCCGCTAGTTTGGGGATTGTACGGTGTAGCTACCCTATGTGTCACGCCATACTTCCTAAGGAGAACTTCAAATTGTCTAGCAATAAAGCGTGAGCCTCCATCACTAATGACTATTCCAGAAACACCAGAACGTGGAAAGACGATCTTCTTGAAGAATTTCATTACCACCCTAGAGTCATTAGTCGGCGCAGCTATGGCTTCTACCTTTTTGGACACATAATCCACACCTACAAAGATATATCGGTTGCCACATGTCGAGGGAAAAGGTACCATAAAATCTACACCCTCAAACATCAAACAACTCTACCTCGAAGATGTAGTTCTGTGGCATCTTGTTCTTCTTACCTATATTTCCCATCCGTTTACATATATCACTAGAGGAAACGTACCGATGTGCATCTTTGAAGAGGGTCGGCCAATAAAAACCCGATTGTAGCACCTTAGAAGCGGTCTTAGACTTGCTGAAATGGCTCCTATAATTCGATAAATGACAATGGAAAAGGATGCTATCTACCTCCTCTTCAGGAATGCATCTTCAAATGACCCCGTCTGCGCATCTCCTATAGAGAATCAGATCATCCCAATAGTGATGCTTGATGTCTGCAAAGAATTTCTTGCGCACATGAAAAGAAACATCAGGGTGTAGTATTCCGCTCGCAAGAAAATTGACAAAATCAGCATACCAAGGATCGGGTTTATCGGAAGTAACAATGCATATGTAGTCATCTCTCAAGGAATCATTGATAGGTCTCTCGTCTTTCACAATGATGCGAGAGAGATGATCTGCAACGACGTTATCTGACCCTTTCCTATCTCAAATCTCAAGATCAAAATCTTGCAAAAGAAGGATCCATCAGATAAGGCATGGTTTGGTGTCCTTCTTCCCTAAGAGGTACTTGAGTGCTACATGATCCGTGTAGCCAATTATCTTATACCCAACTAGATATGATTTTAACTTGTCAAAGGCGAAGACGATAGCAAGGAGTTCCTTCTTGGTTGTGGCATAGTTTATTTGAGCGTTGTGTAGAGTCTTGCTAGCGTAGGAAATGACATGAGGAGCTTTGTCTCTTCACTGTCCCAAAATAGCTCACGTAATCGCTAGCGTCGCACATGATCTCAAATGGTAGGCTCCAATCCGGTGGTTGAATGATGGGCGCTGAAACTAATGCTCCCTTGATCGTGTTGAAGGCATGGTGGCTTTCCTTAGAGAATTCGAATGTGACATCCTTGGCCAGCAACCCCGTCAAGGGTTTCATGATTTTTGAGAAGTCCTTGGTGAACCTCCAATAGAAACCAGCGTGCCCTAGAAAACTTCGAATCTCTTTAACTGAAACCGGTGGAGGAAGTTTTTCAATCACCTCGATCTTAGCCTTGTCAAATTCTATGCCCGTCGAAGATATCATATGTCCAAGAACTATCCCCTCTTTCCCCATGAAAAGACATTTCTCCCAGTTAAGAACGAGATTAACCTCTTCACATCGCTGCAACACTCTAGAAAGGTTAACAAGGCAATCATCAAAAGTAGAGCCATAAAGGAAAAATCATTCATAAAAACTTCCATAATGTGCTCAATCAAACGGGAAAAGATTGCCATCATGCAATGCTGGAAAGTAGCCGGAGCGTTTGTAAAGGCCAAAAGGCATACGATAGTAAACGAACGTTCCATAAGGACATGTGAAAGTCGTCTTCTCTTGGTCTTGAGGGTGAATGGGAATCTGAAAGAAACCCGAGTACCCGTCCAAGTAACAAAAGTAGGTGTGGTACGCTAGGGGTTTGAGAATTTGGTCGATGAACGGGAGAGGGAAGTGATCCTTCCTTGTTGCTTTGTTAAGCTTCTTATAATCAATACACATCCTCCAGCCCGTGACCGTTCAAGTTGGGATCAGCTCGTTGTTCTCATTTCGAACTACCGTCATTCCACCTTTCTTGGGCACTAAATGCACGGGGCTCACCCATTTGTTGTCCAAGATAGGATATATTGTAGAATTTGTAGAACAAAGATGAATCAGTGGAAACAAGATAGAAAGACTAAGAGCGAGCGAAAGATCGGGAGAATTAGAGAGAATAAGAATAAGTATTCTCTTATGTATTTCATTAGAACTAAAGGTACCTATTTATACAAGTAGAACGGGTGAAAACAAAGGAAAATGCAAATATACATGCAAGGCACAAGTTTAGATGTAATATGCATGAGCTAGAGCAGTCAACAAGGCATAGGAGACCACGGAGATCATAAATAGGCTTGACCAGGTCGCATGATGCGGACCCCGGCTCGGGACGTGGAGAAGGGAGCGGGATGCGACCTAGGACGCGGAGAAGAGCGGACGCGGCTCAGGACGCGAAGAAGAGCGGGACACGGCTCGGACGTGGAGAAGAGTGGGGACGTGGCTCGAGCGGGATGGGGCTCGGGATGCGGAGAAGAGGGGGATGTGGCTTGGGACACGGAGAAGGAGCGGGATGCGGCCATTTTTCTTAACATTCCCCCTCAAGCTTAGGCATTCAAAAGCAACATAAGTGAAGCCTCATTAAAACCTTTTCGGGGAAAACCCAATTGGGACAAAAAACCTGACAAAGAAAAAAGAGTACAACAGCTTATGAGCTCGAGGGACGATCGACTAAGCTTGAATGCGATGCCTTGGGGCTGAAGATAGCAATGAGGTCGATCAAATAATGGATATCTTTGCAGACTTTTTCACTTGTGACTTTGGTGAAGACATCGGCCTACTGATCTACGCTTCTTGTGTATATGAATTCAAGGGCGCCATCTTTGAGCTTCTCTCGAACAAAATGACAGTCGACTTCAATATATTTTATTCTTTCGTGAAACACTGAGTTGGATGCAATGTGAATTGCCGCCTGATTGTCGCAATGAATCACCGTGGCCTGCGAAGGTTCGAGGCCAAGATCTTTGAGGAGAGTCTGGATCCAAATGAACTCACATGTTGTATTTGTCATAGCTCGGTACTCAGCCTCAATCCTGGAATGAGAGATCACCGTTTGCTTTTTTCTTCTCCAAGTGACAAGGTTCCCCCCGACAAAGGTAAAGAACCATGTCGTTGATTTCCGGTCTTTGTGGTCTGCGGTCCAATCTGCATCATAATACCCAATTAGAATGGTGTTGTTATTTTTACGCATTAGTATACCTTTTCCTGGAGGGTTCTTGATGTATCAGAGGATTCGGTCCACCATTTTCCAATGTTGTTCCTTTGGAGCATGCATATGCTGGCTGACCTGGTTCACAGCATAACACAAGTCAGGTCTTGTTATCGTGAGGTGTATTAGCTTACCAATAGGGCGCCTGAATTGTTCTATATCATGAAATGGTTCCCCCTCACGTAAGTCTTTGTATTTTTCTTCGATGGGGGTCTTGCCCGACTTAGATCCGAGTTTTCATGTTTCATTCAAAAGGTCTAAAGCATATTTTCATTGAGAAAGAAATAAAGTATCATTAGATCTAGTTACTTCAATTCCAAGAAAGTACTTAAGTTCACCTAGATCCTTTATATCAAATGTGTCTTTTAGAAAACGTTTAACACTTCCTATTCCTTTATTATCATCACCTGTTATGATGATATCATCAACATAAACTAAGAGAACGATGATACCGGAATTGTTTCAATTGATGAACATGGAATGATCAGCTCACTTTTCTTAAAACCATACTTTCGAACAGCATCATAGAGCCTAGTGTACCAAGCTCGTGAGAACTGTTTGAGTCCACAGAGAGCTCCCTTTAGTTTGCATACAATTCTTTTTTCGGTTTGGAGGCCCGGGGGAGGTTTCATATAGATCTCTTCCTTTATTTACCCCCGAAGGAAAGCATTTTTAACATCCATCTGCCACAAACTCCAATTTAAGGTTAATAGTGATATGCGTTATATCGAGTTATAAAACCTAGACTAACGCTTCCGCAAGAATACGGATCGTGTAGCAACTAGGGTCGAACACAAGGAATTGATGCGACTTCGTAGCTATTAAACTAATTGAATTAGACGTACGAGGTGACTAAAGTTGTGATTGTGATTGAGCTGAACTAAACTAAATCGAAGAGAATAGACTTTATGGTTAGGCACCATGGGTGTCGAGAGTTTGCATAAAAATGTAATGAAGTTCTAAAAGGATAATTGGTCTAAGGCACTATCATGGATTCAGGGAATTCAAGCTCTCCTATAGGAACTGACTGGCGTAGACTTGTCCACTATCTAGCATGCATATGCCAATGTATCCATTGCGCATCTTACATGCATAGACGCATTACGTCTGCTATCCTAATCCCTAGATTTAACCGATTGACCTGGCGTAGATTCTAAACCGGCTAAACCCTAAATCATGGCTTTGTTCCGAAACCTAATGCCCTGGCGTTGGTTTATTAGATTTCTAAGATCATTCAATCAAGTGGCGTACAGGTAGAGAAAGCATTAAGAACAACCATGAAATCTGAAAACATGATAGAAACCAAATTCATTCATTCAAGTGGCGTACAGGTAATGAAAGCATTAAGCATCACCATTCATTAAGCGTAAGACTTCATTACAACGTAGCAAATCTCTCTAACCCATGGCAAGGAATCTACTCAGACATAAATACAGACAAGGAAACACAAGAGAAGTCTAGATTCGACATAGATGTAGAAAGAGATGACTCCCTATTCATAAACCGATGCCTTCGGTAGATTCTTCTCGCTCCCGATCCGTAGATCCGTCGTTTTCTTCCTTCTTCTCCTTGCCCTAATGTCTCCCAATCTCCTCTGATGTGTTCTGGTTCGTCCCCCTCTTTTCAGATCTGATTTTCCCTTTTAATTTTGCCGATCTAGATCTTAGGAAAGTTTGTTGGAACGCTGGACCCGAGCGGGCATTCTCTTTACCCGATCGTGCAGGTGACCTACCCGATCGTGCACACACAAATGAGCCCGATCGGGCACCATGCCCGACCGTGTACTTCATCAGCCCGAGTCGTGCAAACCTACGGGGTTTTCTGCCATGAATCAGCCCGAGCGGGCACTCCAAATGCACCCGAGCGGGCACCTATGCCCGAGCATATCCCTTGAGCACCCGAGTCGTGTAAGGCTACGGGGTTTTCTTGAATGATTCAGCCCGACCGGGCACTCTCAATCCACCCGAGCGGGCATGTCTTGAAGTGTAGTTTCCGCTCCTTTCGCTCGGTGTTTGAATGCTCGCTTCCGTCCGTGGCCTTGCATAAGCCGAACCTTGTTACACAGCTTCGTTTTCGGGTTTAGATTGCATAATCACTCGTGTTTCTCTTCAATCCTTCGTTTCCTACACAAAACACGAAATGTGGATAAAGTCTTCGAATATAATCGATAAATGAATGAAATGTAAATAATCTACTCTAAACTAGACCTAAGAATGACATAAAAACTATAACGGATTACGTGTTATCAAACTCCCCCAGACTTAACCTTTTGCTCGTCCTCGAGCAAACCTAGAGTCGAGTACTAGAAGAGCTAAACAACCATGGATACTAACACGAATATTTCGAAGGATTAGCCATCGTACAAATCAACGCATCACATGAACGCAAGCCTAAGCGTACCTAATTCAGACTTCTATCTACCGAAAGTCTTGAACCATGCAATCCCACCAATGACCTAAGTGAAAAAATCCGTACTCCTAAACAACGTCCAAGCGATCTCCATACCAAATTCTTCTAAGCTTGAGATATCATTAAGCTCATACTCTCGTTCTTATTTTTTTTTTATTCTTTTCTTTTTTTATGATTCCACGCTCTCGGTTCCTAGGACGTCGAAGTCGAAGAGGTTGGCTTTCTACTTAGACCCAGGCTGCCTATGGCACACTCATAAGGTTGCAAGGCCTTAGAGGAGTGAAGAGATGCGTCATTGAAGCTCATTTTAAACCATGGTTTTCTTTCTTTTCTTTTTTTTCTTTTCTTATGAAAAATACGCATCACTCTAACCCTTAGGACGTAGAATAGCGCCTCAACCCACCACTTAGACCCGAACCATCGATATCGATGTACTCATGTCAATATTAGCTTGAAATAGTTAGAAAACTTATTCAAAAATTGACAGCGGAGTATAAGCGTGTGGAGTTTAATGAACGCTAAAAATCTATCAAACAAGCATCGATTAATTGGTATTCACGGAGATATGATACTTGGTACCGAAACTAGGAGGTGAATGTAACTATAGGTCAAGGCTTCAAGCACAATTACTTAACTAATCGGAATCAAGAAGACTTCTAAGCAAACCTAGACCATTGCTCATGATTCGACAAAGTTGTACTAATAACTAAAACTCGAAAATCCATGCTAAGTATCCATCCGTTTATTCCTAAAAACAAAAATCTACATCTAATCCTAATAATCTAATCCTAATCACATGACAATACTCGATGAGTACCCCCCCAGACTTAAATGAAACACCGTCCCGGTGTTCAAAACCTAAGAGAAATTCGCATACCAAACAACGGGAAGAATAAGGGTTAGAACGTGTGCACCTTGTGTATCTTGCAATCCCGTGCTTGTGTCCGGACATTGTATGCGTTTCCTCCTCAAGGATGATATCAACGTTGAAAAACCTGTGAAAAAGATTCACACAATCCCAAAAGAAGGAATACTATCTACCGAGTAAGTCAATGTGAAAAGAAAAAGAAATAGTCCGAAAAAAAAAAATGAAATGAAAAATGCAAAAGTCGGGTTGCCTCCCGATAAGCGCTTGTTTAAGGTCTTGAGCTTGACCAAAATGTGCTACCCATTAGATGGACGTCCTTGACGTCGTGGTGTGCGTAGCATCCTGCGTACATGAGGTGGTCGATAGAGTGCAGTACGCGGTTCAATTGAATTCCTTCCCCGATCAGTCATGTCGTCCCTAATCTTCATTTCAACCTTCATCTTGGATGCCTTATCAATGTTCCAATCTGATGCTGGACGTTTGTAGTGGCTGCTAAGTACCTCAAGAATGGACGAATTGTCGATGTGAGCCATTTGTGCTGCGCTGGAATCTGCCTGGATTTGTCGGAGGGTTGTGCACTGGTTTGCAATGTTTTCGTGACTTGAAACCTTCCCCAACTGATCTGTACTCATGTGGTTATGAGTTGAGAAATTGCCTTGATGAGGATTACCCGAGAATCCATCCTTATCTGAGGTTGCGATCCGCTTTGCTCGGGTCGCGCAGAATTCTGCTCGGTGTTCATCTAACTCGGGGGTTGGGATTTCTTCTATACCCTTTTCATCTAGCAGCTTTGTACAAAGCTTCTCTCCATTAGGAATCTCACAAAAACCCTCTCTAGCTGCTGGAAGAGTCATCTCAAAAGAATCTAACTTCCCAAACTTCTCAAAGACCTCGTTGGCTAACTCCTCTAAGACGTTGATGTGGAATACCGAATCCACCATACATGGCCGCTTAAGTGTGTCGTTCAGATTGAACTCCACTTCTTCATCCCCGAATTTAAGTGTGAGTCTACCCTCAGCGCAATGTATAATCGTCTTTGCCGTATTGAGAAACGGCCTACCAAGGATGATTGGAATTTTCTCGTCCTCCTCCATATCCAATACAACGAAATCAACCGGGACGAAAAATCTTCCTACCTGCAAAGGCACGTCTTCCAGCCTTCCCTCAGGTATCCTAACACTCCTATCAGCCATGGTCAACGCCATTCTCGTCGGTCGAAGATCCATCTTACCCCTAAGATCCAATTTCTTATACAAAGACAATGGTAGCACGCTTACGCTTGCTCCGACGTCGATTAGCGCATGGTTTATTTCATAATCTCCAATTTTACAAGGGATTACGAATATACCTGGATCCGGCATCTTTTTGGGTAGATTAGGCTGCAGCATTGAATTCGTTACCATAACGGATTCCATCTCTACATCACGCTTGTTCGCAAGTATCTCTTTGAGGAACTTGGCGTATGAAGGCATCTTCTTCAACGCCTCATGGAATGGTATCGTGATGTCCATCTTTTTCAACATCTCAGCAAATTTCGCAAATTGAGCATCATCATCCTTTTTGCGTTGACGTTGAGGAAATGGCAAAGGAGGTGGTCTCGGTTCCGGTTTCACGTATTTCGGCTCTCCCTCCTCCTCGGGTCTATTTTTGTGCTCTTTGCTGCCACTGCCCTTTTTCATTGCTTTATTTGACTCTTCATCTTCGTCAAATGTCGAGGGAATGATCTGATCCATGAGTCTCTTACGTTGACGTTGTGGGAATGGAAGAGGTGGCGGTCTTGGTTCCGGTTTCACGTACTTTGGCTCTTCCTCCATCTCGGTTTTCATGCTTCGTTTTTCAACGTAGCTACCATTCTCCACTGCTGTGCCGGTTGCTTCATCCTTCTCAAACATCAAATGAGTGGGCTGATCCACCACTTTGCCACTCCGAAGATATATGGCATTGACGTGTTCACGAGGATTTGCTTCCGGCCGCGCCGGTAGAACCCCTTGCGGTCGCGATGATTGCGCAGCGAGTTGTGCAACTTGAGTATCCAAGATTTTTACATGCGTCTTCAACTCATTAAATTCTCTCTTCAGCGAAACGAAGTCATCGGAATGCTCCTTCTGCCCTTGAATGATTTGAGCTAGCATTGATGCAATATCGGGACTAGCTTCTTGTTGTGGAGGGGCCGGTGTACGTGGTTGGTAATACTGATCTTGGGGTTGCGTCTTTGGTTGAAAATTCTGATTGCGTTGCATCAAACGCGGCTGAAAATTCCCCCATGAGCGTTGTGCATTGAATGCACCGTCGGAATTCTTGTACGAGAGATTAGGGTGATTTCTCCACTCGGGGGTATAGGTATTACCCAAAGGTTGGTTGTTACCTACATAATTCACCCCTTCGTACGCTTGAATTCTTTGTTCGTCCGGCTGCTCATAATATTGCTGTTGATTTACTCCGGACATCAATTCGTAGAGCCCATTGATTTTACCATTCATCTCGGCTCTCATATCGGCTAGCTCGGCATATATGTTATGCGTGTTATCAACATTGGCTACCCTTGCTGGAGCGTTGCGATTGTACTCTCCGGCGTTGTGGTTTCCCTCGTAAGCCATACGATCTATAAGATCCTCGACTTGTGGGAAGGTGAGGTTGCTTAAAGAACCTCCAGCAGCGGCTACGATCAAGATCCTCGTATTGTCCGATAAACCTTGCATGAAATTGCATATGAGGTAACTTTGATCCATACCGTGATGTGGGCAAAGGCGTTGGTAGCCTTTGAATCGCTCCCATGCTTCATATAAGCTCTCGGCTGCCCCTTGCACAAATGTGTTGATGTTATTCTTGGCTAGCTGAGCTTTGTTTTGAGGGAAGAATCTCGTCATAAACTTCTCCTCTAGCTGTTCCCATGACGCAATAGAATTCGCTGGTTGCGAATATAACCAATCTTGTGCTCTATCCTTCACCGAGAACGGGAAAGCAGCTAGCATTATATCCTCATCCGATACCCCATCTCCACCCCTTACGGTTCGGCACAGCATCTTGAAATCAGTGAGATGCTGGTTTGGGTCCTCGGTTGGTCTCCCTCTAAACGCCGCGTTACCAAGCATTTGAATGAATGCCGGTTGAAGCTCTACACGGACGTTTCTTCTTGCAATGCAAGATAAGAGCTGCGTGTGCCTAGGGACCGTGTATGATCCATAGGTCAGTGCCGGTTGCACTTGCTGCGCATTTTGAACGTTCATATCTTGACGTTCAGCCATTAGCTCTTCGACAAACGGTTGTTCGATCACTTCCTCGGTTTGGAAATTCAAATGTGCTTGCGTGTTATCAACTGAATTGCTTGCACTAGCTTTCGATTCTTTCCTTAATTTTCTGAGTGTTCTATCAATGTCGGGGTCGAAAACTAGATCCGCTTTTCCGGTGTTTCTCATGCACAATTAAGCTGCACAAGAAAAAGAAGACAAACACAAAGATCACGTGAGATACGAGAAGCAAAAGAACTTGACTCTAAACGAATAAACCAAACAAAAACACGAAAAAGCAAGAAACAAACAAGACTCCTAAAAACCTAATGTCTAATCTAAAAGTTTCCTAACTCCTAAGCCGTAATCAACTCCCCGGCAACGGCGCCAAAAACTTGATATGCGTTATATCGAGTAATAAAACCTAGACTAACGCTTCCGCAAGAATACGGATCGTGTAGCAACTAGGGTCGAACACAAGGAATTGATGCGACTTCGTAGCTATTAAACTAATTGAATTAGACGTGCGAGATGACTAAAATTGGGATTGTGATTGAGCTGAACTAAACTAAATCGAAGAGAATAGACTTTATGGCTAGGCACCATGGGTGTCGAGAGTTTGCATAACGATGTAATGAAGTTCTAAAAGGATAATTGGTCTAAGGTACTATCATGAATTCAGGGAATTCAAGCTCTCCTATAGGAACTGACTGGCGTAGACTTGTCCACTATCTAGCATGCATATGCCAATGTATCCATTGCGCATCTTACATGCATAGACGCATTACGTCCGCTATCCTAATCCCTAGATTTAACCGATTGACCTGGCGTAGATTCTAAACCGGCTAAACCCTAAATCATGGCTATGTTCCGAAACCTAATGCCCTGGCGTTGGTTTATTAGATTTCTAAGATCATTCAATCAAGTGGCGTACAGGTAGAGAAAGCATTAAGAACAACCATGAAATCTGAAAACATGATAGAAACCAAATTCATTCATTCAAGTGGCGTACAGGTAATGAAAGCATTAAGCATCACCATTCATTAAGCGTAAGACTTCATTACAACGTAGCAAATCTCTCTAACCCATGGCAAGGAATCTACTCAGACATAAATACAGACAAGGAAACACAAGAGAAGTCTAGATTCGACATAGATGTAGAAAGAGATGACTCCCTATTCATAAACCGATGCCTTCGGTAGATTCTTCTCGCTCCCGATCCGTAGATCCGTCGTTTTCTTCCTTCTTCTCCTTGCCCTAATGTCTCCCAATCTCCTCTGATGTGTTCTGGTTCGTCCCCCCTCTTTCCAGATCTGATTTTCCCTTTTAATTTTGCCGATCTAGATCTTAGGAAAGTTTGTTGGAGTGAGTGACCCGAGCGGGCATGCCTTGCACCCGATCGTGTAACCACTATGCCCGACCGTGCACACACAAAAGAGCCCGAGCGGGCACCATACCCGACCGTGCACTTCATCAGCCCGAGTCGTGCAACCCTACGGGGCTTTCTTGGCATGATTCAGCCCGAGCGGGCACTTCAAAGGCACCCGAGCGGGCACATGAGCCCGAGCATGTCCCTTGAGCACCCGAGTCGTGTAAGGCTACGGGGTTTTCTTGAATGATTCAGCCCGACCGGGCACTCTCAATCCACCCGAGCGGGCAGGTCTTGAAGTGTAGTTTCCGCTCCTTTCGCTCGGTATTTGAGTACTCGCTTCCATCCGTGGCCTTGCATAAGCCGAAAAACTAGAACTAGACCTAAGAATGATATAAAAACTATAACAAATTACGTGTTATCAAATAGCAATAGAAAAGATAATGCGAACAGAATTAGCAACAAGGTATACCCATTTTCTTCCAATGGGCTTCTTTTCTTTAGGAAGGGGGACAAGGTCCCATGTTTTACTCTTTTCTAACTCCTCAGCCATGGCTTCCTCCCATTCTGGCTTCCCTTCGGCTTCTCTATAGGTTTGTGGCTTGATATCCCTCTCTATTTTACTAAGAAAAGCTTTATGATCAGTAGAGATAAAATCCAAAGAGACAAAAGTTTGAATAGGATGTTCGGTTGCCACACCATTGAAATAGGGTGTTTGGTTGCCACACCATTGAATAGGATTGTGAATTCATTCCGAGATTGGTCGCCTTATTCTAGTGCTTCTCCGAGGCACTATCTCATTTAAAATATTTCCTTCAACTTCATTGACGTTATGATCATCATTTTGGTTATGATCATGTCTTTGATTTACATTCTCATGATTTGAGGCCCTAGACTGCTCAGAATATGTGATCTCATCATGGCTTTCTTGTTCTTCATTTTCTAATGTTTCTTGATCATTTTGGTCTTCATGATCTTCAGGTACAGTTGGCAGAGGACCTGTTTCATTGTTAGTTTTCGAAATTGAATTTACTAAGTTTCTAAGGGACAAACCTATACCATTTGGTTCCGAGATTCCTTTAATCTCTTTCCAGCTAATTTTATCATGAAAGCTCTTGTCTTCGAAAAACATAACATCTCGAGACACTATTACATGTTGAGATTTTGCATCGAAACACTTGTAGCCTTTTTGTTTTACTGAGTATCCAATGAACATGGATTTAGTGCTCCTTGGTTCCAACTTTTTTCGCAGTGAGTCAGGAACAAGAACGAAACACACACAACCAAAAGGTCTAAAATACTCAATATCAGGTTTTGTAGAGTTTAATACCTCATAAGGTGATTTGTGCTTTAGAACCTTTGTAAAAATTCTATTAATGATATGACATGCGATCATGACTGCATCGGACCAAAACCTTTTAGGAACGTCTCGATCGAACATGATAGTTCTTGAGACTTCCATTAGGTGTTTGTTCTTCCTCTCGGCCACTTTGTTTTGTTGCGGAGTATAGGGACACGAGGTTTGGTGAGTAATGCCTTGTTATTCAAGGTACCTGCGAAACTGAAGACTAGAATACTCTCCACCATTGTCAGTCCTTAGACATTTTATTTTAACATCATATTGAGTTAAAACATGCTTATGAAAGTTTACAAACACATCATAAACACAACTCTTAGACGAGCGATTATAAAGCCATGTAAACTTTGATTTTTCATCGATGAAAGTTACAAAATATTTCTTTTGATCATGAGAAACACATGGAGGTATCCAAACATCAGAATGGATTAGTTCAAAATAATTTTTATAAACCGAAACAGAGTTTGGAAAAACTTGTTTTACATGCTGTTCTAAGATGCAAGCTTCACATGCTCCATGTTTATCTTTAAGATCAGGAAAAATGATACTTAGAACTTTGCTCTGAGGGTGTCCAAGTCTCGCATGCCATATAGAAACTTTATCAATATTTGAATTTGATAGAAACACGGACTCAGGATCACAGTACATAGACTCAAGAACATAAAGACCATTGAGAAGCTTTCCTTTATCGATTACTTGTTTGCTTTTAATATCCTGCATCCAGAATGAGTTAGAATCGAAACAAACATAACAACTAAGGTCTTTTGCAAGCTTTTGGACAGAAACAAGATTATTAGAAAACTTTAGAACAAAGAGAGCCCTTGTATCATGACCGAGAAGCTTAAGCTTCCATGTTCCTTTAATTGGAACACTCTCCTCATTCGCAATAGAAACAGAGCCACTATGAGATTTTATGTCTTTAAGCATGTCATATTTTTTATCATATGATTTGTAGCTCTAGAATCTATTATAATATGGTTTCGAAAACCAGAGAGAGCAGAGGTAACATTATATCTCACTTTATCTACTTTGTTTGTTTGATTTCTTGACTTAATAATTTGGAAAAACTCCTCGAGGTCTGCCTTAGTAACAAACTCGAACTCAGAGGCCATATTAGCCTTACCTTGGCCGTCACGGCTTTTGTTCTTCAAATAGGGGTGAAGGATCCCACAACGATCCTTTGTATGACCCTTTCTTTTTCAATGCTCACAAGAGAACATCTTTTTGAAAGGCTTGATAGAAGTGGCTTTCCCAGAGGTGCTTTTAGAGACATTAGCATCCTCGATCATTCCTTTAAAAAGACGGTTTCCCCCTTCCTCCCTTTTAATCATGAAAAAACATTGTTAAACGAGAGAAACTCGTTTTGGCGAAGTATGTGATGAATAAGGTCGTTTTATTTGTTGTCGAGGGAGAATAAAAGACAAAAGACCTGATCTTGGTTCGCTCTTAGAGCAATTTCCACAGGATCCACAGTATAAGGCCTTAGAGAATCGAGTTCAGACCATAATTCCTTTAAAACACCCAAAGCCTGGCTAAAAGGCTTTCCCTCTTGCCTTAAATTATCAAGGTCTTTCTTTACTTCATACACACGGCTAAGGTTGGATTCATTGCCAAAACTTGTTTCAGCTCGTCCCAAAGCTCATTAGGGGACTCTATGTGCCCATATGTACGAAGTATATGAGATTCAAGGGAATTTTGTAGAACAACCAAGACAGTGAGTTTATTTTGTTCCCATTTTTTTGAATCTACTGTCTTACATCCGATCCTATCACAAAACCACAAAGACCATGCATGCCAAGATTGGCCTTAGCAATCTTCGTCCAAATGAAATAATTGTTTCCATTGAATGAGATTGAGATGCTTTTGGTCGAGTCCATGACAATAGATCCGAGCAAATAAAGAGAAACAAAAAAAAGAGAGATTAAAAAATTTTGACTGAAAACAACTTTTGAATGAGAATAGATTTCAAAAGAAACAAAATCGATCAAAATATTTTCAGAGATTCGATCCCCACTCCGATACCATGTAGAATTTGTAGAACAAAGATGAATCAGCGGAAGCAAGATAAAAAGACTAAGAGGGAGCGAAAGATCGAGAAATTAGAGAGAAAAAGAATAAGTATTCTCTTATGTATTTCATTAGAACTAAAGGTGCCTATTTATACAAGTAGAAAGGGTGAAAACAAAGAAAATACAAATACACATTCAAGGCACAAGTTTAGATGTAACATTCATCAGCTGGAGCGGTCAACAAGGCATAGGAGACCGCAGAGGTCATAAATAGGCTCGACCAGGTCGCCGGAAGGGGGCCGCGGGATGCGGGATGCAGAGAAGGGAGCGGGATGCGACCGAGACATGGATAGGAGCGGGACACGGCTCGGGATGCAAAGAAGAATGGGACATAGCTCGGGGCATGGAGAAGAGCGAGCGAGCGAAAGATCAAGAGAATTAGAGAGAATAAGAATAACTATTCTCTTATGTAATTCATTAGCATTAAAAGTACATATTTATACAAGAAGAAAGGGTGACAAACAAGGAAAATACAAGTACACATGCAAGGCACAAGTTTAGATGTAACTTGCATGAGCTGGACCGGTCAACAAGGCATAAGAGACCGCGGAGGTCATACATAAGCTTGACCAGGTCTCAGGACACGAGACGTGGCTCGAGATGAGGAAAAAGGAGCTGGACGCGGCTCAAGACGGGGAGAAGAGCGGAACGCGGCTCGAGACACGTAGAAGAGCGAGACACGGAGAAGAGCGGGACACGGCTTGGGATGCGGCTCGGGACATGGAGAAGGGAGCGGGACGAGGCTCGGGACACAGAGAAGGGAGCGGGACGTGGCTTGGGATTCAGAGAAGAGCGGGACGCGGCCTTTCGTCTTAATAGCTCTCGGCTCCCATTTGCAACAGCAACAGCACGGCCGATCAGCTCCTATAGCACGACCCGGCACTCCTTCAAGACCCCAGCACAACCGGGTAACACAGCAGCCCGACCCGTGCATTGCTCTCGGCTCCCATTTGCAATATCAACAACACGGTCGATCAGTTCAAGGTGCACGACCGGACGTCTTATCCCCAAACCAGCACGATCAGGCACATGCTCAGCCTGACCCGTGCGTTGCTCATGGCTCCAAATGATACAACAAGGCGCACGGAGCACGACCGGGTGAACCCTCCACATGACAGCATGATCGGGCATAAAACATGCCCGACCTGTGTGTGCTTCTCGGACAAAAGTAGCAGCAAAAGATGCCCAACAGATCAGAACCGTCCACCCGACCGGGCACAGACCAGCAAGCCAAGCACGACCGGGCACATACCAGCAAGCCAAGCACGACTGGGCATAGGCTGAGCCCGATCCATGCAACATTCTCGGCCAAAACAAGCAACGCACACCCGACCGCTCAGCATGACATGTTTGATCGAACGCTCAACTTGGACTGTAACATGACCGGGCAGGAGAAGAGCATGAGAGAGCTGGCTGATATCGCAAGGCGGATGACCAATCCAAGTGTCATACCCGAGCAAAGGACACGACGCATGAGACGTCACACACGAAGACGAGGACGTCCGTCTTGATGGTGATGAGGAGAGCATTTGGTCAGGCTCGGGACCTTAAACAATTGCTTAACGGGAGGCAACCCGACTTTCGCACTTTCATTTCCTTTTCAGGACCTACTCTTATTATTTTTGCATTGATGTACTCGGTGAGCTATATAGTGCATTTTCTCCTTTTGATTATGTGATTCTTTTTCACAGATTTTTCCACTTTCATATCATCCATTAAGGAGGAGACACATAGAATGTACAGCTATATCATCAACTCGAGAAAGCAAGATACACAAGGTGCACATGTTCTAACCCTTATTTTCCCGTGTTTTGGTGTGTGAGATTCTCTATTAGGTCTTCAACACCGAGATGGTGTTCCATACAAGTCTGGGGGAGTAATCATCGAGTAACATGCATGTGATTAGGATTAGATGTTGAGTTTTCTTTTTAGGAATAAACAGATGGATACCTAGCATGAATTTTCGAGCTTTAGTCGTTTCTGTGCAACTTTGTCGAATCGTGAATAATAGTCTAGGTTTGCTAAGAAAGTCTTTTGGATATCAACTAGTCTAGTAGTTGTGCATGAAACCATGATCTATAGTTGCATTTCGCCTCATAGGTTTTAGTCCCAAGTATCCATATCTCTGTGTATACCGTTAATTCTTTGCCTTGTTGGATATATTTTACCGTTCATTCTCTATGGATTATTAGGTTCCACGCGCTTATACTCCGCTGTCACATTGGATAAGTTTCAAACTATTTCAGGTTTACATTGAAATGAGTATATCGAGATCGATGGTTCGGGTCGAAGTGGTGGGTTGAGGGGCTATTCTATGTCCTAAGGGTTAGAGTTGATACGTGATCTTTGGTATAAAACAATTCTTCAATGACGCACCTCTTCACTTCGCTAAGGTTACACCTTATGAGTGTGCCAGTCGGCGACCTAGGTCTAAGTAAAAAGCCATCCTCTTCGACTTCGACGTCCTAGAAACCAAACGCATATTTTAAAAAAATGTGGAAACCGAAAGAAAAAAAAGGGAAGAAAAGAGAATAAGAACGAGAAAACGATTCCAATGATATCTTGCATAAGCATAGGGGAATTGGTATGGAGATTGCTTGGACATTGTCTAGGGGTATGAAATGGACTTAGGTTATGTGTAGGATTGCATGGCTCGTGATTTTCGGTTGATATAAGTCAAAACTAGGTATGCTTAGGTGATGTCGGAAATCTCAAGCAATATATTTCCTAGACCACTTCACCGCAAGTATACGGATCGTGTAGTACCAGGGTCGAACTCTAGGGACTAATGCGGCCTTATCCTAAGAATATCACTAAACTAAGACGGTGAAAAGTAAATGAAGGCGTGGTGCGAAATATCTAAAAGACTAAACTAATGGTGGCAATGACAATGGGGTTCGGAAGACTTGGCGATGAAGAACAGTACGGGTGTCGGGATATCGAGAATCGTATGGATGTAACAACTAAAGATCATAAACCTATCGAATTATCTTGATAATGGGAAATTCATGCTCTA
>CM071870.1:24323418-24378470 GCA_036759665.1 Gynandropsis gynandra | reverse complement strand
AGAAGCGTTCTATGATCCGGGAAGAATTGTTGCATGTAACGTTGCTCCAAATCATCCCACGACGTGATTGATGAAGCCGGCAAGTTGAACAGCCAACATTGCGCCGCATCCTTGAGTGAAAAAGGGAACGCCATCAAGTAGAGATCCTCCCGAGTAACTCCCGTTCCAACCTTGGTAGTGCTGCAAAGCATCTTCAAGTCCGTAAGGTGGGAGTTCGGATCTTCATTCTCCATTCCTCTAAAGGCCGAGTTGTTGATCATTTGTATGAAGGCCGGTTGTAGCTCAACCTGGTTATCGATCGTGCGGGACATGTACGAAAGTAACTGCGTGTGCTTCGGAGCGGTGTAGGCTCCGTAAGTCTCATCGGCAGCAGCCATGTCGGGGTTACTTGTGTTGTCCTCTCCGCTGCTTGCACTATGGGTTTCTTTCTCCTCAGAGGCGTGTGTCTCGTGATTGCTCGCTCTTTCTACCTCGGACTCAGAATCCGCTATTCCAACCCTTCTCTTCTTGCGCAGGCTCCTTAAATTTCGCTCGACTTCGGGATCGTAAATGAGGAGCTTTTGAGTGGAGCTTCTCATACAAGGCTCCTGCACAACAAGAAACAAAACACCAAAGTGTAGATCCGCGGTAGATAGAATAGGCTTGATAAAAACAAAACGAAAAGAAAATTCGAAAAACAAAAGAAGACTCCGGAAAGGACTAGATCTTAATCTAGCTAATTCCTAGTCTAGGCCGTTATTAGTCCCAGCAACGGCGCCAAAAACTTGATGTCGGAAATCTCAAGCAATATATTTTCTAGACCACTTCACCGCAAGTATACGGATCATGTAGTACCAGGGTCCAACTCTAGAGACTAATGCGGCCTTATCCTAAGAATATCACTAAACTAAGACGGTGAAAAGTAGATGGAGGTGTGGTGCGAAATATCTAAAAGACTAAACTAATGGTGGCAATGACAATGGGGTTCGGAAGACTTGGCGATGAAGAACACTACGGGTGTCGGGATACCGAGAATCGTATGGATGTAACAACTAATGATCATAAACCTATCAAATCATCTTGATGACGAGAAATTCATGCTCTAAGGTGAGGAGTGATTCTTCCGAGCCTAAACCTCCTAACCATAATTACGTGCAACCCTACCTTCCAACAGCGATCAACCCGTACTATTGCAGCTTTACGAGCGCAATCCTAATACCTAAGTCGATTAACCGACCGGTCAGATTCTTATTAATCAAACTTAACCTACAACTCAACGGTTCCGGATTCATACTTTAACCTTCCAGCAAAATATGAATTCCTATGTTACCGAGCAGGCAGCAATAGTATAAGAGTGATGATGTTGATTGTAGAACCGAATATCAAGATGAATAAGATAAATCTAAGCATTAACGCATAAATTTGTACATCCGTTACAATCCGATATCCCTAACCCATAGTTGGGACTCTACTCACTCATGGAGTTTGCTATCGAAGAAGATGACATAACCCTAAACAAGATAAACCCTAGGAAACCCGATGCCTCGGTCTTCCCTATTGTGTTACCGATGTATGGATTGATGCTTCTCTCCTTCTCCAGCGTCTCCCGAGCCTTTCCTGATGATTTCCAAGCCTTTCCTTGCCCTAAGCGACCCCCCCCCCTTGCGTCTAGATCCCTTCTGGTCTATTAATTAGCTCGTTTGAATCCAAGATCTAGTGTGTTGAGAGAAAGGCGGTCTGCTCAGGTACACCTTTTACCCGGTCGTGTAGAGCCTCGCTCGGTCATGTACTCCGTCCTGCCCGATCGGGCATCAGCACCCGATCGTGTGGTTGAACAGCCCGAGTCGTGTAAACTCTCGGGGATTTTCAGGAACAATTAACGCCCGAGCGGGTACCTTGATTGCGCTCGTGCAAGGTGTTGCAATTAAACCCCGTAGGTTTTGCCCGAGCGGGTAGACCTCAGTGCCCGAGCGGGCACTCTTCATCTCTTGATTTTGCTCTTTTCCGCTCGTTGCTCAGGTGTTCCGTTGAGTTCAGAGGCTTGATTTTGGCTCCGAGTGCATTTATGTCTTCAAATTTGTTGTTTTACTCAGGAATTCGCCTTTTTATGCTCGTTTAGGCCTTGTCGTCTTAAAACCTGAAAACCAACAAAACGGGCGTATGTAAAGAAGAATCATATCGAAAATGTAAATCAAACTAAGAAATATATGCAAAAATGACAGTATTACCTAACCTAAAATTGATACACTTTACGTGTTATCATTAGGCTTACGCTCCTTTGACGTGTTGTTTTCCATGATGACTAATCCTTCGAAGTATTTGTTCTAGTATCCATTATTATCTAATTCTTCTAGTACTTGACTCTAGTTTTGCTCGAGGACGAGCAAAGGGTAAGTCTGGGGGAGTTTGATAACACGTAATCCGTCATAGGATTTTCATGACTCCTAGGTTTAGTTTTGATTCCGATTCTTGGACTTTACCTACTTATTGAGTATATTTGAGGACTTGTTCTGTTACTTTGTGTGTTGGGCAGGAAACGAAGACATATGAAGCAAACACGAGGGATAAAGGCAAATCCACCCGAAAACGTATGCAAATGACCAAAGTGTGAATATGAGCATGGCCAAGATGAGTATGTGAGATGAATCTAATGCATGTTCTACACTCATTGCACGACCAAGCTGAAGACCCATGCAGCATGACCGGGCAAACTTTGCAGCACGGTCGGGTTGGGAAGTCCTACAAGCACGGTTGAGCTACACATAATGCATGATCGGGGAAGAAGCAACTGAACAAGCACGGTCGGGCTCAGACTTCTGAACGACCGGGCTGGAGAATGAAGCACTTGCGCACGATCGGGCTTCAACACTTGCACGGTTAGGCTCTAGAGACAGAACCACCCCCGTAGCTGATGCATAGCTCGGGCTTGCTCAATGCTTGGTCAGGCACTCAAAGGGAATGCATGCACGGTTCGGCATTTACGTCTTACATGCCAACAACAAAGTGACATACACGGACACCATTTGAATGAGCTTGAATTTAAAATCAAAACAAGAAAAAGAACAAAAGACACGGACCAGACCAGACGAGGAGACAGAGGTAGAGCACGGTTAGAGAAGGAGACTTCAGCCACCCGAAGGATTCGTCCGAGGCCATGCATGGAGGAATAGGAATGGCAGAACTCCCATTGTACTTCATGTGTTTAGGATATAAGTTTACTGCATCGAGAGGTGAGTATGTTTATCTCCAAGATAGTGGATTTAGGCATCGAGAGAGTCACTTCCATTAATAGAGGTTGAGCTCCCATTGTTTTCGAAAGTAAAGGTTAGAGTTCCCTATCGTTCATCATGCATCTAGACGTTCAGCACTGCATCGAGAGATGAGTGATGTTGATTCCCTAGGTAGAGAATTTAGGTATCGTGAGAGTCATTTTCGATAGTTGAGGTAGAACTCCTCACTAGTTCTTCATGCATCTAGATGTTTCACGCTGCATCGAGAGATGAGTGACGTTGATTCCTTAAGTAGTGAATTTAGATTTTAGTTCACCATCGATTGATATAACCGATTTCATGTTCCGTAGAAACATCCATTGCATGTCTCGGTATTCTCGAAACCCGTGGTACTCTATCTTGCTGAGTCTAGCTTTGTCATTCTTTAATTATCTTTATTTTCCAGTTCGATAACCAGCTATTGATCGATCTTCTTCTCGTAAATTCTTAGTTCTAACGCTGCACTGAGTCCCCAGAGTTCGACCTTGGTACTACACGTACAGTATACTTGCGGTAGAGTGGTCTAGGAAATTAGAACCTCTGATTTCCACCATCAAGTTTTTGGTGTCGTTATGTCCCAGTAGATCCATAAACATGGGTTAGAGAGTATTGAGGATATGTAATGAAGTCTTGTTCTTAATGCTTGGTGGTTCTTAATGATATCATTCTTGAATGCCACTTGAATGAATGATTTTGGTATTTGATCGTTTTCAGAATGATTGGTTGTTCTTAATGCTTTCATTCTTGCATGCCACTTGAATGAATTGATTGTAGAAGTCTAATAAATCTATACCAGGGGATTAGACTTTGGAACTTAGCTATGATTTAGAATTTAATCAATTTAGAATCTATGCCAGGTCGGTTGGTTGAATCTAGGGATTAGGATAGCAGTCTTAGTTAATCTAGTGGGTGAGATTACACAATCGGATGATTGGTAGTACGCACATTAGATAGAGGATAAGTCTTTGCCAGTCAGTTCCTATATTAGAGCTTGAATTCCCTGAACTCGTGATAATATCTAAGACCAGTGATCATGTTAGAACTTCATTGCATCGTCGTGCATCTCTCGAAACCTGTGGTATTTAGTTAATTGAATTTAACGAGTTGATTAGTTAGTTTAGCTTTATTCACATTCCACACACACTTATTGATTTTTACCGTCCTATACATTAGTTTACTAGCTTTAGAGTTGCATCAAATCCTTGTGTTCGACCCTGATACTATACGATCTGTATTCTTGCAGAAGTGCTAGTCTAGGTAATTATTATTTGAGATTAACCACATCAAGTTTTTGGCGCCGTTGTCGAGAAATTGATTACGGCTATAGAGTTAGGACACTTTTGAATTAGGACACAGTCTTTTTCGTAGTCTTATTTGTTTTTTCGTATTTTTCTTTTATTTTTTAGTTAATTCCTTTTACCTTTCACAGCTCACACGGTTTCTTTGTGTTTTGTCTTTTTTTGTGCAGTCCGTTCGCACATGAGAAGTACCGGAGACGTTGATGTAGCTTACGACCGAGAGATCGATAGAACACTTAAGGAACTAAGAAAGAAATCAAAAGCTATTAAAATCCAACCGCTAGAAAACACACAACCAAACTTAGACGCATAGCCCGAGGAGGTAACCGAACCAAAACTTGCAGACGAGAGTGAAAAAGAACTGATGGCAAAATGTCGCAACCTGAACGTGCCACAAATGCAACCACCATTGACCCATGGATCATACACAGTCCCTAGGCCCACGCAACTCTTGTCATGCATCATTAGGAGGAACGCTCACATCAAACTACAGCCAGCATTCATTCAAATGCTAAGCAATGCAGCGTTCAGAGGGACACCCGGTGAGGACCTAAACTAGCATTTTATGGACTTCAAGATTCTTTGTAGAACCATTAAAACCGAAGAAGGGATCTCGGATGAAGATGTCATGCTAGCTGCCTTCCCATTCTCAATAAAGGAAAAAGCACAAGATTACTCTCAACCGCCAAACTCGATACAGTCATGGGGACAGCTAGAGGAGAAATTTTTGACACGATTCTTTCCTCAAAGTAAAGCTCAGCTTGCCAAGAGTCAGATAAACACATTTGTACAAGGGGCAGCAGAGAGTTTATATGAAGCGTGGGATTGTTTTAAAGGCTATCAGTGCCTTTTCCCACATCACGGCATGGATCAGAGTATCTTATACACAATTTTCTACAAGGACTCATGGATAACACGAGGATTCTTATCATAGCCACAGCTGGAGGCTCCTTGAGTAACCTCATGTTTCCACAGATCGAGGACTTGATCGATCGTATGGCTGATGAAGGCAGCAACGCTGCTGGAGAATATAGCCGCAACACTCCATCAAAGGTCGCTCACATAAACGAGGTACATTTTTTATTCGTCGGTTTAGCCGAAGTGAAGGATCAAGTCGCGGGGATCTGCCATCTTCTATCTGAATCACATCGTCCTCAATATTCGAAGCAATCAGAGGAACAAGGAGTTCAAGGGTATGAGGAGGTAAATTACGTGAGCAACAATCAGCCCTTGGGGAACACATAATCCCCCGGTTGGAGAAACAACCCCAACTTCTCCTACAAGAACTCCGACAATGCATTAAATGCACAACAGCTATTGGGAAACTTTCAGCCACAATTGATGCAAAGAAATCAGAACTTTCAGCCAAGAGCACAACCCTTAAATTATCAGTCACGTGCAACACAGCCACAGTCGACCCAATCCGAAGCAGCTCCCAACCTAACTGGCATGTTCGCCTGTCTCCTCCAAGTCTAACAAAATCAAAGTAACTTGTTGATGGAAATGAAACAAAATGAGAATAATTTATTGAGAGAAATGAAAGCGGATCAAGATGGATCCAAGAAGCAGATAGACGGATTTCAAACTCACCTTAGACACTTGGAAACACAAGTTTCACAACTAGCACAAGGGGTAGTACGTCCACAAGGAGTTCTATCGGAGAAACCGGAAGTGAATCCCCCTGAGCACGTCAATGTCATTTATCTAAAGAGTGGTAAGATGGTGGATCAACCCAATCCTTTGATGTTTCAAAGGGGTGAAGCATCTATCACAGCAACAAAAAAGGTGGTTAATGAGCTTAAGGAAAAGTCCGAGGAGGAAGAGGAGCCAAAGTACGTAAAACCAGCCTCGAGGTCACCTCCTTTTCCATTTAAACAAAGTCAGTGCAAGAATGAGGTGGATCAGCCCACTCTTTCGACATTTGAAAAGGGTAAAGCTTCAATCACAGCAGCAGAGAAGCCCATGGACATTGACAAGCATAAGAATAAATTCAAGGAGGAAGAGGAGCCAAAATACGTAAAACCCGATCCAAGGCCACCTCCCTTGCCATTTCCGCAACGTCAATGCAAGAAGAATAATGATGCCCAATTCGCTAAGTTTGCTGAAATATTGAATAAAATGCACATCACAATTCCATTCCACGAAGCATTGAAGAAGATGCCATCATATGCTAAGTTCTTGAAGGATGTGCTTGCGAACAAGCGAGACGTGGAGATGGAGACTGTGATGGTGACGAATTCGATGCTGCAACCAAACTTACCGAAGAAAATGTGCAATCCAGGTATATTCATGATCCCTTATAAAATAGGAGATTATGAGGTTAACCATGAACTCATTGATGTCGGAACAAGCGTAAGCATGCTACCATTGTCTCTATACGAGAAATTAGGTCTTGCGGGCAAAATGGATTTTCGGCCTAGACAGATGGCACTTACCATGGCTGATCAAAGCGTGAGAATCTCGGAGGACTTGGTGGTAGACGTACAATTACAAGTCAGAAAGTTCATCATCCCGGTCGATTTCGTTGTCTTAGACATGGAGGAAGACAAGAAGATCCCGATTATCTTCGGGAGGCCGTTTCTCAACACCGCAAAGACGATCATACATTGTGTTGAAGACTGAAGTTCAGCGACGAGGAAGTGGAGTTGAATCTAAACGACGCACTCAAGCATCCGTGTACGGTTGATTTGGTATTTTACATCGACATCTTAAAGAAACCAGCCGAGGAGGTTCTTCAAGAATTCGAAGATATGGACTCTCTAGAAATGGCTTTCTTAGTGGCTGGAGAAGGATTGTATAAGGACCCAAATGAGCTGCTAGACGAATGAAAGAAGAAGGAACCTCCAGACCAAGAGTTACGCACGGTTCGAGCACACATGAGCGTGACCTGAGCTACATGTGACGTGCATCAATACATAAACACTCCCGAGACGCCAAGAAGCCACACCAAATTCCCAGCATCCAATTGGAACATCGATAAGGCACCCAAGGTGAAGATGAAGCCATTACCACAAGGGCCCACATACCAACAAAATCTGAGAATGGAGGAGACGAGTGAAAACAGCCCGACCGAGCTGTATACTAAGCACGACCAGGTCAACATAGCCGAGCTAATGAAAGACATGGCCGCACCGATGGAATTTGCAAAGAGCCAATTGATCTGTGTGCTATACCCAATCGAGCATCCTATGCACGCGAGACGCTATGCACATAACGATGACGAGGATGTCCACTAGATGAGTAAAGCATCTTGGTCAGGCTCGAGACCTTAAACAAGCGCTTCTCAGGAGACAACCCGAGCTTCATATCCTTTTATTTATTCCTTTTTATTTGTTAGAACTAACCTCTTCTTCTTTTCACACGCATGCACTCTACTAGTAGCCTCGATGTATCGTACTCTCTATTTCGGATTGTGTGACATTTTGTTAAAGGTTTTCCACTTCGACAATCACCCACAACAAAGGAGAGGCGCATATATCCAGCTGCTACTAACTCGGAACAGCAAGCATACACAAAGTGCACGTGTTCTAACTCCCTTTCTCTGAGTCTTGGTATGCGAGTCCTTCTCTTAGGTTTTGAACATCGGGACGGTGTTTCGTTCAAGTCTGGGGGGCACTCTTCGAGTGATATGTTTGTGATTAGGATTAGATGTTGAATTCTTCGTTTTATTTTATCATTTACGTTATTTTCAGTAGGATTAGATGGACGGATATCTAGTACAAAATTTTGAACTTTAGCCATCTTTTTGTTTGTCAAATCGAGAACAAAAGTCTATGCTTGCTGTAAAATACCATTAGATATCAATTAGTCTAGTATACTTTTCATTCTTTAATTTCCTTCTTTATCATTATAATTCCACGCGATTACACTTCGTTGTCAATAGAATAAGTTCTTTAACTATTTCAGCCCAAGATTGACATGAGTGTATCGATCTTGATGGTTCAGGTAAAGTGGTGGGTTGAGGCTATTTTTTTACGTCCTAAGAGTTAGAGTTGATGACGCAACCTCTTCAGTCCGTTAAGGTTACAAGACCTTATGAGTGTGCCAAACGGAAACTTGGGTCTAGGTAGAAGGCTATCCTCTTCAACTCCGACGTCCTAGAAACCGAGCGCGAATTTTCCAAAAAAAATTCGTCTTTAAAGAATGGTATCTCACGCAAGCTAAGGTGAAGTTGGTATGGAGATCGCTTGGATGTCGTCTAGGGTTAGTGAAATGCCTTAGGTTATATGTAGGATTGCACGGCTCATGACTTTTGGTGGATAAAATTTTGAACTAGGTACGCTTAAGTCCATGTTCATGTGACGCGTTGTTGTTCATGATGGCTGATTCTTTGAAGTATTTATGCTAGTATCTGGATGTTGTCTAAACTCTTCTTGTGCTTAGTTATAGTCTTACTCGAGGACGAGCAAAGGTTCAAGTCTAGGGGAGTTTGATAACATCTAATTTGTTCTAGTATTTTCATATCTTTCTAGAGTTAGTTTTACAATAATTTTGGATTTTACCAAGTTATTAAGCTCAATTGAGTCCTCTACTATTGTATTCTCGTGTTTTGTAGGTAACAAAGATATCGGGACACAAACACGAACAAATGATGCAAGCTACCCTACGCTCAGAGCCGACTAATCGGATGGTGTACCAATGCACGACGGAGCACGATTGCAGCACGATCGGGTGCATCTCAAGTCAAGTGCATGACCGGACACCTCCATAGCCCGACCGATCAGCAACTTTGAAGCATGCACGACCGGACACCTCATAGCCCTACCGATCACCATCTTGGAAGCCATGCACGACCGGGCACACACATAGCTCGACCGATCAACAACTTGAAAATCATGCACGATCGGGCATAAGCATGGCTCGAGCGATCACCAAAGAATGAAGTTATGCACGGTCGGGCACCCTAGAAAGCCCGACCGAACACACGTTTTGAAGTCATGCCCGACCGAGCTGCTTACGCAATCCCATCGGGCACATGAAGAAAAGATGAGAAAACATGATAGATCGTGGCACGATGGAAAGGAATAAGAGATGAAGAGCGTGGGGGACAAAAAGAGAAACACAACACGTTAAAGGGAAGATATCAAATGGAAGAAAGAGCTGGAAAAGTGGAGCTTGAGTGGTCAAAGTTGAGCGTGAGCTGGAAGGAGAAGAAAGAGAGAGTGCACATCAGTTATAAAACGAGGAACCATGGAGCACTAGTGAGCTGGAGCATAAAGCAGCTGGAGCACTAGTGAGCTGAAGAATTAGGGTGAGATGGAGCACTTGGAGTTGGAGAGAAACGCTGCTATAAAAGGAGGAGAAGGGAGAGAGCAAAATCATCATCTGCTGGACAAAGCAACACACGGTTCTAGAGGTGGAATAGCAAAGGAAAGTCTCTCTTTCGTGTTTTATATTTATATTTATATTTATGATTATGGAGTAATCCTCCCTTCCATAGGTTAGAGTTTTTCCAATTTGTAATGAAGTCTTGTATTTAACGCTTGGTTATAATATTTGATCGTAATTCGGATTGATTGGTTATTCTTAATGCTTTTGTTCTTGTTGACCACTTGAATGAATGATTGTAAAAATCTGATTGCATTGGGAGATGAATTAGATTTTGGAACGTAGTCATGATTTGAAGTCTCAATTGATTTGGAATCTTGGTCGGTCGATTATTTAAACATAGGAATTAAGATAGCGATCTTAATGCATCTAGTAGGTGAGATTATGCAGTTGGGATACTGGTAATAGCATGCTAGATAGTGGATTTAGGCATCGGGATAGTCATTCCCTAGGAAAGAGCTTAAATTCCCCGAATATGTGATAATATTTATAACCATGATCTTTTTTAGCTCTTCATTACATTATTGTGCATCTCTCGAAACCCATGATGTTTAATTCATTGAATTATCCCGTTAGTTAGTTTTAATTTTTACTTTGCATTCAGTCATTGAATTATCATCCGTCCTATTCATTATTTTAATAACTCTATAGTTTCATTGGTTCCTTGTGTTCGACCCTGGTACTACACGATCTATATTCTTGTGGAAACGTTAGTCTAGGTAAATTATTACTTGGGATTAACCACATCACTAGCGTTCCAGGGAGAATCTCATTACGAATGAAGTCACAGTTGACCTCAATGTGCTTTGTACGCTCATGGAAAACCGAATTTGTAGTAATGTGAATAGCGGATTGACTATCACAATACAACTGAACAGAACGAGAGTATGAGATTCCAAGACTAACAAATAATGACTTTAACCATTTTATTTCACGGACAGTCATTGCCATTGCACGATACTCAGCTTGGGCGAACGAACAAAATATCATTTGTTGCTTCTTGGTCTACATGAAATAGATGAACCGCATAAAGTAGAAAACCAACCGGTGACTGAACGACGAGTGCGAGGATAACCTGCCCAATCTAAATCACCATGTCACCAGAGATAAATCAACATTGGCATTAAGAAGAATACCTTGACCTGGAGTAGTCTCCAAGTAACGAACCATACGTAAGGCAGCATCCCAATGGTCATCCATGGGATTTTAGAGAAACTGTGACAACGTGTGGATACTATAAAACAAGTTTGGACGAGTGACACAAAGGTAAAAAAAATCGGCCAACTAGAGGTCGAAAACGTTGGGGATTAGAAATAAGTGGTGTTGCGGAAAGTCCCAGACGATGATTTTGTTCCACTGGGAAGAAAGACGGTTTGGATCCCAACAATCATGTTTCTGAAATAATGTCAAGCGCATATTTCCGTAGACACAAATATATGCCAGATGCGTTGCGAGCAACTTCAATACCAAGAAAATAATTCAAATTATCAAGGTCTTTCATGTGAAAACAAGTATTGAGATAAGTCTTGAAACGCTGAATATGAGATGGGAAGTTGCCCGAATTTATCAAATCATCTACATAAACCAAGATGCTTAGGCGAACATCACCCTTGTGAAGAATAAATAACGAGTAATCCGCCAATGACTGGACAAAACCATAACGAAGTAAAGCCTCAGACAACTTAGCAAACAAACACCTTGGAACTTGTTTGAGACCATACAAAGATTTATGTAGATGACAAACTCGAGGATCTGTATCATCTCGAAACCATACGGAAGCTTCATATAAAACCTCATCATCTAAATCACCATGAGGAAAAGTATTGTGTGCATCCATCTAATGAACCTCCCAATTAAGCGCAGCAGCCACAACTAAGTATGTTTGTACTGTTGTCATTTTTGTCACTGGTGCAAATATTTCACCATAATCAAAACCTTCAACCTGATTATTACCAAGAACCACAACAAGTGCTTTGTATCGTTCCACAGTACCAACAGAATAGTACTTGATCTTTTAGATCCACTTACATTTGATTGCTCTCTTTCCTTGTGGTAAATGCTCTAGTGACCACGTCTGATTTTTTTCTAAGGCATCGAGTTCATCTTTCATGGCTCGACACCAACGATCACGTTAAAAACTCCACAAAAACTTACCTGGTGATTTTATCACATCTGAATATGCAGCAACACCAAAAAACAAAGACAGTGGAAGATGCGACGACACTGAATATGCAACGACAAAAAAACTTCGGAACGAGAGACGCGACGACACAGAAACTCCGAAGATACAGATCTGAAATTGAGCAAGACAAACTGGCAGAAGGTCGACGTGGAATGATCGGAGAGTTGAAGCGACGGAACCAGATCCGACGTAACTGGGAAGCTTCGAGGACCAGATCTCCCAATGAAGTTTCGAGAGTAGATGACAACGAATAGACGCCGAAGCTTCGAAGACCAGATCTCTCGATGAAGCTTTGAAGGGAGACAATGACGAACAGAAGACGAACCAAGGATTATGCAAGGCACAGAACAAGGCACGAAATATATTTGAACTCCATGTATGGCGAAGCAATGGAATACACAGCGATGCGTGATGCAGACAGAGACCACGAATAATATCGGAAACTACGATCCGTGATGCAGAACCGAAACAAAGACGGAGCAATAGACCGAGAAGACCTAGTCCCAATAGGATTTGAGTTTGATTCGTATCTGGTACTTTGAGTATGATCCTTGGTTCTTCAACGACGTTGGAGGTAGAAGAATAAGGCGCACAGAGTCCCAAACAGAGTCACAAAAATGCAGAACTAGGTAGAGGGTGGGGCAGTCTGGAATGGAGATGTAGACAATGGAGAATCATCTGAGCAACACTTGTGAGAACCTCACCACAGACGGGAACCAGTGACCACCGGTGTCACCGAAACAGGCAAAGACCAACTTGGTTTGGTCTTAGAACAGTAAGATAAACACAAGTATGGCACACAGGCCAAGTTTTCTTAGAAAAACTGAAATATTTTAGTGTATTAATTCACAGAGCTGAAAAACAATATTCTGATACCATGAGAATATTTTGGAAAATTCAAGTTGAGCTTTATTAATCAACATCCTCATATATTTATACACATAAAATCTCTAACTATTTTCCTAAATAATCTCTTATAAAATCTAACAAATGGTTAAATTTAACAATATATCCTATTAAGTACTAAGTTTTTGAAAAAATTTGTGCAGGGATTGACAAAACATAAAGATTCACATGGTGTACCACTTTGCTCTTGCAGGTGAAATCTACTCATAGGCTATCATTATCTTTAAGAACATTGTCCTGTGTAGGCTTAAAGTTGCAGTACCGAAAAATCGAAGTCATATTAGGAGAATTCTCTAATCTGATCCTTGTGTATGTATATGTTGCGGGTACTGTCACGTTAAAGCAGCTGAGGTTGGACAGAGCTTTTGGAATTGTCCATGTGTTCCAATGAGAGACAGGTAAGGAAAACACGCTTTAGGGGTTACTTCTATTAGGTAAAGACTTGCAATATGTTATGAATTAACCTTTCATGTTTATTTTATATCAAATCACTTTTCACTTGATTATCATGGAAAACCTGAAATTTACACTAGAATTTGCCGATGAAAAAGACATCAATGACAGAGGAAACAATAAAAGGAAAATAATCAAGGAGATAAAAAGCAATTTGATGTTTTTATTTGGGGAATTTCAAAAATTCCCTACTAGGGTTACAATGCTTCAAAAATACCCTACTATTGATAATCTCATATTACCCTTGTCGACAATTTTTCTCTCTCCTCCAGAGCACCTCGATTTCTCTCTCTACTGTACCGCGAAAATAACTGTTCTCCCACACTACGACAGATTCGGCGAGAGTAGCTTGAAATCGGCATCAGATTCGCTGCTAATAGGTTGAAATCGTTTGTTATCAACAAAGAAGCTTGCAATTAAGCAGGTTCCGCAGAGAAACTATTACACTGGGTCACAGATTCTTAGGGGTCCAAGGGTCGTAGGGGTAAAGGGGTCGTAAAGGGGTCAAAGGGTCGCAGGGGTAAAAGGGTCGCAGGGTTTAGGATAGGGTCGTAGGGGTGGAAGGGTCGAAGAGGGTAAAAGGGTCGCAGGGGTCCAAGGTCGAAGAGGTAAAGAGTCGTAGAGGTACAAGTGACACAGAGGGACCTCTTCGACCCTAGGACCCCTGTGTCCCTTGTACCTCTTCGACCCTTGGACCCCTGTGACCCTTCTCCCTCTGCGACCCTTGGACCCCTACGTCCTTATCCCTCTGCGACTCTTGTTACAATAATACTAAATCCACAAAAACAACGATACTAACAATATAGTAAAAATAATTTATTATTTACAAATACAATTATTTACAAATAATATGACTAAAATTTTGAAGATAATAATTTATCAAGTTATTTACAAATAATTGACTCAAATATCTACGAGCCTTGTACATTCGCGACCCTTTGACCCGTGCGACCCTTGTCCCTCGCAACCTTTGGACCCGTACAACCCTTGTCCCTCGTGACCCTTGGACCCGTGCAACCCTTGTCCCTCGCGACCCTTGGACCCGTGCGACCCTTGTCCCTCACGACCCTTGGACCCGTGCGATCCTTGTCCCCCTTCGACCCTTGTCCATTTGCTACCCTTGTTACAATAATAGTAAATCCACAAAAATAGTGATACTAACAATAACACTAACAATTGAATAATAGTAAATCCACAAGATCAAATGAAGTTGAAGTTAAAAGGAGGTTCAAAGAAATCAAAATACAACTCAAATCAAAATATGTTGCTGATAAATCGAAGCACAGGATCTCCTCCAATGGAGAACTTTTTTACTATGAAGGAACAACCCATGTTCAGTCCATTTTCTTGACAAAACTTTCTCCACCCCCCTCTGATGCAAGCGCCACCACGACTCACGGGCCTTAAAACTGCTAACCAAAAATCGAACGTTCTGCGATCGATTCCGCAATCGTGGTACATCATTACATGACATCGTCTACGTTAAAGACCGTTCTCCCTCGCAAACCCTATCGGAAGTGTCTGCGACATCACCAAGTTACATCAGTATAAATGAATAAAAGTCTAATAAATAATCAAATTATATATGATGAATCAGTTTGAGTTCACTTACCAATGAATCTAGGGCCAGATTTGAATGCGTGAATGGTACAATGAAAACCCTCTCATCAAGAGTGGCTCTGGTGACGTTAAAGACCATGTCACCTTCATGACGGAAAAGTACGACATCCCCAATACGAATGTTTTGGTCGTTGAAGAGATTTGTCCATTCATCGGTGAATTTGGAGCCATCCAACTTAACTTCCAATGTTCTCTTAGACGCATTCAATTATTCATTGCCATGTTGTTGTCCCTCGTATTCCCGTAAATATACTCATCGAAGAAGATCTTCGGAATTTCCTGTAACAAAAAATGAAAAACTAAGTCAAATATGTACATTCTCTACATGTAACATACCGACAGAGTGTTTTAAAGAAGATTACAAGGTAGTACAGATGCTGCACAAGAATTTCTCTGAAGAAATGAGGGAAATGTTGCATTTTCGGAAAAAAAAAATAGATGGAAGATGATGAGAGGAAAAAATGGATTGGAAAAAAGGAAACAGCTGGAATTCAAAAAGACATGACATCGAATCGACGTTGGATGGAATTCAAACATGACCACACGGTCACATGGGTCACAGGGGTAAAAGGGTCGAACGGGTAAAAGGGTTGTAGGGTCAAGGGTCGAACGGGTAAAAGGTTCTCAAGGGATAAATGGTGCGACCCTTGTACCTCTGCGACCATTGGACCCCTGCGACCCTTTACGCTTTATTATTAAATAATTATTTACAGATAATATGAATAAGTTTTAAAAAAATAACAATGTACAAAGTTGAGTTATCCATTCCCAAAATTATTTACAAAAGTTCAAAAAAGAACAATGTACCAAGTTACATCTTCCATAACCCTTTGTGCTGTTAATTAAGCGCTATTCTTTACAGTCCATACGCAAGGGGCAATCACTCATGACCAGCGTCGAAGGGGTGAGGTGCATTTTTTATCAAAGAGTAAACATTTTTTTAGACCCTTGGACCATGCGACCGTTGTCCCCCACCGACCCTTGTCTCCCTCCGACCCTTGTCTCCCTCCGATCCTTGTCTCCCTTCGCCCCTTGTACCTCTGCGACCACTTGGACCTCTAACAACACTTGGACCTCTGCGACCCTTATCTCCCTTTGACCCTTGTCTCCCTTCGACCCTTGTACCTCTGCGGCCCTTTGTCCCCTACGACCCTTGGACCCTCTGCGACCCTTATTGCAATAATAGTAAATCCACAAAAACATCGATACTAACAATAATACATTCTATTGAATAATAGTAAAAAACAACCAAATACAAACATGAATTTTGTTATTCAAATGAGGTTCAAACCAATCAAAATACAACGGAATTCAATCTATGTTGATTATAGGCCTTGATAGAGGGGAAAACAGTAGACAAGCTACATCATCAAGAACGGCGTGCAGTTCGACTTCGAGGGTACAACCCACGTTAAAGCCATTATCGTGAAAAAACTTTGTCCAAACCCTGGTGATGCTAGCGCCACCGCATTTTATGGGCCTTAGATGAGCCTCCCAAATTCGTATGTAATTGGTTATTATATCAATCTTACTTCGTCTACCACAAAGACCAGTAGACCTCGCAAACTCTATTGGAAGTATCTGCGATAACCGAATCAATTTACAACGATGCCGAACTAATTCATATACGGCCAGATTTGATTAATCGAATAAATCAGTTTGAGTTCACTTACCACTGCAACTACGGCAAGATTTGAACGTGTGACTGGTATCGTGAAAATCCCCTGACCAGAAGAAGATGACCCTGCTTCTATGGATCATGATGATATAGATGATGCATATTGTAGATTACACATATCATCTCCGAAACCAGTGACGTGAAAAACCATGTCACCTTCGTGATGGAAAGTCATGGTCCTTAGAGAAATATTTCCATCCATCAGTGAATCTTGAGCCATCCAACTTGACTTCCCATGTTTTGTTAGACACATCCGATTTAATCGTTGCCATGTTGTCGTCCCTCGTTTTCCCGTAAATATGATCATCGAAGAATTTTGTCGGAATGTCCTGTAACAAAAATCGAAGAAAAAGTCAAATCTTTACAGTCTCTACATTAACATACCGAATGAGAGAGATGAAGGATATTACGAGGTAATTCTCCAGAAAGCTCGGAAGAATGATTTGGACGAAAGTAGGGAAATGTTGCATTTTGAGCAAAAACTGAATGGAAGATGATGAGTTAGAGAGAGACATGACCCTGACATCGAATCACCGTCAGATGGAATTCGATATGTTTTTTAAAATTTTGGTGAAAAGTTCGGCGGGAATTTTGGTGAAAATGATAAAATGTCAAAAACCAATCAAAATTGAGGGTGCCATGGGTCGCATATATGCGAAATCGATGAATTTACGGGTTTATAATGATAAAATGCCAAAAACCAATCAAAATTGAGGGTGCCATGGGTCGCATATATGCGAAATCGATGAATTTACGGGTTTATAATGATAAAATGCCAAAAACCAATCAAAAAAATACATTTAGAACGTTAAACTAATTAATGCCAATTGAGGGTCGCATGGGTCACATGGGTCACTTGGACGCATATATTGATCAATAGATGCGAACTCGACAAATTTACGGGTTTATGATGATGAAATGACAAAAACCAATCAAAAAAATACATCTACAACGTCAATCAACGGTTAAAACAGATTATGACCCATGTGTACCTAGTTGAGTTGAGTATAACCAATGCCTGTGTTTCAGAAGTGATAGTAGTGTTTTAAGAACTCGCCGAATGATTAAACAATACATTTAACATTTTGTTCAAATTTCGATATTATTTATATTATTATCTATATTTATTCTAAATTAGACATATACAACTCAAATATATTGATAATGGCATGTTGATAATGGCATGGGTCGCTTGGTCCCATATATGGATCAATAGATTCGAAATCGACGAATTTACTAGTTTATAATGATAAAATGACAAAAACCAATCAAAACAATACATTTACAACGTCAAAGTAATTAATGATTTGAGGGTCGCATGGGTCGCTTGGTCGCATATATTGATGAATAGATGCGAACTCGACGAATTTACGGGTTTATGATGATAAAATGACAAAAACCAATCAAAAAAATACATTTACAATGTCAAACTAATTAATTCCAATTGAGGATCGCATGGGTCGCTTGGTCGCATATATTGATTAATAGATGCGAACACGACGAATTTACAGGTTTATGATGATAAAATGACAAAAACCAATCAACAATACATCTACAACGTCAATCAACCGTTAAAACAGATTATGACCCATTTGTACCTAGTTGAGTTGTGTATAACCAATGCATGTGTTTCAAAAGTGATAGTAGTGTTTTAAGAACTCGTCGGATGATTCAACAATACATTTAACATTTTTTTTCAAATGTCGATATTATTTATATTATTGTCTATATTGATTCTAAATTAGACATATACAACTCAAATATATTGATAATGGTATATTGATAATGGCATGGGTCGCTTGGTCGTATATATAGATCAATAGATGCGAAATCGACGAATTTACTAGTTTATAATGACAAAACCTGATCAAAACAATACATTTACAACGTCAAACTAATTAATGCCAATTCAGGGTCGCATGGGTCGCTTGGTCGCACTCCGTCTCTGTCTTCCAGTCTTCTGCATTCTTCTTGTTTGGTATTGCAGTCCAGAGTTATCTCCTGCCATGTACTTCGTCTTCCATTCAGATTTCAAGAGTTACCCAACACTGTCACCAAGATCTTGAGTAACACATAGACAGCACGATGCCCTGGGTCGACAATGGCGACTGCGGCACGCATGTCACAAAGGTAAAAAACATTTTTCATAGAAATTTCGGTTAGATACGCATACTAAGAGAAGAGACGTAGACGTTAACTTATAGACATGGGTCGGAAGGGTCACATGGGTTGGAAGGGTCACATGGGTCGGAAGACAGGAGTCCAACCGCAAAACGACAAGTCCTATGGGTAGGAAGGGTCACATGGATCGGAAGGGTCACATGGGTCGGAAGACAGGAGTTTGACAGCAAAACGACAAGTGACATCAGTCGTATAGGTCGCATGAGTCGTACATGGTCATATGTGGTTGCATGAGGTCGCATGTTGTCGGATGGGTTCCCATTTAAACTTGATTCTAATTTAATCCGATTGAGGGTCGCATAACGGGTCATATTGGGTCGCATGAGTCGGATGGGTCATAACCTTACGAACAATAGATGCAAAATAAGACATTTTCAACGTTTAAATATTGATTACATAAGGTGACAAAGGTTACAAAGGTCAAAAAAGTTATAGAAAAAAGTTACATAAGGTTACATAAGGTCTCAAAGGTCACAACGGTTATAAAAAAGGCAAGAAAAAAGTTGAAGAAAAAAAGGAAATAAAAAAGTAGAAGAAAAAGGAAAAAAAAGGGTTACATAAGGTCTCAAAGGCCACAAAGGTCAAATTTTCCGACTTTAGAGACACATCGGAGACCTCCCCCGTAAAGAGAGTCGTGTGTGACTCAACGCCTTCTCCAAGTTGACCTCCAACTGTGACCTTAGGTAACACGGATACAGCTTGATGTCTGAGTCCGCCGATTACCAAGACCTTATGTAGTGTAGATACATCACAAAGTCCTCCATCCACGTTGTAAGTACTTGTATGCATCTGCATAGTGACCGAGTCCGACGATTACCAAGACCTTGAGTAACAAATAGACAACACGATACCATGCGTCCACCATGTGACCTTCGTGACGAAGATCAAAATTGTCACAAAGGTAACAAGGATTTTTCAGAGAATTTAGAATTAGAGACTTGGATGAAGAGAGGAGAGAGATGGGATTCTCCTCCCGATTCATTCTCATCTCAAATGGTTGTTATGGTGAGACTTAGAAATTTTGATGAACCTTTTAATATAGGGGTAACAGAGACGTGTTGCAATGGTCTTGAATGTGGCATTGGTAAAATAAAAAGCATAGCTAGCACCTGGAAAAGCCAGGAGTCTGATATTGAAAAGACTAGTCGAATGGGTCGAAATGGAAAAATGGGTCGCAGTGGCCGGAAGGGTTGCAATGTCCACATGGGTCGCAAGGATCGCATGAGGCTCTGTGACCCTTGGACCCGTGCAACTCTGGTATCTCTACGACCCTTTGACCCCTGCGACAATGTACCAAATATTTAAAAAATAACAATGTACCAAATGTTTACATCTTCCATTCCAAAAAAAATGTACCAAATATCAAGTTAGTCCCAGGGTGGATTGATACGTTTTCCATTTCTAAATATATCAGCCACCATCTTCTCATGCATGGAAGTAAAACTGTCGTCGTAAATTAAGTGAAAAATATTCCTCTTTCTCATTAACGAGGCTTCTACGAATTTGTAGGAGAAAACACCACAGTCATTCCCGCTTTGGTTCTGTGACAGACCTTCAAAATACTCATACTTCCATTTATCTTCTCTAGAAGCCAAAGAAGGAAACTCTATGAGAATGAGCATCTTGGGGACAGCTTTTCTTATCTTCTCAATCACCGGATCGATATGCGTTTCCTTAATTCTGCTCTGGCAGTCGTATACCGTGATGCATCGGGTTTTGAATCCGCTTTGATGGCTACCCAATGACATCCTACCCATCGACTTTTGTACGATGGAATATTTAGAACCGAGGCAAAACCTTCGTAATCACTAATTGGTGTCTTCGTACTTCTGAATGGATACTTGGCATTCAAAAAATCACTAATAATTTCCGGCAAAGTTTCCATATCCTCCTACATCCACAGCGAGAGTGTCTGCATGAAAGCAACAGGACAAACGTAATAATTCTGATTCACGATGGGATTCAATGTCGAGCGAGAAGACAGCACCATCAACGCCTCATCCAATTGCTGCAAAAAAAATTAACACACATGAATACATATGACACAAAACTCTGTGAGATTAAGGGTTTAAAAAACTTACATCATCTTCAAGCAATACGTTGGCCTTAAATATAGTCTCCCAAAACTTTGCCCCCGGGGAATATATAGCTTAGATTTCCACCACCGCTCATGTCGAGGTGTCTTCAGGAGCATATATAGATTAGTCAACTTTTCACCGCTAACGTCAACGAACGAAGGAAATCGGGTTGTCTCGCCCTTTACTAATCCCTTGGGCTTCCACACAAACTCCCCTTCCCCTTAAGGTTCTTGAACCACCTTTTTTTCGGGTTCTTGAACAACCTTCTTTTCGGGTTCATGGACTCCACCAACATCTTTCCCTCGCCCTCTCTCTCGCACTGTTCTTGCTTTTTTCGCCGGCGGAGGTTCAACATTTGGCGCAGACTCCTTCGATAAAGGTCCAGCACCTGCATAAAATTTACTTCATTAAACATATGGCGACCAATGCGGCCTATGCGACCCATGCGACCTATGCGACCTATTCGAGCCATGCGACCAATACGACCAATGCGACCTTTGTAACTCAAATAACCGTACTTACTTGGTGGTACTTCGACAAGAGCGGCGACCTCTTGGACATGATCCACTGCTGGAGAATCCTTGGCAGGAACATCGTCGGTGACGTCATCGACAGGACCCGCTAAAGTATCTTTAGTGTGCACCTCTTCGACAGGCGTTTCCTTAATTTTGCTCTGGCAGTCGTAAAATTACTTAATTCATTAGACTCGTCGTTCATTACATTGATTATGTAACACATGCGACCCATGCGACCCATGCGACCTATGCGACTTTAGCGACCCAGTGACCCATGGGACATATGAAACCCATGCGATCTTACGACTTATGCGACCCTACAACTTATATGTCCTTGCGACCGATCCGACTCTTGTGACTCATGCCGACTCTCGATGGAAATTGACTCTCAAATGACTTTTTCACTAAATATTACTTACTTGGTGAACTCCATCAGGAGCAATGTTTGCCAAATCCTCTTCTGAGCCATCTCCAGAGTCAACCGGCTCTTCGCTTGGCTCTTTTCTTAACAATGGATTTGGACGTCGAAGGAATTCAAAAACATAATCACTAACAGTGTCGGAAGATTGGTTTCCGGTGCTCGCAACTTTCTCGGCAGCCTTTGATTTTGGATTAGACATATGAATCCTAGCATCCCTTAGAAGATCTCTTACGGCGTTGATGATTCTTTTCTCCGACTTCCTTATTACCTCTATTAATTTCTGCTCCAGTGTCAGAGGGACTGTAGCATCAGCATCATCTTGGACCTCTACTATTTTTTCACTCACGCTCTCCTTCCTCTTAGTCCCCTTTTCTCTCCCCTTTTTTTGATCACTAATAGTTGTTTTTCGTGTAAGCAGTTCTTGCTTACGGATATCCTCCCAACTAATACCCTTTGAATTTCTACGAAGATGTTCCATCCATATCTGAACATCGGGACTGTTACATCCCTCGCAATCCTCCAGATCAGAAAGTAAAGCTTCCTCTTCGTGCTCAGCATGAAGAATACTTAGAATATCCTGAAATACAAAAAATAACCATTATTACTCTCTATGACCCTTGTTTCCCTTGTGACCCTTGTGTAATTGTTACCTTAGAATCTCCAATCTGCCTTATCACATCTGCATACTTCAGGTTAAAACTAGATTTAACCATCTTCTTGCACATTCTTGGGCATGTTCGATGCGCATCCGCAACCTCAACATACCATCCCTTTCCGCCCAAACTAAGGATGGTTTCGAATGGAAGTAACTGAAACATTAAAACAAAATGATAAGAATGCAAAAAGTACGAAAACATTCAAGTTATTCGAATAATATATAGAACTTACCATTAGTGGGATCATGACACCGCCACAATACCATTTTGGTTTCGGTGATTCCCCGCTAACGTGCTTGCGGCAAGTATCCACAATCTTCTCGAATGTGTAACGCCCCCATGGAAAGCCTTCAGAAAATTCCAAGTCATCAACCATGTCAATGAGATCATGGCTGATAGAGTTTTCTACTGAAGGCTTGTCAGCCATAACGTGCGCTGACAACATCAAAGTTGCCAACCTCTTCTAGTCGTCGGAATTCTTCGCCTTCACAAGCTTTTCATTGACTTGTGCGGGGGTCACCTTTCCACGGCCGAAATTCTTCATCCTGAATGTGACACCCCTTATGGACTCCCATCCTTTGGGATATGGTCCGCATTTCAATCTGAAAGTTAGTGCGTGCTCCACTATAGAGTACCGGATGGGAATGTCGTTTAAGACGAACCACAACTCCGTCTTGTCCCGTATAATCACGGAGTGATTTAGTAGGATAGACATTTGAACCTTCATCAATGTGGAGTCACATTGTAAATGGAATAAATGCCTAAATTGTTACTCCTTCTCGAAGTAATGCAACTCGTATTCATCTAAGATTCCTCTCAACGTCGTTATATTGGCTCGTGAGGATAACACTTAGTGGTGATCTTTGGCATTCTGTCAATGTGCTTGAATTCATACACAAACTTTGGCTTTGGTGTCACCTGCAAAATGACCAATTAAGAATACATTATACGCTACCGACTTAAACGACCCATGCGACTCAACCGACCCGTGCGACCCATGCGACTCAAACGTTCCTCAGACACTCTGCGCCACTCAAGCGACCCACGGGGCATAATATCAAGTGACCCACGCGACTCAAACGACCCTTGCGACTCAAATGATCATTGAGACTCAAACGATCCTTGCGACGCAAACGACTCTATCGACTCAATGACATAAGCGACCCATGCGACTCAAACGACCCTTGGACTGCCTGCGACGCTCAAACGACCATTGTGACCCAACCCACTCACTGAGATAACCGACTCACTGAGTCGAAGATGTTCATGCAACTCTTGCGACCCTTGCGACTCAACCGACTAACTGAGTCGAAGATGGACATGCAACTCCTGCGACCCTTGCGACTCAACCAACTCACTGACACTCACCCATTTCAAATCAATAAACCATTTTGTGACTCGACAGCTTGCACAACCTTAGAAATCGATCTACTTACACTTATTGACACCATTGAAGATTGACTCGTGCTCTCTTCTTCACTATTGCTGCTGATTCTAGCCATTTTACTTCTTGCAAACTTCAAATCGATCCCTTTCAAGTTCGACATCACTTATTCTTTCTTGCTCTTAACTTTGAAATAGGTTTCACGTCGAAAAATTGTTCGGCTTTCTTGCTTTTGACACGGTTTGACAGTTTTTCACATCGAAAAACTGCAGAACGTGGGTTTTTTCATGTTCGAACATTAAGGGCAAATTTGTCTTTTCTTCAGTTTTTTTCGATTTAATAATTATTTTAGGGAAGGGTATTTTGAAGCGGTTTAGCCCTATGAGAAGGGTATATCTGATATTTCTCCTTTTGATTTTGTTACTAACTTTTTTAATGTCATATTTTTTATTTTGATTTTTTTATAATATGATTATGTAAATGATATCTACGTCATCGAAATTTTTTTATAATATGATGTGTTACAATATTAACAATGAGATATCAATTTGATAATCCTTATACAAATTGATATATTGTTTTCAAGTAAAAAAATAATGTAAAAAATGTATAGTTACGTACAATAGAAACAAATTACATTTTAATGAAATTCTTTCTAAATTATATTAGATGTGGTTTTTTCATTGATATTGTCAAATATTTATGTTTAGATTCTAATCTTTTCTACTATAATATTAATACGCTAAGATTGCTATATTAGATGTGTTTTTTCATTTGATATTTTCAAATTTTTATGTTTAGATTCTAATCTTTTCTACTATAATATTAATATGATAAAATCGTAAAAACTTTTGTGTATATAAAAATAGGGTCGGGCAAATAACGGATATTTGCAAATATCCGACTATTTGTATTTGTATTTGTATTCGACGAGTATCCAGATTTATCATTTATATTTGTATTTGTAAATTTGAATATTCGTAAATACGGATATTTTTCGGATATATATGGATATCCGTATACAAACCAAAATTTTTTTATGTAAAAAAAAATATATATATATATAAGAATTTTAATAAAAAATCAATAATCATAAAATATAATCTAAAATTAAAATTCAAATGGCATATATATATATATAGAAGAATTTTAATAAAAAATCAATAATCATAAAATATAATCTAAAATTAAAATTCAAATGGCATAAAAAAAAATCAAATAAAATATAATCTAAAATTAAAATTCAAATGGCATAAAGATGCAAAAAAAAAAGAAATTATACGTTGACGCATAAACCTTCAAAATCATCTCCACATCAGTCATTTAAATTTAGTTTCGTCGATAATTCTACGAATATCATTAATTCACCTAAAACAATGAAACAAAATGTTAGATTATACACTAAAATAAAACTCGCAAAAAAGTTATATATTTAGTGAGTTCTGTGTTTTTATATAATCTAATGTCTCTATAACATCCAACTCATTTTAATTAGAACCAATCTTGAGTGTAAATTAAAGTATTTGATATTTTAGTCATTCAATCATAAATATATTACATATTTGTCTATATATTTATATAATAAGTGTTTAAATAATTTTAGTAATGTTTTTTGTTTCCAATTTGAACATTAAAATTAATTTTGTTATATATGTATCTATATATTAACTAAATTTTCTGTTTAGTACTTACGGATACGAATATTTCGGATAAGTGAGTCTACTATTTGTATTTGTATTTGTCGAATCTGATTTCTAAATTATGTTTTTGTATTTGTCGAATCTGATTTCTAATATATGTATTTGTATTTGTATCAACAGATATTCGAATTTTCAATTCGAATACGAATCGGATACGAATACTTCGAATATTTTATCCAACCCTATATAAAAACCAAAATAACTTTATTTCCATAGAAAAAAGAAACAGTTATGGACTACACACATTTCCCAGCCTCGGATGGATGGGAAGTGGCGGCGAGTAACGCCGCGCCGAGGCCGGACCCATCTTCCGTGATCTTCAAAACGACATTTCGAGAAACATCTCTTCCTAAGATCTCTTCCAAAGCATCTTGCAAATATTCTCTGAATTTGTTGTAGTTGGCGTATAACCCTCCTTCAATTGCCACAACACTTCTTGACGCACCATCTTCTCTTCCCATCTTCTTCAGTATTCCAGCTATCCCCGCCGCCGCCAGCCTCCCCGCTCTTCTAGTCACCGCGTCGCATACTCTTACGACGATTCTTCTCATGCTTAAAGGTACGTCTTTTATCTGAAACAACAAAGAGAAAAACCATCTCATCTTTGTAATTTAGCTATGGATTCTAAGATATTGACACGGCGCCTTCAAGCTCGAGGTATGGATCTGGACCGAAAGCTATGATAACCACATCGTCTTGCAAAGTATAGAAGTTGTTATTGAATCTTAATCTATACAATTGTATAATACTATAGTTTTGTCAATCGTTTTCAAGGACAAGCTCTAAACCTTGTAGTTTTTGGTTCTTCGGAATAGGGGGAATATCAAAGGAAGTAACCGTACCTGGAAGAGCTCTCGTAGGATTCGTTCTACTTCTTCCAATTCAGAGGAGTTATCTTCATGCATTGCCGTTATGTAAGGCGTCCTATAATGAATAGCAATGAAATTCACACGATAATACACCAATCTTATGAAAACGCATGCTCAGAAAGATATGATATATCCGATCATAGGGCATTTTTTTAGCCCTAAATAATGCTTAAAGATGTGGTTAAACAAATATGGCATACCTCAAAATAAAGGGCCGGGATAACACATCCGCCGCGTGCCTAAACTTGTATGATTCTTGTGATATCTTGAGGATCACTCTCCGAACTATTTCTCCCAAGTACATCCCCGAAATCATTTTCTCATAAACCTATAACCAAAAACGGGTAAAAAACGACATCCTAACATATACTAGTCTGAGGACCAATACCACAGTTTTAAATATGAGTGAAGAAACTGAAATCTCACGCATTCATTTGGGTTCAGACTCTCTGCATCTAACTCAATATCGTACAAAGTTCTAGGTAGATGAGTTGAGAAGAAGTTTCCCCACTCCGTGTTGATGACCTGCATAATTTTGAATCCATAAGATTTGAATACTCTCGATGTCATAACGTACAAATTTCTCATCTTTTTATGAATAGCTCACATACCATTTGTCCAGAAGGCGTGACTAGCCCCGGACACTTTCTTATCTTTTCCGTTTGTTCCACGTAAGCTGCATTGGTTCCCGTCCCTATTATGACCGCAGCAACCGTGTCCTGATCATGATAATGTGCAAGAGCTTGTGATCCTACTGTATCGTTCACCTTGTTTCCACCAAAAAATAAAACAGGACCAGTTTGATGCTTCAGACATGTATATCCCAAATCAAATCTCCAAAGCCTATGCAAGACAAGAAAGATTTGCTGATCGAATCGATTTGGTTAGTGGGACTTACAAGAGCTGTTACTTGCATATTTACGCGTCTCTCGTTCAAGGCTTGTTGGAGAAGACCCGCAACCTCTTTATGCACCTGCATCAATTTCCATGGTAACACTTGCAAAGATGACAAGATAAATGCTTTTCCGTAGTTATCAAAACACAACTGAAGGCGAATTATTCAAGAGCTTGTTATCATCCTAACCATGTCTTTGATTGCGAACCCTTTCGTCCACCTTATGAGATTCCCGGAAGAAACAGACGTTTGCTTCACCGGGAATGAGAATGTGAATCCAAGTTGCCTTTTTGTCATTGTAGAAGTAGCAGAACTCGAGTCGTTTTTTTCCTTCTCAACGAATCTCTCTATCGACAAGGCTAAGAAATCAAAGAAAGCCTGAAACGGAATAACGGTTTCAGTCAAGATTCTGGCTGATAAAACGTGTTGGCAAATGAAAGAAAGGTAGGGTTCGTTGAGCAAACCTTGCTCGTTCCTTTCATCAGATCTTCAGGAATATGGTATCTGTCCACGTCCTGAACCTCTAGAGATGATCTTTCGCCTCCGAGCGAAACCCGTAGGATCCTGAAATTGGTGCCCCCAACATCGAGAGCGTAATAAATCCCATTCGCATTCCTGAAAACACGAAAATGGTTTGTGCATTAGCTTAGCTTAGCTTAGCTTGTTCCAAGACCAAAGCTCAAACATTTTCCAATGTCCCAAGCTGACACAAAGGGCACGAATCTGAGCCTATGGGAAGGCTCAAGCAAGATTTTCATAGCTCTCTATTCATATAAATGTATTTGCTTTCTGAACATCATATTTCTTCGTCTTATAAAGAGTGGAGGATCCAAATCGATGGGACTTGACAAATGAACAAAGCTGTTTCCGATTCTGAAAGTGATTACTTGAGTACATAAAAACTTTAGTGAGTATCAATAGAAAAACCAAAGAAAAATAATTCCCAATAATAAAAAAACCCCCACAAAATCAAATGGGTACCAGTTTGGAAGAGTGTGAACAAAAGAGAGCAACATCTTGATCTTTGCCTCATCTTCTGATCTCAATCCATTTTCCATCTCCTCCGCCATCGCCGCCGCCAATCTCCTCAATCTGTCCACGTCAGCCTCACAAGCAGCCTCCAGTTCCGCCGTCAGCCTCTCCTCCGCCGTCTCCTTCAGTCCCATCTCCACCGTCTAAAATTTCAATCTTTTTTTTTCTTTTTCTAGCTCCTTTTGCACGATGAAGTTCCAAACTTTTTTGATAATGTCTCCAAACGTGGAATATACATAAACGAACACGCAGGCATACATATATATATATATCTGTGTGTGTATATATGGTGTATTTATAGAAGTTTGACCGGTGAAAGCCGCCAAGAGAAGAAAATGCCCAAGTTGCCAAAACCGGTGCCGTTTGCAGCGGCAAATAATTTTCTAGTGTTTTGATAAATAAAACCATGGGACTCTTCTTGACGTGGCTTCGGATATTTTGGTTCTTTTACGTGTAATCAAATTACCGCTTGAACTCTATCGATCGAACATTTATCCGAATCCGAGTGTAAGTGTAATTTAGACTAATTTGGATATTAGAATTGTAAGATTCATTTAAAGTTGGATTTGGAATTGAGTATTCGATTTTTATTTTTTAAGATATATCCTGATATATAGTCTTCTCTATAATTATTTTGTAACATAAAATTACTAAATAATTTTATATTATGGACTAAATTTTTCATTATCTCATTTAACACAAAGCATATAGACAATTATTATGTACCTTTTTTAAATTTGTTACTTTTCTAATCGAAAATATGCCTCAATATATTTGATATGGATAGGGGTACATGATAACCAAATAACGTTTCGAATAACTATATATAACGGTTACAAATAAGGTAATAAACAGTATTATATGTATGGATCCGGAAAATATCCGTACTGAAACATTTTAATATTTAGCCACTTGCCAACTCTATTATCATGGAAACTATTATATCGTATATTTAAATAGGTAAGTGCAGTTTTCTATTAAAAATTACGGGTAAATTCAAAAAAAACCTTCAAAAATAATTTTTAATAAAAAAAAAACTTTACACTTTTAAATCATAAAAAAACCTATTGAAGTCTTCCAATCGGCGAAGCCCTAAACCTCCCCTTTTTTGGGTTTGCAAATGTCCGACCAAGCTATTCTGGCCTTTATTGACGAATGAGAGTTTAATCCCCAAAGAAATGATGAGCATATCCTGCAATGTCCTTAAGGAGGCTCTTGGGCAGCGGGAAAACTTGGCTCCATGAGTGAACTATACCATAGACAACTGAGGATATAAGTTGAATTTTCCCCCCGTAAGATAAGGATTTAGAAGACCAGGATGTTACCTTAGCGCTTATCTTCTCGAGGAGCGGTCGAAAATCCTGTTTAGAGAGCTTATAGGAACTGAGAGGTAAGCCCAGGTATCTCAAGGGGAGGGAGCTCAAACGTAGGCCAAACTCATGGGCAAGGCTCTCCGCATCTGTTTGCGTAAGTCCCCCAATAACCGGGTCTGATTTACTGTGGTTCATTTCCAGCCCAGAAGAGATTTTTAAGGAGTCAAGCACTTGCATTATCGAAGAGATAGAGCTGCTGGTGGCCTTTGAAAAGATTAGTAGGTCATCGGCGAATGAAAGGTGGGTGAGTAGTGGATGTTGGCATCTTGGGTGCAAGTCAAATGATCCCGCATTCGCTGCCCTGTTCAACAGATAAGATAGGACTTCCATGGAGAGGATGAATAAGTAGGGTGAGAGAGGATCACCCTGTCTCAACCTTTTTTTACCTTCAAAACATCCAACCAACTCACCATTAACAGATATGGAAAACCTTATCGTGCAAACACATTCTCTGATCCACTGAATAAACTTCTCTGGGATATTCATCGCAGCTAGAACGTTCAAGATAAAGACCCAATCCACCGAGTCAAAAGCCTTCCGGATATCAATCTTAGTTAGAGCACTTCTAGCTGAATTCAACTTATCATAATCCCTTATCAACTCAGTGGCCAACAATACATTTTCAATTAGGAGACGACCCCTTTGGAATGCTGCCTGGTTAGGAGACACACAGTAGGGGAGAATACACTTGAGTCGATTAGCAAGGATTTTGGAAATTACCTTGTATACGAAGTTGCAACAGCTAATGGGTCGAAATTGCCAAGTTCCACAGCTTCCTTGAACTTAGGAATGAGAGTAATGGAAGTAGTATTAAATTCCTTCAGCATTCTGCCCCTCACAAAAAATTCCTGAATTGCTGCAATGACATCCCCTCCGATGACATCCCACGATGAAACAAAGAATTCCTCAGTGAAACCATCTGGACCCGGGCTTTTATTATCCGGCATAGCAAACAAAACCTCCTTGATTTCCTGACTAGTGACCGTCCTAGAGAGTGATGCTATTTGCAACTCCGAGCATCTAAAGGGTAAAATTCTTCTGAGCTCCGTAGTTGAACTATGTGTGTGATTGGCCGGATTCGAGCCCAATAAGTTGGAGAAGAACCGCAAAGCGTGGGCTTTGATATGGTCCGGTTGTGATAACCTTACCAAATTCATCAACTAGGAAATGAATTGTGTTGTGAGAGATTCGTTGTTTCATTACCTTATGAAAGTAGGACGTATTTTTATCTCCCAGTTTCAACCATTTCACCCGAGACTTCTGTTGGAAGAATCTCTCCTCAGCAAGACTCACTATCAGCCAATGCCTCCTCAACTCGTGTTCCCTCCGCGCCAGCTCCGATGAAGGGTTAGTCAAGAGCTTGGTTTGGACCGACTCTAAGGCACTACCCGCTTCCCGAACCCTCATTGAGATTTGGCTGAAGTTGCTCTTATTCAATAAACGGAGAGGGTATTTGAGACTTTTAAGGGCATTACGAAGTTTGTATAATCCTGAACCCCCAAAGTTGTCGAACCCCCAATTATCTTCCACCATCTTCTTGTACTCCGGGTGTAGAGTCACATGTGAGAAGAATTTGAAGGGTCTTCGCACCCGTCTTCCGCAAGCTGGCATTCTCATGAAACAAGGCGAATGGTCCGAGCATCCAGGAGGAAGGAACTCCGCAAACGCCCCTGGGAAGAGATCAAACCGTTTCTCATTCACAAAAGCCCAATCGATTTTCTTGGACACTGGGTTGTCTTCCTGATTATTCCACTACGTGAACCTATTCCCTTTAGACGCCAACTCAAAAAGACCAGAAGATTGTAGGTAAACCCGGAATTCCTCCATTCCTAAGACCATCTGAGAGACCTCGGGGAAACCTGAGTGATCATCTAGATTGAGAGATTGGTTGAAGTCCCCGAGCACTATCCAAGGATAGGTGTCGAGGGGAGGAGTTGCAGCAAGTTCCACCAAATCAGCCCATAATTCCTGTCGCTCTAAACACGTGTTCTTAGCATACACAAAGGTGGTCGTGAATGAAATCCGCGAATCAAGGTGGTAGATCCCACAGGTAATACTCTGAGCAGATTGATGGAATACCGTTAGGATAATGCTCGGGTCCCACACTAGCCAAATTATGCCTCCCACACCCGAGTCATGATTACAGACTGCCTTCCACCCTAGGGGTAATGCTAAACTGATCCTACTGCGTTAACTCTCTTGATCCGAGACTCCAAAATGGCACCAAAAAGAGGTTTATGATTACCTAACCATTGTCTGAATAACCGACGCTTTCTTCGACTGGTTAGGCCTCTAACATTCCAACCAAAAACATGGGGTTCTGGGTAAGGGTTAGCACTGATACTTTCGAGGCACCGTGCGGTTGTGGCGCCTATGTTTCACTTCTACAAAAGGAGTCTCGGCGGGTGGTGGGGGAACTGCTTCTAAGACAGGAGATTTTCGACGCTGCAATTTCCTACCCTTTCTACTCTCTTCGTCTTTCCCCTCTGCCGTCACATCCAGTGCCTTACCTAGGTCAACTGCAATCCCTTCAGAAACTGGCGGAGAGCCAACTCCAGATACTCTAGGCTTTGGATCAACTATGACTTCATCTGCATTCACTTCCCGAATCGGATTGCCTATATGCTCCTCCGAGGCGTCCTCCTCAGACGTAGGCTTTGGTGGCATAGGACGGGTATTTAGCTGTAATTGAGGTTCTTCTAAAGTCTTGTCTGATACCTATCTATCCTTAACCACCCTATTGTCGGCACTCGCGCCAAGGTCAATTTTCCTAGGGGGCTCACTTACTAAGCAGGATCTCGCCGAATGCCCTCTCTAATGGCAGAGACTACAGCTTGAGGGCAACCATTCATACAGAACATCAATCACTATCTCATCCCCAGACTCATAGCCCAACACCACCTTCTTAGGGGGATCAACCTTCAGATTCACCTCGACGTAAATCCGAGCTATGTCAAGGTTCTCTTTCGAATCCGTTGCCGGGTCCAAATAGAGTGGCTCCCCAACACAAGATGCTATTCTACTGAGGCAATCTCGACTGAAGAGCTTGGTCGGGACATTCCTCAACCTTACCCAAGTCGGCACCGACTCCAAAGACGGCTTCTCCACTCTGTGATCAGGATCCCACTCCGACACAAACATGGCTCTATCGCCAATGTACCACAAACTCCTAGCCAATATTTTGCCACGGGCTCCTTCATCCGGGATCTTGAACAGAAACGCACCGCTGCCCAAATCTCTAACTCTGATCTTGTACCCATTCCCTCCCTAGAGAGAGTTAGCCCAACCAATAATTCTCCCCATCGATGGAGGATAACCATAAAACTGTCCTATTAAGAACTCCTTCCATTCTGCCTTCGCTGCTTTGATGGAGTCTTCAGGAATCAGCACGTACGGTACTCCCGTTTCATGGACAGTGGGATCCCCCACTCTCGACAAGGTGCGTAGGGAGGATTTACATTTATCACACCAACTAGCTTGGGGCGGAGGAAGAGGAGACCCATTTGGATCACGAACGTCAGATTTTCCTGCACGCTGCCCGGACGTCTGCGTTAGGGCCGCACTACCAGAGGGAGGAGCACCACTTACCGGCGAGGTCATGGCAGTGCGGGTGCCTCTCGACGACGCCTTAAGGGGAAGAGCACCGGATACCGGAGAAGTTTGGAATGGGGGAGGAGGGAGGGGGGAAACGAGAACCCTCGGGGGGGAAGAGGGAGGGGGGAGATGGGTGCCCCCGGAGGGGACGCTGGAAGGAGGAGAAGCGTGGCCGGCCGCCGGTGTCACAGGGATTTTAGGTTAGGGTACGACCCAGTGGGGGTCGATTTTAGAGAGAGAAAAATCACGTGACTTGTTTCGTTAAACGTCAAGTAGTGAATAATTATTATCCGATACATTGATTATTGGGAGCATCTAGTTGTCATGATTAGATATTGTTAAATTGTTTATTTGACTATTCATTAATATATTTGCATCCCAAAACCAATTTTAATTTTACCTCGTTAGTTCTTGCGACTTATCGCCGGCTTGCGTCGTCATCGCCGATCAAGACCTCCAGCTCGAATCCCCCTACCGTCCCAGACATTGTCCTCGCCTTCTTTTATATCCATATATTTTCCTATGTCTAAGTCTCTACCCCACCAAAAAAACACAAATAGTCTAACACAAAGACCAAAACAAAATTTCTTTGAAGAAATTTTTCAACGCAACTCCAACCTCGATGTAACACCGATCCGATTAACTCTGCATTAGATCTGCGTTGCCCACGGAAAAACCATACGCACGTTGTTGCAACGTACTTTTACGTGACCATGGCTTAGACATTGCTAATACAAATTTAACGCGTGGTAACTCAATCATAATGGCTATGTGCACAGAAATCCATGTTACCAGAGTCTACGGGCATTTCATGCTAGTGAAACGCAGGACTAACACCAAACGTGGCGTGAGAGCGACATTACCAAGTGATACACGGTTCTAACGCGCACGTAACATGATAGTTTTAACATGATTTGCAATTATGTTGCAACACGAATGCGTCAATCTGAACAATATAATTGCGTTATACTTCAAAATTAGAAAATTAATTTTTTTTAAGTTTATTATGTAAAAAAAGCAAATCCGTTTTCTAATCAACAATTGGGCTAAAGAAAGAATTTGAATTTTATTATGTTGGTTACAATGGTACAAAGTTGGAATAGTTAGCAGTTCATGAGTGTCATAATTGTCAACAATGACATCACTCATATCTAAACCAACAAAATAATCTAAAATCACCAACTCACTCATCATATATTATGTCTTTTAAGTATTTCAAATATTTGGTCACCTCGAAGACGGTTGTATAAGAGGTTTAACTTAAAGAAAAAATTATGTTTTTTGTCTAATTCAAAAGTGGGTTAGAGAGTTCTATGACATTTGATACAAATCAAGTGGGATACACACGAAGTGGTAAATTATATTGTCCATCTTGTAGGTGTAGAATGAAAATAATACTTAGTGCATATGTTATGTTAAAACTACTACACAATTTTTTTATGGAAATCTATTACATTTAGGTTTATCATGATGAAATATAAGTTAAATGGAAACTCATACGCTCGTTGTTGAATAATCAAATGATGTTTACAATAATTACGAAACAATTACAAATGCAAGTAGATTTGATGATCATATTCATCATGATGTGGATATATGAAAATTATTGGAGATGCTTTTCACATTCATCAGATTATATATGATAAAAAAAGTGACTAACGCTGAAACTAATAAGCCTTTCGAGCTATTTAGTGCAACATAACAACCTCTGTATGAAGGTTGTGAAGATCATTCAAAAGTATCACGTGCAGCTATATTAATGAGAGTGAAGACAAGTGGGTCAAATTTGTTGGATGTTGCATGAAGTTTTGCCTAAAGGTATCATGCACCTAAGTTCTTTTATGATATGTCAAAGCTCATTGGGTTTCTCAGCCTGCGATATGAAAAGATTGGCATGTGTGCGAACAATTATATGATCTTTGACAATACAAATATTTTGAATTAGTATAGGGATGAAACATTTAAACCTAAAATGACAAATCAAAGAAAAAAATTCATACAAAAGAATGTCCAACATGTCAATTGTTGATAGATTAAAGAGATACGAATCAAAACATACGACACTTCACATTACATGGCATGAGGAACACCATTTGGTAGATGAAGAAATACAAAATTCCTCGGATTAAAAAAAAAAGTGTGGAAGCCTTTTGTTGAGGTATATCCTGAATTTTATTTAGAAAAAAATTAATCTAATGTTATACACAAATGATTTCACACTGTGTAATGAGTCTAGTAAATAATATTCATTGTGACTCGTAATTATATCACCATATAATTTTCCACAAAGAATGTGTTTGAAAATGAATTCTTGTTTTTAGTATTCTCACACCTCTTTCGAACCTTCCAAAAACACCTTTGATTTATTTTTACAACCATGGATTGATGAATTGAATCACCAGTTAAAATACGATGTTCAAAGAAACAAAAATTCACATGAAATTCCTTTTTATGTGGACAATAAACAATTTTTCCGTTTACGATATGTTGTGTGGTTAGAGCATATAGACGTTGTTTGTGTCCATATAGCATAGATTATACAAATAACAATGAAGAGCTCATGGCTGAACTTAGTCACATATCATTGTTACGTATAGAACTATTTGCACCTCCACAAATTAGATGTAATACCGGATGAGAAAGGTCGATAACAATGAAGAATGCATTGATGTAGACAATGAAAGTCATGATTAAAAGATGATGACGATGATGATAATTGTAATTGTAAAATAAAATATAAAGAATAAAACTTTTTTATCTATCATTAAATTATCAACACAATTGTGTTTAACAGAATATAGCAATACCATCTTGATGTTGCTTTTATCTATCATTAAACTATTAACACAATTGTCATGCAACTGCGTTGTACGGTAACACAGGTGTTACGCAATTGTGTTGGTAAAGTTCATAAACCTAAATTGTTGGTTCTATCTCTGCCATTTCCAAAATTTGGAAATTTTGAGTTTTTCTCTTGTCGGCCTTCGCTTTCTTTTTTTCGTTTTCAACTTCATTTTGTGTTTGTTATCGACATTTTTAGAAGGCATATTTTAAATTATAGATTATATTCAGTTTACTTTGATTGTTGTTTATATTGATTTTTTGCATGATTTAGACATTGAAATATTAAGGGACAAAGACATATTCCCTCCTGAACTATTGTGTTTTACTCGTATTCCCCCTCAAATTTTTCATTCATCCTATTTCCCCCAAGTTATTACTAATAATCTTATTTCCACCTAAAATATCAAAACTCATCTTATTCCACCTCCGTTAAAAATCTCTTAACTTTTTTTGTCAAACCTTTTTAAAACAGTCTATTCCCCCTGAATTTTGTGACTTTTAATCTATTCCCCGCTAAAGATTGTACATTCAGCCTATTTCCCCTAAATTTATTAAGTCATCTTATGTGCCCTTAAAATGTGTAAATAAAATATAAATCCAACATATTACATTTAAATTTTTTGATTATTTTTATCTAAAGTTTATAAAATTTATAAATGCAACATATATTATTTAAACTTATAAACGTGTATTACATTTTAAAATTCTTAAATGTAACATATTACATTTAAAAATTTATAAACGTAACATATTACTTTTAATAGTAATCTATTTCTAAATTTTGGTTATTATATCCACATTTTGATGATTGATAAAAAAAATATTAATATAAGTAAATGCTAAATTATAAAGATACTAAAATATCTTCAATATGAATGAAAACACAAAATTCTAACGATTATAAAATGATAAAAAAAATATGACATGATGTCCACAAGTGATCTTCGAGATGATTTTGCCAATTCAATGATATGTCAAAATAAAATAAACATGAACATATTAGAAGATGTTTAATCTAAGACATGTTGTAAAATACATGTTATCTAAACGTCTTGAGAAGTAGAGAATGGTATAATTTGATATTCCGGAGGCAAAGAGGATATGTGATATCGTCGTTTTGCTAAAAAATACAAACCAATAGAATATGATATATTTTCTCAAAATCTAAATCAAAGTATAAAAAAAATACTTGGACTTCTAGTGATTGGTTACACGATTTAACATTATATCCAGATGCACCACATCGTCCACAATGAGTTTTCGTTATGTGTTTGCTTAACTTGGATCTTTTCTTCTGCAGGGATTTGTTTGGATCCTTTCTAAAAGTATGTCCGGATTGCACGAATTTACATGATCGATCGATTTGTAATTGTGAACATGTTGTGTAGGTGGACATTATTTCATATTTTTTATTGTTTTGTAATCGTTAGAATTTTTTGTTTTCGTTCATGTTGAAGATATTTTAGTATCTTTTATAATTTAAATTTTCCTAATTTAATATTTCTTTATCAATCCTCAAAATATGGAGATAAAAACCAAAATTTAGAAATATGTTACTATTAAAAGTAATATGTTACGTTTATAAATTTTAAATGAAATATGTTGTGTTTATAAGTTTAAATATAATATGTTGTATTTATAAATTTTATAAACTTTAGAGAAAAATAATCAACAAATTTAAATGTAATATGTTGTGTTTATATTTTATTACACATTTTATGGGGAGATAAGATTAATTTCTAAATTTTGAGAAGATATAAGATGACTTAATAAATTTGTGAGAGTTATATAATAAATTTTTAAACTTCAATGTGATATAAAATGACTTAATAAACTTAGGAGAAAATAGACTGAATGTACAATCTTTAGGAGAAATAAACTAAAAGTCATATAGTTCGGGGAGGAATAGATTATTTTAGAAACATTTAATAGAAAAATTAACAAATTTTTAACGGAGTGGAAAATATGATGCGTTTTGATAGTTTAGAGAGAAATAGAATTATAAGTAATAGTTATGAAGAAATATGACAAATGAAAAAGTTAAAGCAAAAATAAGATTAAAACACAATAGTTTAAAAGATCTTTTGTCTCAAATATTAATTGTTTTCCTACAAATTACTAGACATTGAAATATAAATTTTAAAAAGATTTAGATTCGATTAGAATATGTTCAAGATATTATTTAGGTATGAATTTCAATTTAAAATTTGGTATGACATTCAGTTTAGAGTTTAGTGTTCGATTTGGGTTCGATATTTACTAGTGCAAATGGTCCTGGTCTTTTTGGGTTCGATATTTACTAGTGCAAATGGTCCTGGTCTTTTTGGGTTCCATGTTTACTAGTGCAAATGGTCCTGGTCTTTCTGGGAAGCTTGAACAATCAATGTCTGAAAGAAAGGATAGAATAATTGACAAGTGAAGGCAAACGAATGAGCTCAAAGTATTCTTCACACAAGCCCCCAAAAACAATACTTGCCAGTACTCACAAACACTGCTCTCTCTGAAACCAAAATAAAAAATGTTGTGAACTTTGATAGAAAGAACTATGGTTTTCATCAGAAAACGAAAAAACTCTTCACACCCAAAATCACATCTTTGTATTTTTTGCAATCTTTACAGGTTCCTTCATCCATATGAACGTGGAGAATAATGGTGAAATTTACCTCATAAGCTCGACAGAACGGCTGACTTTCCTCGTTATCTAGAAACAGATCTTACCAGACAGTTGTTTTCCAAGAGTGTGATTGTGTCTGTTATATCCATTGTTTCAAAAGTTTCTCCAGGTCATGGCTGAATACTCGAATCTGAACTTCATGCCATCCCTTTGACATATACTTTTCCTGCTCTATCTGAATCTCGCTACCCAATCAGCTCCAGTATTTGCCCAGGACATTTTAATCGCTGGATATTCACATGCTTCAGCTTTTGGGAAAGACTTTTATCAAAGAAATAGAGATGCTTACAGTTACAACGGATATCTGTTTGATCGGGTGGCTTCAGACCACCTAGGAGCAGTGGAATCCCTTTGTGATCTCCATACTTCTCTCCAGTTTCTTCTGCTGCTACTTCTCTCGAAGGGATAGTAAGAGTTCTGAACATCTGCATGTGCTCCCGATGTGCTTCTTCCATCACGTTTCTTTTGTGCATTAAGCATCTCTTCTTCAAGGTCGTACTGAGAACGCTGTGGAAGGGGGAAAGAAAAATATAACACTGGCTTTCTGGAAGTAAACAGAGAACGCATTTGTCGAATACAATTCAACAAAATCCTTAATATCCATTTCTTTCTTATAGAGCTACTAGTTTGAGGAAGGAGAGCAAATTCCGTTGTGAGAATAAACCTTTTCGTTTACATAAAAGACTTCTGGCAAGAAGTAGTCTACGAATATATCACAAGGTACTGAAAGGAAACTAATAAAAAAAAAGAATAGAAAGGAAACTGCACTTGTGAAGTTAATAGGTTCCGATATTTACCTTTGGAGGATCTGAAAGAACAGCATATGCCTCTCCAATCATTTTAAATAATCTGTCAGCGTCCTGGTGTACGTCTTCTCCAATCTCTTTCCATAGACTATCATCCATAACCTCATTCCTTGACAGGGACTGACCAGCCTTAAAGACACAAGACAAGTTCGAAATTACTCTTCTTCTTTCGGCTCTATCATGTTTTTTTTGTACACTACGACTACCATTGAACTTGCAAACAAGGGAAATTAAGACATTCAATGTGTGAAATACCTTGTCAGGATGGTGTCTGAGTGCAGCCTTCCTATAAGCCTTTCTGACATCTGAAGCCGAGCAGGACCGTTCAACTCCCCTGCCACAATTGACAACCCCATGATAATGAGAAAGCTTAACACACTTTTACAAATTATATATCTCCGCACTCACAATGGAAAAGACAAACATTCTTTTCATGGATCTTATTCCAATAATCGTCTTAAAAAGTCCATCTTTCATAAAGTTTACCGCATTCCAAGGAGATTCATAGAGTGAGAAAACAGGAACTGACAAAGGAACAAAATCTTGTTAGCATACAGATGCATGCATCATAAACCCAGGAGACATGACAATTTTAAAATGTGGAGCATTCAAGATAAGATACAAAGGCTTGGCATGCCAATAGTAAATTTCTCAACTCCGATAGAAAATAAAGAAAGTAAGAGTTGTCTATTTGCGCAATATATACTTACAAGATGAGGTACATGTCCAATGGAATTCCCCTTCTAGATTTTTCTTCCAGTTCAGAAAGCCGTAGGCGAGCGTATCTTAGATCATTGGACAAACTTGTGGATCTATTACAAATCCCAGCGGCCTTCTCCATTTGCCTTGTTAGAAGATCAACAAGTTTCTGAATATCATTTGCAGCCTGTCCATAGTCCCTTATCATCTCAAACAATGTGGCCCGTCTAGAAATAGCCTGAGAAATAAATTAAATTTTACACATAAACGGACAATGAAGAACTTTCCAGACACCAAACTAGAAACTTTTATCACTTCACCAGGGACGAGTGGAATGTTTGAAGAATCACTCAAAAACTCGTTCCCATGAGAACATGGCTGAATTGATAGCTTATGCATTGACATATGAATTTACACTTGCATTTAGCTAAAATTTTAAGAGACACCTACCCAACATTTATACTCCAAGACCCAAAGGCTTAACATTCCAACCACATACCCAGAACATATTGGAAAACATGGAACAATGCAAACAAGGAGTGAAACCTTTGAGTAATTCTCATCAAGAGCTATAGCAAGACTGCAGTCTGCAATCGCATCAATGATTTGATTAAGAGCCTTGTAAGCAGCAGCACGGTTGCAGAAACACACAGCCGTAAATGGACGTGATTCCACATTGAAAGACAAAGCAGTCGTGTAATGCTCAACTGCTTCTGTGTGTTTCCCGGACTGAAACGCTGCATTCCCTGCAGCCTGTAGTCAAAATATAATGTAACAATTTGTGAAAGTTATTAAATATCAGATATATATTGAGATAAGCTTTTCCCATTTTTTCTGTTTGTTTTTTGCCATGTAAGTATCCTTTTGTGCCCTTAGAGTTTTACTGGACTCCTGAATAGGACAGAGTGAAATGAACTTAAAATATAGCAAAGAAAGGCACTACCTTGAGGCGCAACAACTCGCGCACAGTAGCAGCAAATGGAATTGAGGATTCTAGTGTTTTATTTCCGTTCCTGTGACATGATGACACAAACACAAAAGAGTCTATCAGATTTTGTATCTGAAAAAGAAAGCAAAATAAGTATTCACTACCTGTGTGTAACCGATGCTGATTGCTCTTGCTTCTCCAGAGAAGCAACTGCCTCCTCAAGCTGTCCCATATGAAAATATGATTTAAGCATGAGGTGGCACCGCCAAATTCTGAAGTTTATGTCTTTGGGAAGATCATGAGCATCCAGGGTATCCAAATTTCTGTCAGTGTCAACTGGAAGAGAATTCTTTTCCGCAGAAACTACTGTCAGCTCACAAAGTTTTATCACTTCTTCATACTTCTCAAGCTGACAGAAGAAACAAGAACAAAGACTCAAAATTATTAATTGTATCTTATAAACATCTTATGGATTCTCTAGACTTATTTTCTAAAGGTTTGTACCTAAGACATTCAAATGAAATTTTGTAGATGAGTAGAATATACCATTAATAGGGCATTTCCCTTCAGTTCAAGTAGCTTTTCCGAATATGAACTAATTGACAGAGATTCTTCAAGTACTACCAAAGCTTTCTCTGCATCATTTGATGTTCTAAGTTGCAAAAGATGGCCAGCTTCAAGCATACATTCAGAAACTCTCTGCAATATAGAATGGATATTTTGGTTGATCGAAAATGAAAATGCATTGCTCGTGTGCTAATTGATCAAGAGAGCTTAGAAAAAGAAGAGGTACTCATAAGAGTTAAAATAAAACTAACAGCTGAAAACAGATTCTGAATATATACCCATTTCTGCATCAGACCTCTGAAAAGATGTTGAATCTTCAACTGATTAAACCCACAACAACTAGGATGCCCAAGTATAAAAGAACTATTTAATTCTCCTGTGTTCATCTCCTCAGTTAAAACATCTACCATTCAAATCTAGAGTTATCTGTATGAACCAGTCTAGTTCCTAAATCAAACAATGACAAAGATTTACATCCAAGAAATAAGCACTAGGGGCAAACATCTTCACAAACAAGCAGTCCATTGCCTACCACATGCATTCTGTAATCATATACTCAAATATCAATATAAAAAAAAAACTAAGCCTAACACTTCAACTAGAAGAAAAGAGAGATTAGTTTGTCCCCCTGAGTGTGGAGAGTGAATCCTACCTGTGACTTTTGTAGACCTTCAGAAGCCTCCACAATAATTTTTCGGTCTGCACAGATGTCACTTCCACATTGCAAACATATTTTGAAATATCTTGATGCATCTTCAATCTCTCCAAGTAAAAGGTAACAACTAGCAATACAAAAGCACAAGTTAGTAAAAACCTGCTAGAGATTTACATCAAAGACCACATGGTCCAGACAAGTCTTTTACTCAATCCAACAAAAAATAAAAACGATAAAAAAAATGATCGAAGAAAGTCATTACTTTCCAGCTCTGACTTGAACCCTGAGGAAGTTGGCGTCTATTGAAGAAGCCATTGTACAATCTGCTATAGCTTCTCTTATTCTTCCAAGGGACATGCGTGTTGCAGCACGGTTACTGTAACAAAGCATCAATGCCCTGAGGCAACTTCTAGACTTCTCATTTCTAGAAACAGAATTAATCCCTTGTGTGTAAGACTCCTCAGCTTTGGAGAGATCTCCATTCGTATAAGCATGGTTTCCTCTGCAAAACAAAAATTTAAGGCAAATATAAAGACAGACAACAAGCCAACATTAATGACATATGGACAATCAGAGCACTATGGAAAGAGCAAAGGAAATAGCCAACTTAATAACAACCTTGATCGCCATTTTTCACATGCTTCTTGAGCTGCATTAGACTCATTTTTCACTCCTCTCTCTTTTTCCACTTCAGATTTATTTGTAGGCTTAGGTAGATGAGAAAGAGGATCCCTTCCATAGGATTTCCCTTGAGACAAGATTGACTGAACACCAGTCAAAGGAGAATGTTGTGAAGTTTGCAAGGATGAAGTATATGGAAGTGTTGTATTTGGAACTAAGTTATATGGATCATGCCCGGATTTTAGTGGATTCTTCTTCCTGTTATTACGCTTTGCAATAGGAAATGGTCCATGAGCTGAAGAAGAAGATGCAGCCGAAAAGGTGAAGTTAGAGCTAGCAGAATCCGTATTAGATAGGGGATGATCATCATTTTCTTGCCTATCAAACTTCAAGGTTGAAGTAACCTCAGTTTCTGCTGCCGTAACAAAAGTATCACTACTAACTTCCATCTCTTCAGCTGCCGATTTAAAACTTTCGGTTTCGGTCCCAGATACAGAATCCTCCACAAGGTCTTCATGATCAGCGTCTTTATCAGTATGAGATCCACTAACTTGCCTGGTATTAACTCCAGCCCCTTCATTTATTTGCATCCGTTCAGTTGCAGCAACTAATTCTTCATCAAACATATCATTTGAAGCATCGGGATTTGATAAATGGCTCTTTTCAGGATTAGAAGATTGATCTAATACACCAGATTCTGCCTCGGATTGTATCTTCTCATATGGAGATATGTCCATCGGCGAATAAGACTCAGAAACCTCACAGCTTCCTTGTGGAAAAGCACTTTCTGTGAAAGCAAACTCTCCAACATTCAGTTGGACTTTCACAGGTTGCTTGCCTGCTTTCCTTCTCGATTTGGTGGCACCAGCATTTTCCTTCTTTACATTGAATTCCATTGTCTGACCCAAGCTGGAAAATGGATTTAATTTTGAGTTGGGCGTCTTGAATTCCATAAAACTCGGTCCTCCAATGTTTTGTTTACTCGAAAAAATGAACTCAACAGCATTTACACTTGAGGTTGTATCACCAACATTTCTAGCATTCAGATGTTCACCAGGCTTTACACCGGCAAAACTACTATTTATCGGATATGACTTGTTGAAGTCATTGATATTCTGCTTAGTCATGTTTTCCTTCAGTGAGTCTTTCGAAAATGCTTCAAATGAAGAATGCCGTGCGGTTATACCTTCAGAAACTATATTTCCAACGTTCAACTTCCTGGCCAATTCATCAGAGAGAATCTTCTCCCCAATATAATCCCGAGACTCAGGTTTGTCCGCAGAAACAAAAGACATCTTCTCATTGGCTTTGACCGTATTTTGTTTCTGATTGACACAGCCATCAAGTACCTTGTCATCAATGTTCAACTTCTTCATCTTTTCCTGAACTACATGTCCTGAACTCCAAGAAGAAAAGCCGCTGCAACTATCTTTAGATATACACATTTCAGATTCACCAATTGCAAAGCTACTTCTTCCCTCAGCAGCCTCTTCGCTAACATGGATTTTCAGGTTACTATCCAATTCATTTGGAAGTTCATCTTTTACGCTTTTCCCCGAAATACCACTAACATTGTCACAACCTGTAAATACAAAACTGCCTTCGTTATTCACACCAAAACTAAACTTGGAATCTTTACGTTCTTCATCACTCACACTCTCTCTTGAATCCTTGACGTTCAACTTCTGAATATCTTCAGGAAGCTTCGAAACAAGATTATCATCAAATCTAACACTCTTGTCATAACCAGTTCTACGTACGTCTTCGCTCTCGATTTTCAGTTTGTTCATTTCTTCGACAACCCTTTTGCCAAATTCATCACCCGGACACCATTTTTCACCCAGCCCACCATTTTTGTTCCCAAAAACAAACGCTTCGTTGCTCCTCCTGCCAAACCCCGAATCACCGCAGATGGACCCAGGAGGCATCATGATCGAACTCGGGTTATGAAATGGGTTGAACCCCGAATCCGAGAGAGAACTCGAGTTCCCTGAGGGCTCCAAGTGCTGAGGCTTTACTTGCCTCCTCACCTTGGACAACCTCGGCTTAGAGAGACCCGAGGAAGACCGCGAAAGTGGCGGTGAATTTAAACTCGAGCTCGGTTTGCTTCGACCCGAACTCGGAAACGCGGAATTGAAATCCCCAAAGTTACTCATTGTTCCTAGATTTTGTCGATAAATTTGAGGAATCGAACCAGACCCGGGAAATCCACACGGAAAGTGAGGGGCAGAAATTTTCCGACCGTCGTGCACGTTCACCGGAGCTCCGATCTCAACGAACTCCGCCGGCGACATGGCGTAGAGGGAGTCATCTAATCGGAACCCGCAGATTGAGAATCCGACGAAATACAGATTCTGGAAAAGGGGTTTGAATCTGAGTGAGATGAACCGATCCGAGAAGACGAAACAAATGAAAACGATAAACTTTAATGGGCGATTGCGGTAGAGAAGAAACTGGTTCGCCTTCAATGGTTATTACAGGAAAAAAAATTTAAAAAAATATATATGAGAAAAGATGATGAAGTAGTCACGGTCTCACTTTTCTAACCTTCCAAAGAGTTCCTTTAACCTTCAATTATTTTTATTAGATTTGTTAATCTTATTATATGAACTTTTTTGGATGGGACGAGAAAAAAATAGAACAAAGTATCCAAACTCCTAATATCTTAATCTCAATCTTAATCTTAATGTGAACAGTTCAATTTGACATGTATCATGCTTTTGTCCGTTGGATTGTGTATTTTTAGCTGCTGACAAACTTGTGGCCGTTGGAGTTGTCGAAGCTCTCTACGTTTTCCTTGTGGGCCGTTGAATGTTTTTCTCTGTGAATTCGATTGTTGAAATCGTTCGATGTTTCTCTTCATCCGACGGTCTAGATTGACTTTACCAATTCTATGTTGCTTGTCATTGGATTGGATTGGATTGTATGACATCGGCAACTTCATAACCATTTGATATATCTATACATTTTCTGTTTCGTGCAGTTTAATATGTACAATTAGATGTATTTATTGTTTCATCACTGTATTTTTGTCATTGGATGAGTAAGAGATCGTTCGATTTAATTTTCATGTTCAATCATAGCATTGTTATTTTGTTATTTATATACAACTTTTTAATGATCGGCGTATGCTATTGACAGTGGCTTAGGAATGCATCACAACTATCTTTTGAGCCTTTTATTTGTTGATTTGGGGTGCCTCCGAATTTCATATGGATTTTGCATCTCATCGTTGTGATTGAGAGCATTTGTTTGAGATGACGAATGGAACAAGCTTCCGTTGTTACAACTTTCACATACGAACATGGAAAATTAAAGTTATCAATGAATTATGGTGTATGCACTACAAGAAAAATAAGATTTCGGGACTGAATTTGCGGACTGAGTAAGCCGTCTCTAAATTTAGGGACGGATTAGAGACAATTTAAGGACGGAAAAATAAATCCGTTCCTAATCTGTCCGCAATTTTGCAAACAGCACAGTAGTCCCGAATCCGTCCGTAATTCGGGACGGATTCAGGACCACTTTCAAGGGCGTCCGCAATTTGCGGACGGATTCATCACCCGTCCGCAATTTGCGGACGACAGAGCAATCAGTCCGCAAATTGCTGACGGTTTTGGGACGATGTAGACGTCCGTCCGCAAATTCCGGACGGTAACACAATCTTTCTGCAATTTGCGGACGTATTCGGGACGGTTCGTCGAGAAATATTTATCTCAGTCCGCAATCCGTCCAGAATCGGTCTTAAAATTTTCTATTTAATCACTCATCTTCTACCCGTTTCTCACACACAAATCTCATATATTTCTCTACATATCTTGTTATCGTTTCTGATTATAGCATCGTCGTCGAGATCGAATATTCGTTTCGAGACAGTGGATGTATAGAAGAATTGATCCGGAAACTCAAAGTGTATCAAAGGAGTTTGTAGAAGGCCTTACACAGTTTATGACGGTGGATACAAATCAACAAGTTTATAGAGAAAACAGTAAGTTGGTTTGTCCATGCGTAAAATGCAAAAATGAAAAATTCGTTAATGAGAAAACTGTTTGGAATCATCTCTATTTAAGAGGGTTTACTCCAAATTATTTTATTTGGTTATTCATGGAGGGAATTTTGCACCACGACCCAGTAATGTTGTGGAAAATTTTAGTAGGGGTATTGTAAATCATGAAGTGTCTCAGACTTTTCAAGATGTAGAAAACCCTTATGTAGAAATGGTGCAAAATGCATTCGTCGAAAGAAACGAATATGAAAATATTGAAGAAGATCGAGCGCGCTAGTCGATCCCGTCGTTCTGATAGAGCGGGATATGGTATAAGTGCGCATACTGCTGGTTCCCGCTCTTTCGCGGAGGTTTACGAAGATATGGTAAGATTTAAAATTTTTAAAAGTTTTATTATGAATGACATTTGCTTAATAGGTAAAACATGATTTTCAAATTTTTTTTAGGCGAAAGAGAAAGGATGTGAACCGTTGTACGTGGAATTGTTGGAACGTACACACAAGAAAAAGTCTGACGGTTCGTGGGTAGATGCCAGGGTGAAACAAATTCACGACGATGTTGTGAACATGGCATCGGAACGAGTGTCCCAAATTCCGCCAAGAGAAGATGGGACGCAACCGACTCTTTCTCAAGAAGAATACAACGAGATGTATTTCGAGGTAAATTTATTATATAATTTTACAAAATTTTTTATTAATAATTTAAATTTAAATTAAATGTCAATATTTTTGTAGCATGTAACACTGTACAAAGGTCGTCTATTTGGTCTTGGAGGAATGTCATCAAACTATGCGAGTTCCTCCAAAGGCAAGAAAAAGGTCGCGACCGAGGAATTACGAAACACAATCTCGGAGATGCAAGCACAATTACAACAACAAAGTTCAGTGTTCAACGCTCTGCAAAGAGAAGCTAAACGATCAAGAAGGGAACGTCAGCAGTGGCTCAGAATGATGAAGGAATACATGCCAACTATCAATTGGGATACGGCCGAAAACAATGACGATGACAATGATAATTCCCAATTACCACCAACTAATTTGTAAATAGATAATTTTAATATTGTATGAATACTAATTATTTAATTTCAATTTTAGTTTAAAAATTTTGGTTTTTATTTTTTTAAACATTTCCGGACAGCAACAGGGTCGTCCGGAAATTTTGGGCACGATATCGTCCGGGTTTCGCGTCGATTTTCGGACTAACCTTTTCATCCGAAATTGTGAACGGTTTACGGACGGAATTGGGTTGGCGACGCCCGTTTGCAGACGACATCTAACCGTCCCTAATCCGTCTCGAATCAGATTTGCGGACGGATTAGGGACTAATTCGTCAGTCCCTAATCCGTGAATTTCTTGTAGTGATGTGTGAAAGGCGAATCGAGTAAAACCCCTCACTTTTATGGGATATTGAAAGAGATATTGCAGTTTGGAATATCCATATGGTGTAAAAGTAATTTGATTATGATATGATTGTTTCGATCAAATTATCGAAACATGAACAAGAGTAAATAAGTTAGACATTGTGGAAGTTAACTCAACACGAATATCTAAAGTATGAGAGTTTTTATTCTTACATCGCAAACAGATAAAATTGATTACAGTATATATCTACAGTCTAGACTATGTTCTCAGAGTTGGTTTGTTGCAATGAAGTTATTTCCTTGGTGTAAATATATTGATAACATCGAAGAATAAAATATACAATGCAAACTGAAAAAAATTGTATGATTGTTTCGATTGAATCGATGATGACTGATGAATTACCACATCGAAAAATTGAAAATATTGAATAAAATAATGATGATAGATGTGAAGGTGTTAAATAAGAAGACCGATTTGAATCCGATTCAGAAATAGTAAAAATGACGGATCTTAGTCCGAAATCCGACAATTTTACGGTCGAAAAAATCCAACAGAAAATCCGTAGAGAAAGATGATATTAATTTACGAGATCCAACAACATATTCTTAGTCCAAAATCCATCTGAAATGATATTTTCATTGATTCTAATTATGTATTGATTAATGTTAAGTATTATAATTTAATTGAACTTTTTGGTTAAATAGTTGTTTGTATTGAACTTTCATTTTTTTAGATTTGATAATTTAGAAGGATTTCAGACTAAGAATATGTTGTTGGAACTCATAAATTAATATCATACTAGATGATACATGCGCTACGTGCGGATTTGTGATAATTAAAATATATTTATCTTAAATTTTATATATAATTCATTAATTTGAACATTATCATCAGATTTAATATGCATACGGGGCAATACAAACACACGAAATAAAATTTTCAATGTATAAATTTGAAGAATAGATTTATAAGTTGTAATGTAAACTAATAGTGCTTTGTTTATAATGATACCTAAAATTGAAAAAGAAATTGGATTGAAGCACATGCGTGAAAACTCCTCCTCGAATATGTTATATTTCGTAAAATATCTTTTTTTGTCACACTATCATTTCATGTGTAATCTCTGTATTATATTCTAAAATTAAACATATCTTATATAATATAATATTCTCTATTATTCTTATTATTATTATTATTATTTTACTTCATAATATATTTGTTCTTTTATAGACTATTCAATATATAAAAATACTAGAATATTCACATTATCAAGATTTGGTCTACCCTCAACATTAGTACATTACACATTTTATTGATCTTCTTTATATAAAATCGTACACCAAATTTCTATTAAAGTAAAAAAAATTCGGTGTATCGATCATTTTTCATTTGAATTGAGATTGAGACTCAAATATTTTTACAGTATAATTATGATTATGATACACGATACAAAAGATAATATTTCAGACTCAGTTAGTTTCCATTTATAAATCAATGGTTAGTTTTGCTCCTATTGAAATAAGGATAAAGAGTAAATTATTCTTCAAACATTATGATGATACCCAAAAATTAACAATACAAAGAAAATGTTACGAAATGAATCGTTTTAATTATATAAGGAGTTAACATTTTGGATATTGACTTATATTTTATATACTCAAATTATTCTTGTTTAATATCACAAATAAAATTATAAATAGAGTTACACACTAACTAAAAAATAATGATGTGTATTTATTTTATTTTTTAATTTATTGAATCAATCCGATAATTAGAAGTTATTTACAATTTAGATATGAAAATAAATAAATAAATAAATAAATAAAGGGAATATAGCATAAAAAATATCAAACTATTTATAAAGCATAAATTATTATTTTCAACCTAAAAAACCCAAACTTTTTTTTTGCCTGGAAAACACCAATTTTAGGAATATGGTGTAGAAAATACCAAACTTTTTAATTTTTGCCTTTAAAACACAAATTATTACTTTGAACCTAAAAATTTTGAATTTTTAAAATTTGTCTAAAAAACTCAAACTTATCAAATTAATCATATCCATACACAAACACAAACACTAAATCATATTTTAACTCTTTGAATTTTTTAAGTGTTGTCTAGAAAACACAAATTTATCAAATTTATCATATCCGTACACAAACACTATTCTTGGTAAACCAAATTTCAATCCAATTTCAATCCGAATCCAAATTAAAAAAAATCCAAATTTGAACAAATTTCAACTCGAAATCTAAATTCAACTCAATTTCGAATCGATTGCAACCGAAAATCCAAATTTCACCCAATTTGAACAAGAATTTCAACCCAATTTCAACCGAATATCCGAATTCCATCCAATTTTAGTAAGCATTTCAACAAAAAATCCAAATTAGAATCATTTCAACTCGAAATTTCAATTAACCTAATTTCAACCCGATTTCAACCTAAAATCCGATTGAATTTGGATTTCGGTTTGAAATGTTATTGAAATACTTACTAAAATTTGGTGGAATTTGAATTTTCGGTTCGGTTGAAATTGGATTGAATTCAGATTTCAAGTGGACATTGGGTTAAAATTCTTGTTAAAATTGGATGAAATTCTGATTTTCGGTTGAAATCAGGTTAAAATTGGGTTGAATTCGAATTTCCGGTTGAACTTGGTTCGAATTTGGATTTCTTACTAAAATTGAAATTGGACTTAAATTATTTCTAAAATTGGGTGGAATTCGAATTTTCGATGAAAATTAGGTTGAAATTTGGGTTGTTTTTTTTGTTGAATTTGGATTTCGGGTTGAAACGGGTTGAAATCTTATTGAAATCGGGTGAAATTCGGGTTTTATTTTGAAACCGGTTGAAACTGTGTTGAAAAATAATTCTACATCGTACACACTAAAGGAAGTTTACCAAGAGTTAGTGTTTGTGTATAGATATGATTCATTTGATAAGTTTGTATTTTTTTGGTTAAAAATAATAATTTGTGTTATATAGGTAAAAATTAAAAAGAAGTATTTTTTACACTATATTACTAAAGTTAGTGTTTTTAAGGTAAAAACGAAAAAGTTTGGATTTTTTTAGGTTGAAAATAATAATTCATGTTTTATACGCTAAAATAAAATAGTTGGATATTTCTATGCTATATTCCCTTAATTAAATATATATTAATGCATTAATAGTGGCTATTTATTATTTCAATAATAGGTTTAAAATTGTGAATATAACATAATTATTAATTAAATATATATTAATGTATTAGTAATGGGTATTTATTATTTCTATAATAGTTTAAAATTTTAATTTCAAATAAATTTTGTCATTAATAAATATATATAACATATTAATATTGGTTAATTATTATTATTTTTATAAATATATGTTAACAGATTAATAGTGATTTGTTATTATTATAATAATTCGAAAATTTAAAGACCTTATTTAATTTAATAAGATTTTATTTTATTTGATTTAAATTAAACAAAAAATGAAATTGTTGACTAGATTGCTATATCAATGTTAACTTAGCTTCATGAGAATTGAGCAAAAACTTAACTTTTAATATATAAGATTTATTCTATGCTATATTTTTTTGTGATGTCATGAAAAATAATGTAAGTTTTTTAAATCTCTAATCCATTATATTTATTTCAAAAAATACTATATAAAAAGTTTTCATTTTTATTTGTTTGGTTCGATTTAGATTAAAATATATATTCCTTTATCAATTTAGATTAAAAATATATATTTCTTTATCAATTAAACTATCATACTCAAAATTTAAAAACCATAATAAAAACTTTATTATATCAATTATTAATTATATATATATATACAAAAACGAAACTTGAAAAATAATCAATATATAGATGTATTTTTATATTTTATTACTTAAAATATATAAACTTTAAGTTAATATTTGACATATTGTAATATTGAAAACTTGTGGAAGACAACTTGGTGAATCGATAGTTCAAAGAGACCACAAATATCAAACAATACCAGCTTTATTTACAAATCAATCTTTCAAGTACATTTGTCTTTCTTTACAATGCACTAAAGATTTCCGTAGATAACTCCCCCTGAGTTAGATGTAAATAAACGCTGATTGTTTCTCTCAATTTCTCACTGTATCGCTCTGAATACACTTGCAACTCTGTGATTTGCACTCAAGTAGTCTGCCATACTTCTTCGATATTTTCTAGATTCGTTAACCTCTTGTTTCTCTCGAGTTAACTTATCTATATCCGCATGTGCTCAGCTAACCCCCGGTTTTCCAGCCGCACATCCTTGTTTTTTTTTTCAAATTTAACTTCTCCTCATTCTTCTCTTTGACTCTTTTTATTCTCCTTGTTTTGCTCTTTGAATCTTTCACCTCCTTAAAATGCTCAACAACCTGATTTTGAAAAGATCTCACATGTTCCTAAAATATTGCATTAACAATCTCCCCCTTTGAATTTCTGATCACTCAAACTCAAATTTGTGCATAAAAAACATTCACAAAAACACAATCATAGTTAAGCATAATCATCACAAGTCATTAATTCATTCATTTCGTCATGCTTTGATCACCATATATCCAATGTTAGAACCTCCATTTTCTCCCCCTGTTTGTGTGATCAGATATTCAAAATCAATAAATATTAGTCACACATATAAAATGAACCAATTTAGATATCGATCAATTATTTTCTTGCACAAGGTTCTACAACTTGATGTTCTTCCATATCTTTCCTTCATTTTTATTTCTTTTGTCCCTAAAAAAATGTTCATCAATCCGTTCTCTTTAAACTACATTTAATAAAATCAAGGACAAATACATAAGAGAAACAAGAATAAGTTTTAGAGTTACCTTTTCCGTTTAAGTGTACTTAACCTATCACCAGATACTCTCAACAATCTTTAGTACACTTATGAGCTAATTTATCATTCTTTTTCTCTTCTTTTCTCTTCCTTTTCTTTTCTTTATCTTTTCCTTTTCTTTCATTTATCTTTTCTTTTTCTTCTCTTTATCTTTTCTTTTTCTTTTCTATGTTCTCTGCTTCTAGAACGTTGTTTAGATATCCTTTTGTTCATATAACATTAGCTCCTTGATTACCTTTTGCAGTTATACTCTTATGTAATAATTTCAACATAGAGGAGTATTTTTAAGCATGAATTAGCCTTGTATCATAGGACGTTATAACTGAAATTGAATACCTCTCAACTTAGACCCGAGCAAAATACTCATAACAAACTCGTTTTAGAAATATAATCCTTTTATAAACCATCGAGTCATTAGAGGAGTATGAGAATAAAACCTTTTCTTTTTATATATATGTAAAACATTGAATCTCAAAGAAAGGACAAATTTGCTAGCATAAGTGTACTTCAGTAAAGCTTAAGTAATCTTGATAAATCAAGTACACATAAACAGATCATTATCTCCAAAAATTAGTCTTACTTCCGTACATATATAGTCCTAATTTTATCTCAAATCAGCTCAAAAAGTCAAGATCAATAAACACAAACTCTAAGTGATCATTCTAAACATGCATAATGATCCAAATCAAGGGGTTTTTATGAATTTAGTTAACGATCGATTAACATATATCAAGACTTAGTTTAGGAATACCTCAAACCTAATTTGAATCTGCAAATTTTACCAAGATTTGATAATCTTTCGTCACTTTCAAACTCCTTTGCTCAATCTCTCCACACATAGCAATTATTTGATGATCGCATACCTGAAAGAATACACTTTTCGTTAGAATTCATGATACAACATTCATTTTGTTTAAATTGTACTTTGTAGCCGCTGTCACACAATTGACTAATGCTAATCAAATTAGCAGTCAATCCCTTCACATAATGAACGTTGTTTAACATGGGTTGTCCGGAAATTTGTAGATCTCCTTGTCCATTGATTTTCCATTTGCTTCCATCACCTAATGTAATACTTCCAGCATTCACTCTTTCACTAAAATTTGATAGAAGTTCTTTATTCCCTGTCACGTGTTTAGAGCATCCACTATCAAAGTACCAAGTGTGAGATTTATCATTTTGAGTAGGAATATAAGCAACTTTGCATTGAAGATCAGTTTTTCTTATCCAAACCTGTTTTATTTTGGGAAGAACATACTTACCTGAATCATGCCTGAGTTTTTTGTAGCATGTGATCTGTTTATGTCCTTTGATTCCACAAAAATAGCATGTCACCGAAGTTCTCTTTTGATTCACACTTTGATACATTCTTCGTATTCTGTCCATGAGAACGTACCTGATTTTTTCTTCTAGTGTTGTAACCTTGATGTGAGGCTTGATACTGCCTTCTTGAAGTGTACCCATGAGAATGATAACTTTCATCTCTGTTTTTATTGAAGTCTTTGAAACCATGTTCCTCTTTGGGTGTGTTGCACGATTGTTGTATTCCTTTCTGCCTCATATCCTCTTGCAAATTTCCTCCCGAAACAAGTTTATTCTCCGACTTGTTTGAGTTCCCGATATATC
>CM071870.1:24298549-24319840 GCA_036759665.1 Gynandropsis gynandra | reverse complement strand
ATGCAGCGATTGACTGATCACCAAAATGCATGGCCATAAGGTCACTCCTCTCAAGCCGGCCCGGGCTGCTGTTCCAATATCTTTCATCGCCAAAAGGCGAAGCAGCACCCATTCCACTACAAGTAAACATCACAGAACTTAAGAGTTGAATACACCGAGAATCGTAAAATCCAAAATGGCAAGTACTGACTCTATTAGCAGCACACAAAATATGAACTTACACATGCAAAAATTGTGGACAAAACAAACAGAATCAAACATATAGTAGACAAACGAAATCACTATGCATAAAAAGGAACACTTAGAACAAGATCAAATATCAAAACACGCTATTTATAACCTGGAAATATGGATTATAACCCAATACCATAAACAAAAAAATACAGAATCAGATTCCTTCAAGCATTTTTTTCAGGGCATATTTCAGCAATATACCATGAATGGTAAAGCAAAATACTTGGGATAGATCATATTACCGGTGAGAATTCTGATGTAAGAGTAAATCCATCTTCTTCTCGTATGGCAACTGTGGCACCCTTGCCAAGAACTGAGCTGCAGCCAATCTTTGCTGCTGATAAGCCATTTTCATCCTCATCATCTCCTCATGTTGCCGGACAAAGCTTTCCATTTTTCTAGGCGAGTCAACCATAACGCCATTACCGTCAACGTTATCTGGAAAACCGTCGTGGATAAACTTGCAGTTCTCGCCATTCTTGCAGAAACCTCGACTAAAATACATACAAGGCTTAAATCCCGCACCAAATCCATCATCCTCGAACCCAAAAGACGCATCTGCCGAGAAACTCCTCCTGTGCATATGGGTTTCACCATTGTTCAGGGAGTAGTCCAGCGGAACCCTGGGATCTGCTGATTCCTCATTTTTTGAAGAGGAGTCATCCAGAAACGAGAGGTAACCACTCAGCTGCTGTTCATCCAGCAAATCAGCACTAGAACCATTGTCATCACCAGTATCTACGACAGACCCGCCGTTGCTTAGATGAGAACCGGAAGGTTGGGAGATCGGCCCACTACGAATACCGTCGAACGAGAGAAAAGGACCATGTTTGGGGGAAATGTGGGTGTTGCTCACGCTAGGGTTTACACTACTCAGTGACCACGAAGAGTTGGAGGAAGGAGACGAAGGATTATTTCTACAGAAATCCATGTACACATTAGGGTTACCGCCTCTTCCGTTAATGGGTGGTCGACAAAAAGGGTTTAGAGGTGAAGGAGACGGTGGAGTCGATGGCGCAGACAAGGTGCTCGACAGAAGTCCCAACTGGGTTTTAACTTTCACAATCATGGACTGCAACACCGGTTCTGGCCCGAGAGCCAGACGCATCAAATCCCTCTCCTCGAAGCCACGTAACAGAAGATAGCCAATAATCTTCGGCGCAAACTCCGGCTCCAAACTTCTAATTTTCGACAAAAGCATGGATGTTGGATCGCCGGAATCCATGGCTTCAGAGGTAGACTTCGCCGGAGGCAGAGTATCAGAAGGAAAAAAAATGAGTGCGTAAAGTTTGGGTTTTTTCGAACTGAAATTGAAAAACGTGAGCGGGATTGAGAAGATAAGAAGAGAGATGATCGTCCTCCTTTCCGCTTCGCTCCCTTCTGTTTCCTTTTTTTTTTTTTTGAATCTCACAGTTCACTTCTATCTTTATGGTTCCATAAAATAGACCCACTTGGTGAAAATGGTTTGTTTAACAAAAAATATTTACTTTCTAGGAAACCTAAACAATAAAAATAATAATATGCCGATAATATTATTGTAGTTTAGGTAAATTTTGATACTTTCGACGATTTCCATGACTTTTTTATTGTAAATTTGATGTTTCATAGATTTTTGCCACTGAAAATTGGCAACTTTTTTATTCCCTCTTATTTCAAATCTAATTTTGATTTATGGAATATATAGGTTTGATTTCCCATAGATTTGATTAGTTAGGTTGGACAAATATTTAGGTCTTCTTCTAAATCAAATATCTTTAGTTTTTTAAAATAATCAACCATCTTACAAGAAAAAAGGTGTTGTGATGTAAAGATAGAAAAACAATGTATTATGCGTACGATATAAATTATATGAACATATCTTGAAAATTTTATTAAACGAAATTTGCATAAATTATATCATAGAAATATGAAAGGAAAAAATGTGCATAAACATTATTTAAATAAAATTCTTTTTTTTTATTACAAAAGGGTATTTGTCTAAAAGTAAATTTTTTTATAAAGGTTTGGTTAATAGTATTTTTCTTCATAATTTGTGTGAACTTGTTTTGTTTTCCATGAAACTAAGAACCAATAATTTTACCAAAAGGATAAAGATAAATAATATTTGTTGTAAAATTTAAATAATGCTTTTCCCATTGAATTTAGAAGATAATTCAACCATGAAAGTTTAGATATAACATTTCAAATCTGAATAAAATAGTTATATAATCAATATAAAAGATATTTTAAATTTAGCTTTAATTCAAATAAAAAAATTAATTTAAACGATTCTTTGATAGTATATATATTAATTATATATATTTAAATTGATATAAAAAATATAATATATTTCTTTTTATTATGTTTAGGTTTATTATTAGACTGTCTAAATGAATCTAAAATCAAAATATTTAAATTAAACAAATAGAAATTTTATTTATATCAAACTAGATAGATATCAAACGAGATTAAATTTACTTCAATTTAAAGTTATTTTACATTTTTATATTACTTTATAATAAATATTTTAAAACAAAAATATAATATAAAAAATGGGAAAATATCAAGAATACTTTTTAAAGATAAGATAATTCAGAAAAATATTTTTTTTTCAAAATAAACGTTTATAAATAAGATATTTTTTAAAAATACTATTTTTAAAAATTTTTAAGATAAAAACGAATAAATATAAATTAGTTTCGATAAATGTGACCAAACAAACTAAAAGTGGAGAGTTTAAAGGAAAAGGCATGTTGATTAATGTCATTAATATGCATCTCATTTTTTATTATAAATTTAAAAGTATTTGAAAAAAATTTGGAAAACACACAGCAAACACAAATATCCGTACATTTAAAAAAATATATTTGACAAACTAGAAAAACAAAAATCATTTTTCAAAACTTTCCCAATTGATTCATGCGATTGATAAAACAGATCCGTATGTATAAATCACCGCCATATTATATTATTCGGCTTCTTGATATTTATGTTCGAGAAGAAAAATATTATTTGGATTATTTGTATTATAAATATATTTATATAAGAGAGAAACCTTAGACTTTTTATATTTGTGTATATTATTTTCTTTTAATAAGTGTAATGTCTATTTGGAAACTTAGTGAGATAACAAATTTTAAAACAATTCCATTTGAAAAATATATGTTTTATTTTACATATAATTTCATTCGATTAAACTGCGCACATTAATCGCTAACTGATTTTGCTGAAATCGTTGATTTTTTATTCAGAAACTTTTACTAATAATTTTCTTCGATTTTTAATGCTTGGAAATTTATTACTCTCATTAATATATATATATATATTCTTTGTTAGGTCAAGTAAAGTATATTTCTGTGCGTGTATATATATAAATATATGTGCGTGTGTGCATAAGTGTATATATATGAGGTTGGTAAATATGCCTTTAAATAATAGAGGTCGAGAGTAACTTTCGTTTGGTCATTATATCTCCATCCATCATTTTGCTCCCACAAAATATTTGTTGCGATTTAGAATTTTAATTAGGGATGGTCAATCCAGGTTACCTGGATCAGATCAATCCGAATCGATCTAAAAAATTCGAATCGTTTATAAAACGGGTTATTCTAAAAAATTATATGGGTTCAGATTTTAGATCCCGTTCAGGTTTGGGTCGGTTCGATCCGGGTTCGGGTTAAACCCGACGAATCCGAGAAACCCGAATTAGATTTTATGGCTAATATTTTAGGTTATTTTCTAAGAACCACACGACTAATATTTTAGGTTTTTAGAATTCATTTTATTTTGGTATTTTCGAAGTTATTTTTTATGAGTTAGATTATCTAACTTAGATATGTATTTCTTTTAATTTTTTTGTATGTTAACTTGTTTTATTAGAGAACCCGAAAAACCATTATAAAACTCTTACAAAACCCGAATAACCCGAACCCAAATAACCCGAATAATCCAAACCCAAATAACCCGAATAATCCGAATAACCCAAATAATCATGGATACCAAATTTAATTTAGGTTATTTCGGTTTCACTGCTTCAGAACCCGAATAACCCGAACCCGAATCGAAATCCAAAGAACCCAGATAAAAAAATATTCGAATTCAATTCAGGTTCAATTTTCGTAAACCCAAGGAACCCGAATCCGGATCGAAACCGAAGAACCCAGATCGAAACCCGGATTGGCCACCCCTAATTTTAACGATAAATATGATAAGGATTAAAACAAAATATATTACTTCAATTTTCCTTTTTTCTTTCTTTACTTTTTTTTCCTTCTAATTTTTTTTATAATTTAATGATACAATTATTTATTCTAAAAAATACTTATACACTTTCTTATTAACAATCTTGTAAGATTTTCTAATCATTAATAGATAATGATTGACTCTTTCTATGAAATATAATTGTTAAATTATTTAACCTGATCATTCTAATAAAATGTGTATAAGTATTTTTTAGAATAAATAAAGTAAACTTAATAAAGGAGATAAACGAGAGAATCAATGAAAGTAAACATATTTCCTATGTAATACGAGGGGAGAATATCAATGATAGGCTTGTAGGGTTTCCGGATTTAACGTTTATCCTCGGAAAAATAATTATTAAATAGAAAAAATTGGAGAAAAGATAAATTTGTCCTTAATTTTCGCACGTGAAAACACACGGTTTGACAGTTTTTTGAAATGAAAAACTGTTTCAAAATTGAGAGCAAGGAGCGAGAAGGGATTTCAAAGTTGAGAGCAAGGATCAAGTTCGAAGTAAGCAAGAAGGAAAATTCAAGTTGAGACCAAGAAAATTTTGAAGTGAGAAAGAAATGGCAAGAATCAGTAGTGGAGAAGAGAGCACGAGTCAATCTTCAATGATGTCTGTAAGTGGATTGATTTCTAGGGTTTTATGTTATAGATGAAATACATTAGAGATCAGGTTGTTGAAAGCAAAATTGTTTGTTGATTTGAAATAAGTGTGGGTCTCAGTGAGTCACTTGAGTCTCAGTTAGTTGGTTAGTCTTAGTGAGTCGCTTGAGTCTCAGCGAGTCGCTTGAATCGAAGAGGTTCATGAGTCTCAGTGAGTAACTTGAGACCCATGACCCTCTTTGACTCAAGCGATTCATTGGATCTCAAAGGTCGTTTGAATCGCAAGGGTTGCTTGAGTCTCATTGAGTTGCAAGGGTTGCTTGAGTCATAAGGGTTACTTGAGTCTCATTGAGTTGCTTGAGTCGAAGAGGGTCAGGAGTCTCAGTTAGTCACTTGAGACTCATGACCCCTCTTTGACTCAGGGGACTCAGTGGGTCTCAAGGGTCGCTTGAGTCTCATTGAGTCGCAAGGGTCGCTTGGATCGCTTACGTTGTATGGGTCGCTTGAGTCGCATGGGTCGCTTGGATCGCTTAATTCGTATGAGTCGCTTAAGTCGCATGGGTCGCTTAAGTCGTAAAGGTCGCTTGAGTTGGTAGAAGTCTAATGTATTCTTAATTGGTCATTTTGCAGGTGCCGCTAAAGCTGAAGTTTCTTTATGAATTCAAGCACATAGACACAATGCCAAAGATCACCGCCAAGTGTTATCCTCATGAGACAATAAAGAAGTTGAGAGGAATCTTAGATGAAAATGAGTTGCATTACTTCAACAAGGAGTCACAATTTAGGCAATTATTCTATTTCCAATGTGAGTCCGTATTGACAAACGTTCAAATGTCTGTCCTATTAAATCACTCGTGATTGTACGAGATAAGAAGGAACTGTGGTTCGTTGGAAACTGTTTTCCCATTCGGTACTCTATAGTGGAGCAAACACTAATTACCGGATTGAACTGCGGACCCTATCCTAAAAGATAGGAGTCCAAAAGGGGTGATACATTCAAGCTAAGGAATTTCGGCCATGGAAAGGTGACCGTCGCACAAGTGAATGAAAAGCTTGTGAAGACGAAAACTTCCGCCGACTAGACGAGGTTGGAAACTTTGATGTTTTTGGGGTAAGTTTTGGATCACAAGCCTTCAGCAGACAATATTATCAGCCATGATCTCATTGACATGGTTGATGAATTGGAATTTTGTGAAGGTTTTCCATGGGGGCTTTACACGTTCGAGAAGCTTGTGGATACTTTCATAACCACGTTAACGGGGAATCACCGAAACCAAAATGGCATTGTGGTGGTTTCGAATAACATCAACGTTATTTCATTAATGGTTAGTTGTATATATTATTTGAATAACATGAATGTTTTTGTACTTTTTGCATTCTTATCATTTTGTTTTAATGTTTCAGTTACTTTCATTCGAAACCATCCTTAGTTTGGGTGGAAACGAATGGTATTATGATGTTATGGATGTCAATCCATCATGCCCAAGGATGTCCAAGAAGAGGATTAAATTCAATTTTAACCCGAAGTATGTAGACGTGATGAGACAGATCAGAGATTCTAAGGTAACAATTACACAAGGGCCACAAATGGTCATAATGGCTATATTTTGTTTTTGCAAGATATTTGAAGTATTCTTTGTGCTGAACACGACGAGGAAGCTTTACTTTTTTATCTGGAAGATTACAAGGGATACAACGATCCCGATGTTCAGATATACATGGAACATTTACATAGAAATCCAAAGGGTATTTTTTGGGAGGACATCCGTAGACAAGAACTGTTGATGCAAAAAGCAGGTTTTGGTTATAAACAGAAGGTGAAAGGAAATGGGACTAAGAGGAAGAAGAGCATGGGTGAAAAAGCAATAGAGGTTGTAGATTTTCCATCCATATATGAAGCCGAAGAGGAAGGATGTGTAGATGTTGCTTAAGCTGATGAAGAAATAGAAGGTGACGTTGAAGCTGAAGGAAAAGGTGATGATGAAGCTAAAGCTAAAGAAAAAGAAGTTGTAGTCCCTCTGACACTAGACTAGAAATTAAAAAAAGAAATATAGAAGTTGGAGAAAAGAATCATCAACACCGTAAGAGACCTTCTAAGGGATGTCGGGTTTCATTTTCCTAATCTAAAATCAAAGGAGACAAATCCCAAAGGTGCGGACAAGGAAAAATCAAAGTCTGCTAAGAAAGATATAAGCACCGGACACCAATTTTATGGCACTGTGAGAGATGATGATTTTGAATTCCTTCGACATCCATATCTAGTGTCAAGAGAAGAGCCAAGCGAAGAGCCGATGGAGTCAGAGGTTGAAACTGACTCTGGAGATGACTCGGAAGAGGATTTGACAAACATTTTAAGATTAGTTAAAAATATTACATCTACCGTCATTATTCCTCTAATTGAATACATTTCAAAAAAAGGTTCCTCCACTGGTTGTTCATGTCGAAGTTCCTCAAAGTAAGTAATATTAAGTCAAAAAGGTCATTTGAGTCAAAAGGTCACATGAGTCGATTTAGGTCACAATGATCGTATGGGTCGCACTGGTCACAAGGGTTGCATGGATTGTAAGTGTCGCATATGTAGCAGATGTCGCATGGGTCACATCAATGTAATGAAGGATGAGTGTAATGAATGAAGTAATTTATGTATATGTTAGGTCACATAGGTCGGAGGGGTTAAATGGGTCGCAAGGGGTCAAAGGGTCGCATATGTTGACGTATGTTGGGTCGCATGGTCGTCTATGTTGGTTAGCATGTTAAGTCACATGGTCGCATATGTTGGTGTATGTTGGGTCGAATGGTCGCAATGTTGGCGTATGTTGGGTGGCATGGTCGCAATGGGTCATGTATGTTGGATCGCATGGTCGCCATGGTCGCGTATGTTGGTGTATGTTGGGTCGCATGGTCACAATGCATCACGCAAGGGTCGCGCATGTTGGGTTGGGTCGCATGGGTCATAGGGGTCAAATAGGTCGCAAGGGTTGTGTATGTTGGCGTATGTTGGGTCACATGGTCGCGTATGTTGGTTCACATTTTTGGTCGCATGGTCACAATGGTCGCGTATGTTGGGTCGCACGGTCACAATGGTCGCGTATGTCGGCGTATGTTGGGTTGCATGGTCGTAATGGGTCGAGTATGTTGGGTCGCATGGTTGCAATGGGTCGAGTATGTTGGGTCGCATGGCCGCAGTGGTCGCGTATGTTGGTGTATGTTGGGTTGCATGGTCGCAATGGGTCGCATATGTTGGGTCGCATGGTCGCATATATTGGCGTATGTTGGGTCGCAATGGTCGTATATGTTCGCGTATGTTGGGTTGCATGGTCGCAATGGGTCGTGTATGTTAGGTCACATTGGCCGCAGGGGTCAAATGGGTCGTATGGGTCAAATTGGTCGCAAGGGTTCGCATGGGTTGCAGGGGTCACAGTAATTGTAAATCTACAATAGGCGTATGTTGGATCGCAATAATAGTAAATCCACAATAACATCCAAAATAACACTAATAATAAATCCACAATAATAGTCAAAACCCAAACAAAATACAAACATGAAGTTCAAGTTCAAGAGAATGAACCCCGAACAATAATTACTCATATCAAACAATGTTGTTGTTAGACCCTGTTAAGGGACATACCAAGCACATGTGTTGCTCCATTTGAGACCGGTTCGAATGTGAAGGAACATCCCTCGTTTTGTCCATTTTCTTGACAAAACTTTCTCCAACCCCCTCTGATTCTAGCGCCACCACGACTCACGGACCTCAAATCTACCGACCACGCCCTTCCTTGATAAATCATCAGTAGTATCTTACATCGTCTACCCCTAAGACCGTTCACCTCGCAAACCCTATTGGAAAGGTCGGCACCATCACCCAAGTTACATCAGTAGAAATGATTGAAAATAGAATAAATAACCAAAGTGATATATGATGAATTAATTTGAGGTCACTTACCAATGCATATACGCATACGACCAGATTTGAATGCACGGAGGTTGCCGTAAAAATGTATATGCGGAAGAATATAACCTTGCTTCTGCGTTTGATGATGATGATGATGACGATGATGATGATGCATATTGCAGATTACACATATCTTCTCGGAAACCAGTGACGTTAAAAACCATGTCACCTTCATAAGGGAAACCTACGAAATCCCCATTACGAAAATCATGGTCCTTGGGTAAATGTTTCCATCCATCAGTGAATCTAGATCCATCCAACTTGACTTCTCATATTTTGTAAGACACATCCAATTTATGCGTTGCCATGTAGTTGTCCATCTTTTTCCCGTCAATATACTCACCCAAGAACTTCCTCGAAATGTTCTGTAACAAAAAAACAAAAACAAAAGCAAATCTCTACATTCTCTTTATGTAACATACCGATAGAGAGACAAATAAAGGAGATTACAAGGTAGTTCTCCAGATAGCTCGGAAGAAAGAGTTGGTGTCCCGCTCCGTGTCCGGATCTCGTTCTCTTGGTGTCCCGCTCCCGCTCTGTGTCATGTCCTGCTGCATCCCGCTCCACGTCCCGTTCCAGCCGGTCAATGCCAATTTATGAGCTCTGCACTCTCCTATGCCTTGTTGACCAATCCAGATCATGCATGATACATCTAGAATTGTACTTTTTTTTATTTTTCTAGTGTTAGAATTGTTGTATGAATATGTACCTTTGTATCTTAAGCAAATTATAAGAGAATAGTTAATCTTATTCTCTTTAATTCTTTCGATCTTTCGCTCGGTCTAAATCTTTCTAAATTTGCTTCCGCTGAATCTTCTTTTGTTTACAAAATCTACATGTTATCATAGCGGTGATCAAATCTTGGAAAATCTTTGATTGATTTGGTTCCTTTTGAAATCTAATCTCTTTCAAAAGTTTTGTTGGTCAAACCGTTTTAATCTCTCTTTGTTTTTGTTTCCCTTTGTTTTCTCGGATCTCTCGTCATGGACTCGACCAAAAGCATCTCAATCTCGTTCAATAGAAACAATCATTCCATCTGCACGAAGATTGCTAAGGCCAATCTTGGAATGCAAGGTCTTTGGGGTTTTGTGAAAGGATCAGATGTGAAATCGGCCGATTCAAGTACCAGATCAAAAAATAGGAACAAAATAACCTCACTGTCTTGGTTGTTTTACAAAATTCCCTTGAATATCATATATTTCGTACATATGGGCATATAGAGTCTCCTAAGGAGCTTTGGGACGGGCTGAAACAAGTTTTTGGCGATGAATCCAATCTTAACTATGTGTATGAAGTAAAGAAAGCCCCTAATAATCTAAGGCAAGAGGGAAAACCTTTTAACAAGGCTTTGGGTGATTTTAAGGAGTTATGGTCAGAACTCGACACTCTAAGGCCACATACTGTGGATCATGTGGAAATAGCTCTGAGAGCAAACCAGGATCAGGTCTTTTTCCATTTATTCTCCCTCAACGACAAATATAATGACCTTATTCATCACATACTTCATCAAAACGAGTTTCCCCTCGTTTAACTAAATTCGTATGATGATTAAAAAGGAGGAAGGGGGAAACCGTTTCTTTAAAGGAATGATCGAGGAAACTAATGTCTCCAAAAGCACCTCTGGGCAATCCGCTTCTATCAAGCCTTTCAAAAAGCATTCTTTTGTGAGCATTGCAAAAAGAAAGATCATACAAAGGATCGTTGTTGGATCCTTCACCCCCATTTGAAGAACAAAAGCCGTGATGGCCAATATAAGGCTAATATGGCCTCTGAGTCCGAGTTTGTCACCAAGGCAGACCTCGAGGAGTTTTTCCAAATGATTAAGGCAGGAAATGAAACAAACAAAACTGATGAAGAGGGAGGTAATGTTATCTATGCTTTCTTCTTTTCTTCGAAACCATATTATAATAGATTCTAGCGCTACAAATCATATGATAAAAAATCATGACTTACTTAAAGATATAAAACCACATAGTAGCTCTGTTTCTATTGCGAATGGGGAGAATGTTCCAATTATAGGAATAGGGAAGCTTAAGCTTCTTTGTCATGATACAAGGGCTCTTTTCGTTTCAAAATTTTCTAATAATCTTATCTCTATCCAAGAGCTTGCAAAAGACCTTAACTGCTATGTTTGTTTCGATTCTAACTCATTCTGGATGCAGGATATTGAAAGCAAACAAGTAATCGACAAAGGAAAACTCCTCAATGGTCTTTATGTTCTCGAGTCTATGTATTATGATCCTAAGTCCGTGTTTCTATCAAATTCAAATTTTAATAAAGTTTCTATGTGGCATGCAAGACTTAGACACCCTCATAACAAAGTTCTAAGTATCATTTTTCCTTATCTTAAAGATAAACATGAAGCATGTGAAGCTTGCATCTTAGGAAAGCACGTAAAACAAGATTTTCTAAACAATGTTTTAGTTTATAAAAAATGTTTTGAACTGATCCATTCTGATGTTTGGACAACTCCATGTGTTTCTCGTGGTCAAAAGAAATATTTTGTAACCTTCATCGACGAAAAATCAAAGTTTACATGTCTTTATACTCTCTCGTCTAAGATTTGTGTATATGATGTGTTTGTGAAGTTCATAAGCATGTTTTAACTCAATATGATGCTAAAATAAAATGTATAAGGACTAACAATGGTGGAGAGTATAGTAGTCTTTAGTTTCACAGGTACCTTGAAGAACAAGGCATTACACACCATACCTTGTGTCCCTATACTCAACAACAAAACGGAGTGGTCGAGAGGAAGAATTGGCACCTAATAGAAGTCTCGAGACTATCATGTTTAATCGAGATATTTCTAAAAGGTTTTGGTCCGATGCGGTCATGATCGTATGTCACATCATTAATAGAATTCCAACAAAGGTTCTAAAGGACAAATCACCTTATGAGGTATTAAACTCTACAAAACTGATCTTGAGTACTTTAGAACGTTTGGTTTTGTGTATTTTGTTCTTGTTCCTGAGTCACAGCGAAACAAGGTGGAATCAAGGAGCACTAAAGCCATGTTAATCGGATACTCACTAAATAAAAAAAAGCTACAAGTGTTTTGATCCAAAATCTCAACATGTAATAGTGTGTAGAGATATTATGTTTCTAAAAAACAAGAGCTTTCATGATAAAAATCACCTGGAAATAGATTGAAGGAATCTCGAAACCAAATGATATAGGTTTTTCCCTTAAAAACTTAGTAAATTCAATTTCGGAAACTAACAATGAAACTGCTCCCCTACCAAGTGTACCTGAGCGTCATGAAGACCAAAATGATCAAGAAAATGAAGAATAAGAAAGCCATGATGAGATCATACCTTCAGAGCAAAATCATGAGAATGACGAACAAAGCCATGATCATAACCAAAATGAGGATCATGACGTCGATGAAGTCGAAGGAAATGAGATAGTGCTTCGGAGAAGCACTAGAATAAGGTGACCAATCTCGGATTAGATTCACAATCCTATTCAATGGCGTGGCAACCAAACACCCTATTTGAATGGCGTGGCAACCAAACACCCTATTCAAAACTTTTTCTCTTTAACATTTATCTCTACTGATCACAAAGCTTTTATTAGTAAAATTGACAGGGATATCGAGCCACAAACCTATAGAGAATCCGACGGGAACCCAAGATGGGAGGAAGCCATGTTTGAGGAGCTAGAAGCCTTAGAAAAGAATAAAACATGGGACCTTGTGCCTCTTCCTAAATAAAATAAGCCCATAGGAAGGAAATGGGTGTACAAAATCAAATATAAGAGTAATGGTGAGGTAGAACGTTACAAGGCTCGCCTTGTAGCACAAGGGTATAATCAGAAGTATGAGGAAGATTATACAGAGACTTTTGCTCTTGTTGCTAAACTTCATTATGTTTGCATTATCTTTTCTGTCGTTGTTAACCTTAATTGGAGTTTGTGGCAGATGGTTGTTAAAAACGCTTTCCTTCAAGGGAAATAAATGAAGATATCTATATGAAACCTTCCTCGGGCCTCCAACCCGGAAAAAGAATCGTATGCAAACTAAAAGGTGCTATCTATGGACTTAAACAGTCCCCACTAGCTTGGTACACTAGGCTCTATGATTATGTTCGAAAGTATGGTTTTAACAGGAGTGAGGCTGATCATTCCATGTTCATCATCCGAAACAAATCTGGTAACATTGTTCTATTAGTTTATGTTGATGATATAATCATAACAGATGATGATAATAAAGGAATATAATGTGTTAAACATTTTCTAAAGAAACTTTTGAACTTAAGTATTTTCTTGGAATTGAAGTAACTAAATCTAATGATAATCTATTTTTTCTCAACGAAAATATGCTTTAGATATTTTGAATGAAATAGGTAAGCCGACCAAGACCCCCATCGAAGAAAAATTGAAACGCATGCGTGAGGGGAACCATTTCGTGAAATAAACCAATACATACACCTTGTCGGTAAGTTAATATATCTCACGATGACAAGACCAAACTTGTGTTATGCCGTGAATCAGGTCAGCCGACATATGCATGCTTTGAAGGAACAACATTAGAAAATGGTGGACCGAATCCTCCAATACATCAAGAATGCTCCACGAAAATGTATACTAATGAGTAAAAACAACGATACTAGTCTAATTGGGTATTCTGACGCAGATTGGGTCAGTGCCCGCAAAGACCGAAAATCAACGACGGGGTTCTGTACCTTTATCAGGGAGAACCTCGTCACTTGGAGAAGCAAAAAGCAATCGGTGGTCTCTCGTTCCAGTGCTGAGACCGAGTACCGAGCTATGGAAAATATAACATGTGAGCTCATTTGGATCCGGGCTCTCCTCGAAGATCTTGGCCTCGAACCCTCGTAGGCCACATTGCTTTATTACGATAATCAGGCGGTAATTCACATTGCCTCTAACTTGGCGTTCCATGAAAGAACAAAGCATATTGAAGTTGACTGTCATTTTGTTCGAGAGAAGCTCGAATATGGTGTCATTGAATTCACATACAAAAGAAACGTATATCAGTTGGTCGATGTCTTCACCAAAGCCACAAGTGAAAAAGTTTTCAAATATCTCCATTATCGGATCGGCCTCATTGATATCTTCAGTCCAAGGCATCGCATTCAACCTTATTCGATCGTCCCTCGAGCTCATAAGTTGTTGTACACTTTTTCCTTTGTCGTGTTTTTTTTTTGTCCCAACTGGGTTTTTCCCGAAAAGGTTTTAATGAGGCTCCACTTATGTTTCTTTTGAATGCCTAAGCTTGAGTGAGAATGTTAAGTATATGAAGAAAAACGATCGCGTCATGCTCTCTTGGCATCCCGCTCCCGCTCTCTTGGCATCCCACTTTGTGTCCCGCTCCCGTTTCGCATCCTATCCTACTGTGTCCTGCTCCACGTCCCGCCGGTGAATGCCAATTTATGAGCTCCGTGCTCTCCTATGCCTTGTTGACCGCTCAAGCTCATGCATGATACATCTAAACTTGTGCTTTGCATTTGTACTTACGTTTTTCTCTTTTCTAGTGTTATAATTGTTGTATAAAATTTTACCTTTGTATCTGAAGCAAATTATAAGAGAATAGTTAATCTTATTCTCTTTAATTCTCTCGATATTTTGCTCGCTCTCAATCTTTCTAAATTTGCTTCCGCTGAATCTTCTTTTGTTTACAAAATCTACAATAAGGATTAAAGGATAAAAACCAATCAAAATAATACATTTACAATGTCAATAAATGGTTAAAAAGGATTTTGACCCATGTATCGCAAGAAGTGTAGAACGGATGCTTGTGTTTCAAAAGTTATTGTAGTGTTTTAAGAACGTGTCAGATGAGTTTGAGAAAATTAAAAAAAAAATACATTTAACATTTGTATAAATATCGATATTATTAATATTATTGTCTACATTGATCTTAATTAGACATTTAAAACTCAAATATTTGGATAATGGCATTTTAAAAAAGGGTCGCATGGGACGGTTGGTCGCATATATGGATCAATAGATGCTAATTCGATGATTTATGGATCTATAAGGAGGATAAAAACCAATCAAAATAATACATTTACAACGTCAATCTAATTAATGACAGTTGAGGGTCGCATGGGTCGCGACTCGATGAGACTTTATGATCCAGTACGACCGTGCGACTCGATGAGACTCCGTGACCCACTGCGACCGTGCGACTCGATGAGACTCTGTGACCTAGTGTGACTCCATTGTGATCGTGCATCCACAATAACCACTTTACGCATGTATTTCCATCCTCTTATTGTCGTTCCGAAAACCATAAAAAGGTATTTGAAGCTTTTCCCATCACTGTCTAGTTGAAGATTTGCGACAGATCCAGGATTTCTTTCTGTAAACATGTGTAACCACCATGGAATCCTCTTATAATGTTCAAAGTCATCACCATGAATCTCTTTTTTAGCACTGTATTTTCCTCTTAATGCTATCAAATACGATACATTGGCACAGTATTTTTCTTTTACACGAGCCATCAATTCTTTTGTTGGAGGTGTTTCATATTTCTCGGCATATTCCTGATTCAAATAATCCTTAACAATTGCGTTGTACACTTTGTAACTTTTGTCGATTTAGATACATGTGAACATTTATGAATGAGATAATGTGTTCTCACACTAAACCGTTTGGAATTCGAGATTGCTGCCACATGTAATTTCCTTTACGACCACTTCTAGTAAACTTGCATCGTACTTCCTATTGCTTCGAATCATAAATCAATGTTCTATATCTAAAACAAGCTTCAATTGCACCCTTCCTTACAAATGTCTATACATTCTTCTTGCTATCAAACTCAGGCCAAATATTAAGTTGCAATCCATCTTCGAACTCGAAGATATTATTTTCATTCATTGTCTTCTTGTTAACTACCATTTACAAATAATTCTCACCATCACAATCCTTATGCTTTGTTGGCACATCAGTATCAACTTTAATACTTCCACAAAAAAATTCACAAACTACCACATTCATTGAATAATTACCATCTTCTCTTAACCCGCTGGTATGTTCACTATTAGAATTATCTGAATAAAAAAATATTTATTGTTTTCGTCAGATTACTCCCAAACTCTATTTTTGTTATTTGAACCTATAATATCACAGTCATCATAATATACAACATCTTCATCCTTGCCTTCTCTAGAATGCTTCCAAAAGCAGGAATAAGAGGTTCAATTTCCCTCTCAATTTCCATTCACACTTCACACTTGCCGATTCTATCTCCACATAGAATAGTGGTCGAATTCCTTTTATGTGATCGAACGTATAACAAATAAGATATTTGTCATTCATTATATATGATAGCTTCCTATTTTCACAAATATTGGGAAAATAGTCTAACTTCAACTTCGTTGTACTTTTTTCTATCATTATCTCTGCTGATAACTCATCAATAAGTTGTTGGTATGTTAGACTAATCGTCGTTAATAGGAAAATACTCTCTGATTTTCCTGAACTCTACCAACCCATTCAGGTTCTCTATTTACGTTTTTTTCCATTTACCATCATACAAAAAATAAATCAGTATGATTTCTCATCCACCGAATCTATTACACCTGTAACAAAAACATAAAAGGAGGGTAAATTCTGTAATCCACTACGACCATGTGTTTTAAATTCAAAATGACTCTGTGACCCAGTGCGATCGTGCGACTCGAAGAGACTCTGTGACCATGTGTGATCAGGCGACTTGAGAGACTCTGTGACCCAGTGCGACCATGCGACTCGATAAGACTCTGTGTCGCACTACGACCATGTGTTTCTCGATGAGACTCTGTGACCCAGTGCGATCGTGTGACTTGATGATACTCTGTGACCCAGTGTAACCCCATGTTTCAATATGACTCTATGATCCAGTGCGACCGTGCGACTCGATGAGACTTTGTGATCCAGTACGACCATGTGACTCGATGAGACTCTGTGACCCACTACGACCGTGCAACTCGATTAGAATCTATGATCCATTGTGACCATGTGTTTTAATATGACTTTGTGACCCAATGCGACCGTACGACTCGATGAGACTCTGTGATCCAGTGCGACCGTGCGACTCGATGAGACTCTATGATCCAGTGCGGCTCTGCGACTCGATGAGACTTTATGACCCAGTATGACCGTGTGATTCGATGAGACTCTGTGATCCATTGCGACCATGTGTTTCAATATGAATTTGTGACCCAGTGCGACCGTGCGACTCGAAGAGACTGTCACTTTTTGCGATCATTAACATTTCAATAAATATGACTCGTTTTGACAACATCAATATAAGACTCGTTTCGAAAAATGGTGAATCGAATCTATACATATTACTCACTACTCACTCGGATGATCCAATTCATAAAAGAAACACAAAAAACTCACTATACATACCTGGTTTTTTCTGCGGAGCGTGCTTAATTGCAAACTTCTTTATTGACAACAAACAATTTCTACCTATTCGTGACGAATATGATGCCGATTTCAAGCTATCTACGATGACTTTGCTGCTGATTTCAAGCTACTCGCGCCGAATCTGATGTGATGTGGGAGAATATTAATTTTCACTCCACCCACATGAGTGGGAAACCGATGTGCTTTAGAGGAGAGAGAAAAGTAGTCGATTAATTAAAGGAGAAATGTAATATGGAATTATCAATATTTTAAAGGTATATTCGAAATTGAAACTTAGTTTTAAGAGAATGGTAAAATTGAAATTCTAATACTATTATAGGTATTTTTGAAGTAGGCTCTTATACGAGTGGAAGACATGATTTTATCAAGAATGCATCGTTTCAATCGTGTGAATCCGATATTCTGTAAAAGCTAGAAAAACATAAGACTTCTCATATTTATGCGTGTACTCAACTGAAAAACTGCGTTACAATTACAATAACATTTAATAAAAATTTAATCTTATATAATTTTTATATCTCAATTCAAAAATTAAAGTCTCTTTTATTGGAAAAAAATTGTGTAACCCGATCCATTACAAATAAAATCTTACGAATAGACTATAACCTAAAAATATAAATCGGCGATGTTATCATTTCGAATCGGAATGGAGTGAAATTGATAGCATTGTAACTATAAATTGTTAATTTAAGGAAAAACAACCTATTTCCCCTTGAAAATCATGCTTTAGTCCTATTTCCCTCTCAATTTTGACCCTCATCATATTCCCCCCTCGATTTTCAGTTTTCATCCTATTCTCCCCTTGAAAATCATGCTTTAGTCCTATTTTTCCCTCGATTTTGACCTCATCCTATTCCCCCTCGATTTTCAGTTTTCATCCTATTCCCCCCTCAATTATAAAAAATCTGCCTAAAATCCCCTCCGTTAATTATCCATTAACCGACCCGATTTTGACCCAATTTTGATTTTAATTTTGACCCAAATATGACTCAATTTTGACCTAGTTTTGACTCAATTTTGACTCGATCTAATCCCAATTTATACTTAATTTTGTCCAAAATTTGTACTTAATTTTAACTCAAATTTTAATAATAAATAAGTTAATTATTCAATTTAATCAATTTACTTGATTTAATTGATTTCAAATAAAATTAAGTACGGATTTTTTTACTTGAAACCAATTCAAACCCAAATTCGACCCCAATTTTTACTCAATTATAACTCAAAACCGATCCAATTTTGACCCAAATTATGATCTCAATTTTGACTCGATTAAATCCGAATTTTGACTTAATTTTGACCCGATAAAATTAAGTACGATTTTTACTTGAACTGTAATTTTTACCCAAAATCGACACCAATTTTGACTAAAATTTACTTAATTTTAACCCAAAATCTACCCCAATTTTAACCCAAAATCGATCCTAATTTTGACTTAATTTTAACCAAAAACCGATCCAATTTTGGCTCAAATTATGATCTCAATTTTGACTTGATTTAATCTGAATTTTTATTTAATTTTGACTCGATAAAATTAAATAATTGTTAGTTAATCTATAATTTTAACCCAAAATCGAACCCAAATTTGACTCAATTTTACTTAATTTTACCCATAAATTTTAACCAAATCTGTACTTAATTTTAACCCAAAATCGACCCCAATTTTAACCCAAAATCGACCCCAATTTTAAGTAAACATTAAGTAAAAGTTCAGATTAAATTGAGTCAAAATTGAGATCATAATTTTGGTTAAAAGGGTTAAAATTGAGTCAAAATTTGGGTCGATTTTGGGTTAAAATTAGTTTCAAATAAAAAAATCGTACTTAATTTTATTCTAAATCAATTAAATCAAGTAAGTCGATTAAATTGAATAATTAACTTGATTTATTGTTAAAATTCAAGTTAAAATTAAGTAAAAGTTTTGGTTAAAATTAAGTACAAATTGTGATTAAGTAAAAATTCTGGACAAAATTAAGTAAAAATTTGAATTAAATCGAGTAAAAATTGAGATCATAATTTGGGTCAAAATTTGGATCGGTTTTGGGTTGATATTGAGTCAAAATTGGGGTCGATTTTGGGTTAAAATTAAGTAAAATTTTGGATTAAAATTAAGTACAAATATGGTTAAAATTAAGTAAAATTGAGTCAAAATTGGGGTCGATTTTGGGTTAAAATTACGGATTATGTAAAAACAGACTTAATTTTATCGGATCAAAATTAAGTAAAAATTCGGATTAAATCGAGTAAAAATTGAGATCATAATTTGGGTCAAAATTGGATCGGTTTTGGGTTAATTGAGTCAAAATCGTGTTCGATTTTGAGTTAAAATTGGTTTCAAGTAAAAAAACCGTACTTAATTTTATTCGAAATCAGTTAAATCAAGTAAGTCGATTAAATTGAATAATTAACTTGATTTATTGTTAAAATTCGAGTTAAAATTAAGTAAAAAATTTTGGTCAAAATTTAGTATGAATTGGCATTAAATCGAGTCAAAATTAAGTCAAAATTGAGTCATACTTGGGTTAAAATTAAAATCAAAATTGTGTCAAAATTGAGTTGGTTAACGGATAAATAACGGAAGAGGTTTTAGGCAGATTTTTGATAATTGAGGGGGGAATAGGATGAAAACTGAAAATCGAGGGGGGAATAGGATGATGTCAAAATTGAGGGGGAATAGGACTAAAGCATGATTTTCAAGGAGGGAATAAAATGAAAACTGAAAATCGAGGGGAATAAGATGAGGGTCAAAATCAAGGGGGGAATAGGACTAAAGTATAATTTTTAAAGGGAAATAAGATGTTTATCCTTAATTTAAACATAAACAATATCCAATAATTAAGATATAATATATATATTATATAATCCGGTGGGTTTCAAAAAGAATATATCTTTGGTAAAAATATCATAGCAAAACACTAAAATATTTTTAAAATTTCTAAACAATTTCAAAATTTTTGTACATTTCCAAAATATTTTTGCTAAAGCATATCACAAAAAATATCTAAATATGTGAAAAAGATGTATCCGTTTTTCGTCTCTGTTTTGGGGACTAGAATTTTATTATGGAAAAAGTGAACTTTTATAATACTAAATTTTTTAGATATTTGAAAAATAACTCCATGACTATTTAATATTACATTTTGGCACTATACTTTTAATATATATAAACGATCACTATCCATCATTAAGATGTTAATATGTTTCAATTGATATTGTTCTTGGATCATCGATTAAACTTTTCAACATATGTCTTAATTTATCAATGGAAATTTCAACAGTGATTTTTGGTTAATAAAGCGTTAGTAATATCAATGGCTTGCAACGAGTTTTGCATAATTATGCTACAATCCATTGGATTTTTTCGAATGACAGATCCATTGATCCGTCCGTTGAAATCGACGTGATTTTTGTACTTCTTATCATCTTCTTCCTCTTAGTCATCTTCTTCCTCTTAGGTCTCTTTAAAGGTTTTTATAATTGAATAAGAAGGAGAAGGAGATGAAGAAAAATAAAAGGAGTAGAAGAAGAAGAAGAAAGAAAATAAGAAATATAAAGGAAAATAATATATAAGAAACATGAGAAGGATGAAGAGGAGGATAAAAAAGAAGAGAAAGAAAATGAGGAGATTATGATGGTCAACGGTGGTCGTCGTTGGTCGATCCATGATAACACTGAAAGTGTATCAATATTAGGATAGATTTTAGCACCATTTTCGCATGTATCTTATATAGAGACGTACATTTCCGATATGATTATACGGTTCACACACCCGTTTTGTTGGTTTTCAGGTTTTTAGGCGACAAGGCCTAAACGAGCTTAAAATGACGGATTCCTGATCAAAACCACATGAATTGAAGAAATATCTACTCAGAGCCAAGATCGAGCTT
>CM071870.1:24280513-24291837 GCA_036759665.1 Gynandropsis gynandra | reverse complement strand
GCCGCTCAACCACGCGATCGGGTGATGTCTACCCGATCGGGCACTATGAAGCAACACGGCCGGGCGAGCCTCAGCACGACCGGGTAACACCTGTGCCCGAGCGGGCCGTGTAATACGCAACAACCTAGATCTAACATTTAAACGAGCGGATTTAAGGAACATAATAGATCTAGGGCAAAGGGGGGATGAACAGGGCAAGGAAAGGCTGGAAAAACATCTGGAAAGGCTCGGGAGGCATTGGAGAAGAAGAGAAACATCAATCCTTGCATCGGTAACACGATAGGGAAGGTCGAGACATCGAATTCCTTAGAGTCTATCATGTATAGGATTATGTTATCTTTGTTTTCTATTTTCTCCATGAGTGAATAGAGTCCCTACTGCGGGTAGGGATACTGGATTTGTATTGTATGAACGATGATTTGCGTTAATGCTTAGTTCTATTAATTTATTCTTGATTTACGGTTCTACGCTTAGCATTATCATTCCTACGCTAGTGCTGACCGCTCAGCGACATAGGATTTCAGACTTTGCTGGAAGGTTAAAGAATGAATCCGGACCTGTTAAGTAGTAGATTAAGTTTGGCTAATGAGAATCTGACCGGTCGGTTAGTCATCTTAGGGACAATGATTGCGCACGTAATGCTGCCATGGTACGGGTTAATCACTGCTGGAAGGTAGGGTTGCACGTATCCATGGTTATGAGGTTTAGGCTCGGAAGAATCACTCCTCACCTTAGGGCATGAATTTCCCGTTGTCAAGAATAGTTGATAGATCTATGATTCTTAGTTATTTCATCTATGCAATTTCCGGTATCCCGTACACCCGTAGTGTTCACCATATCCGATTTTATCCCTAACCTAGTTTCGTTGTCACCACTTAGATTAGTTTAGAAATTTAGGATCACATTCCTTTCTATCTCTTTTCCATCTTAGTTTAGTTTTATTCTTAGTTTAGTTGCTTTAGTCCCTAGAGATCGACCCTGATACTACACGATCCGTATATTTGCGGTGAAGTGGTATAGAAATATTTATAACTCGTATTTACACCACACCAATCCACAATGGTGGTGATCATCATCGGTTAATCCTCGACTTTAGTGTTAAAGTTAGAGTTAAGGTTCTAATCAAGGGTTTAAGTGATGATGTGACTTTCATAGGAAAATGATGCGACGCTATCATCTTTCAAAAAAATTGCCACTTCATCAATTCAAAATGACTTTTATTTTATCAACTAAACTATCGTGATATCAAAGAGTTTTAGAAAAAAAATTAAAACTTAGTAATCTTTTTGGACAATAAAACTATATCTAATTTTTTTTTTGTAATAACGTGAATCAAATCGTTTTTTAGCAAACATGAAACATGTGGTATTTCTAGAATTTTTTTTTATTTTAATAACTATTTAATTATGTTTGCGTATACAATTATCAAAATATTAAAACTTTGTATATAATTAAACTATATTCCTATAAAGTTATATTAATCCAAATTATTATACACTGACCTTAATAATGGGTTTGAGGAAGATATATTTACATTTTAGTTTACATTGACTAAGCCAGTCACCTCAAAATCTTTCTATACCTTCGATTGTTGATTGGTCTTACATGGATGATATTGATCTTGATTCTCACTATTCAGTTCCTGTCTTGGGACTCATAAGTGGACAAGGAGTTCTGTAAAATCTAATAATTCTGCTTATACGCCATATGTTGCTTCTCAAACGAATGATCATGTTTTTCTAGCATGGACAATGTCTATGTCTAGGGGATGTCCAATTTGGATTACAATCTTAGTTTCTCGAGTTTCGGTTTGATTCGGATTTCTCGAATTTTGAAAAAGTAAATCTGAAATGGAACCTGATGTTTTTTGTGTGGGTTTTTTGCTTTTCGATTCGGTTTTAAGTTGTTTGAAATTTAGAGTATTAGACTAAAAAAAACTCATGTCTCCAATCTACTATGACTAACTTTTATTTCTCATATTCGTTCCATTCCTTTATCTCTTATATTAGGTTTTCTTCGTTACATTATCTTTTCTTTGTTATCGTCACCGTCGACCTAGAGTGTACTTCCTATGTAAGGCTCTTCATTATGACCTTTGGTTGTGAGCCATGAGTGATGAAATTCAGACTTTTGAAGCCAATAATATATGGACTCTTAAACATCTCTCCAATGGTATGAAGGACATTGGTAAAAATGGATGTTCAAAATCAAATATTACTTCTAATGGTCGGATCAAGCATTGCAACGCTCCTTTGGTTGTTCTCGTTAATAATCAAGTAGAGAAGATTGAATACGAAAAATATTTTCCTTGATTTATAAAATGGCCACTATATATATTTTTCTTGCGATAAAAATGACAAAAAAATTGAAAAGTCTATCAAATGAATGTTCATAATGCATGTTTACATGGAGATTTGACGAAAGAGGTCTACATGAAGCCACCAACTACAATTTTCCCTCGACAGTATAAGAAATGTACGCTAACTTTGGAAATCCTTATATTGCCTTAATTGATGTTGGTTTGCAAAACTTAGTCACACACAAAAAAAGTACGAGTTTCGATCGTTTTCGTGAGGCCATTATGTTTTATATTTTATGTTGGTGGTGTCAAGATACACATTTGATATATTTTGATAACTTGATTATTTTAGATATTTCTCTGGTGTCAATTAAGGTGTTCAAACAATATTTTGTATCGTGTTTTCATATGAAGAATCTCAATCATCTAAAAAAATTATGTGTTAGACCTCATTCTTGAAGAAGACATGATTGTTTGGTTTAGGTCCTTCCTTCATGATATGGGATTATCACATTCACATCCTATGCGTTCTTACTTCGACAACGAGGTCGCTCTCCACATCATCGTGAATCCATGTTTTCTTGAACGTATTTAACATATAGAGACAAATTTTGATATTGTTCTTGATGTGGTCCTTGATGACATTATTCTGAATCTTAATGTATCTATTCTTCTACAACTTGCATATATTTTTACGAACTCTTGCACTACTAGAAAAACCCGTAAACCAATGCTAAACCAACCTCAATTTCATATTAATACCACCAATAATATATATATATATATATAAAATAATTTGATATTAAATCCAACCCTAAACCAATCCTAAATAAACTTCAAATCCAACTAATCACGAATCTCATACCAATTCAAACTAAACCTACTTTAGCCAATTTAAAGCTTAATTGAACCTAAATTGCACCTAATCCAAACCCAGTGCAATCTTCAACCAAAATTCTTACCCCAAACTGATTCCTAGAAACTATATCTTCAAAATCCATCGAAATTTATACATCAAATCCTAGTAATTCAAATAACATAACTAAATAGAAGTTCAATTACACCTAAATCATGCAATACACTGAATATAAGTAAACAAGATACACCCAATTTTTTGAAATATACCATTTAAAATGTCGAATTTCGTCAAGATAGTAAAAACAAACGAATTTAAGTGGAATTGACGAAAGAGCATAATTTGACGAGAGAGCAAAAAAATTTTATGCAATTTTGGAAAAAAATGAGAGAGAATAAATGGAGATCCTAGTTTATGAATTGAACTAAATAATTGCGTCACAATTGAGTTAAAACTATCCATGTAGTGGTGTCACCAAGGCAAAAAATCATGGCGAGACATCACGCCATGTCGACCAATGCGACGTTGATGTCAATGTGTAACAAATTCTAACGCAATGGAGCTACTCGTATTGAAAAGCATGCTTCTAATGCAATTGTGTTGATATGTGAAACAATAGCATTACAATCTATTAGTGTATTTTTTTCACGCTCGCGTGACCAAGGAATTACTAAAGTCAACATGATGGTTTTCCTATATACGTTTTATGCAATTACATTGATAAATAAAGGAAGAATAACAACATGTTTTATGATTCATATTTTATTTTAAAATAATATTCATCATCATCATCATCATCATCATCATCATCATCTTCTAAATGATCACATTCATTATCTACATCATCTCATTTTTCATCTTCATCGGCCTCTTTATCTGATATTACATCTAACTAATTTGGAGGTTCAAGTTGTTTGATACGTAATATTGTTATATAACTAATTCTGCAACAACCTATTCTTTGTCATGTTGCATCGATATCCTTCATATTCTCTAATCATAACATTGTTATTTTGTGTTTGGATAAATCAGTAAAATCATATACTACTTGCATTGATAAGATGAAAGGATTGTACTTTCAAAACTAATGTGATATCTAGACTTGTAACATCCACTATTATTTATTCCCATTCATATTCTAAACGTCGGAGATCAAATCAATTATAGTTAAAAAGTATCTCCTTTAATCTAACAAATTCTTGATACTTAACCTAAAAAATATTCTTAAGAATATTGTAAACATCTAATTCTTTATATGAAACCCAATAATTAACACCGTTTACACAATATCATAATTATGTCTTTATATCTAAATCATGACCAAGTGTGTGAAACATGTAGTCACAAGTAAACATTATAAAACAAGATCTCACCATTCTTACAGGAGGTTGTACTAAGGCATTCAACCATACAGTCGAGGAAGTATAACTTGTGTTGCGATTGTATATCTGAAATAAATATTATATGGGTAATGATCATCATATAACTACACAATTAAAATTTCACTATGTATAAATCATTTTTTTACATAGTTTTGCAGTCATGAGGCATATGTTTGTTCTTTCATCATAATTAGATCTTCTTCCGTCAAATATGAATTATTCCTTTGAGCCTCATCATAAGAAATGATATAAATATGTACACATATGAATAGCTTTATACTATGCTAAACATATGTATTAGATATTTTTATACTTAACATTTTCTATTGATGGAGCTCTTTGCAACTTAATAAAATATAAGCATTTCCATGATGAATTTAATTATCGCTACTAAATTTCTTGCTCAACCGTCCAATTTGTTGAAAATATTTGGAGTATCGGTAAAATTTTTATTGTATTCAATACGAGAATTACCATTCTCGTTTCGCGATGTCTGCTTAGACTTTATCACAATATGAGGATTGTAATAGTATTTTGTGAAGTGTATAAACTATATCAAACCTTTTTTCGGATGATTCGAACCATGTATAAGAATAATAAAAACAATTATTCATTTTTCAAACACATCATCCGTGGAAAATCATTTGGTGACATAATTATGGATCATAACGGATATTGTTTATTTGACGCATCGTACAGTGAAAATCATTTGTGCATAAAATTAAGTAAATATTTTTTCTAAAGAAAATGTAAGGAATAACTCAACAAAATTCTTCCATGTTTTTCTATTTGATGGATGTTGTATTTCTCTATCTATAGAATCATGTTCTACATGTGATATCATGTGTAGTGTCGTATGTTGTGATTGATATAATCTTTTTACTCTATCAACAAGTGGAATGTAAATCATCTTTTTGTATGAAAACTTTTGCTTTAATTTGACTTTTGGATTTCAATATTTTAGCCCCACAAAATCGACATTTCAAAAGATTTATATTCTCTTTTGAAAGATAATTATTTTCACACCCGTCAATCTATTCATTTCGTATCCCGAGAAATCCAATGAATTCGACATATCATAAAAGGACTTAAGTACAATGTTGCTTTTAGGAGAAACATCATGTAACATCTAACACATTCAATCATTGCAATCTTTTGGGGTGTTGCAACTCAACTTCAGTGATAGTTGTAAATGATATTAATAACATTCATACAAAGATTGTTTTGCTACACCAAGTAGATCTTAAAACTTATTTCTTTCATCACTTGTAACTTTTCATTTATATGTACATCATGGATAATCTAATGACCCGAAAAAGCATCCCTAATCATTTCCATATCATAATCATGATGTGTATGATCGTCTAAACTACTTCCATTCAAATCGATGTGTAATAATAAATATCGTATGATTATTCTACAACATGCATATGAGTTGATATTGTTCTTATGTATTTGCCATGATAATGTAGTAGTTTCACAAAAACTTTCTTGAGTAGGTGTTTTAACACAACGTCCACACTAAATATTTTTTCTTCATTGCTACACGATCCAGCTTGATTTGTAACAAATAAAACTCTTTAACCTACTTATGAATTTAAAAAATATCGTCTCAACATTAAATCTCTCATACATCCACCTTCGAATTGAATAAATATCTGAATTTCTCTATGCAAATATATAAGAATAAGTTTAGACTTATTTTGTATGTATAAGTATGAGTTAGTTGAAAGAGTCACAAGGTCTCATATAACATATAAATCTACATAATTTTCAATACACTTGTTTTACTACCGAAAAAATATTAATGAAATTTCATTAACAATTATGGTGCTAGTGAACTACTAATTGTATCAACTTTATGTAAAAACTGTAACACAGTTGGTGATGCGGTCGTATTACACATGTTGATACAGGCTTCGAGTCTTGGATCTCATGACGCGTAAGAGGAATTTGTTATACTCGATTTCTCGTGTAGGATTCTGCTAATTTTGGATGATCTATTGACTGATCTATAGGCGATTTTCAAGTGTTCATTTGGTTGACGGTGGAGGATATGATCACATGAGGTAAGAGTAGCTTTGTGTGATGAAGATGACGGAAAATTGAGTTTAGTGGAGTGAAAGAAACCACAAGCGGGGTGAAAGCCTCTTGATATAGTTGAAAATGAATTCAATTATTTTTGGAACAAGTTGAAGATATTGTGTACATGGTACCAAAATTTTAATTGTGCTAACCATGTTTTAGAGCCACATATTGATTTGTAATGTCATTTGAAAGCAACAGTCGTGTTACAATGGTGTACCTCAGGCATTACAACAGCGTTGACATTCTCAACCAAAATTCTTGCACAAAAATGTCATTACCATTGAATAACAATAATGTTACCACTACCAACGATATGGTCACACAAATTTTGTATTTCCATGGAATGTGAATAGCATCAGAGCGTGCAACGCCAACGTAATGCAAAAGTTATGTGGGTCTTGTGTTCCAACTGCATACTAGTAGTGTTGCGTCAATGCAAACTTGTGTTGACCTTGTCGTAGTTTTTGGTAGTTTCGAAAGAAAGGAATTCGACACATAATTATCCAAGTTAGAAGTTGAAGACTTACATATACCATCTTAAGGATATTATGGGATATTGTCTCATAGGGGTGGGCAAAAAATTCGCACAACCCGTTCTATCCTGAAATCCGTCTCGAACCCATGAAAAAATACTCGTATCCGTGTGTTCGGGTTCTAAAATGGCAAGAACTGTGGATTCGGATTCGAATTCAGGTATTCAAAAAATTGAAATGGGTACCGTGGATACACAAAATTTTCATAAAATTACGATTTTACATTCATATATAGTAACCTACAAACATAACCCTTCATTCTCATCCATCTTCCTAACCTTAGCCACCCACAAGTCTCAGAAAGAAATTCTCTCGTCTCACTCTCTTCTCTCATCTCCTATTCATCACTCTCTTCTTTTGCCTCTATCTTCGCTCATCTCTCACGTTCTCTCGCGTCGTCGTTGTCATCTCATTCGTCGTCTCGTGTCGTCACTGTCATCTTGTTTTCTTGCCATCGCTTCTATTCTCTCCTTAGAGCCACCCTCAGCGCTGCCTTTGTCCTCCTCCATAGCATCGCCCTCGCCTCCTTTTCTCCTCTTTTACTCCTCAATGCATCCACTTCAAAAAAATAAGTCATTTTCAACGGACAAATCCGTTCGAAATGGCAATTTTTCCGTTGAAATAAGTCATTTCCAATGGATTTCAACGGATTCTTGACTGTTGATAATCGATCGTTGAAAATATGCATCCGTTGCAATTTTCAAAGTAGTTTCAACGACCAAAATATGTTGAAAATTTTTCAACGGATATTTCCAACGGCATCCTTTGGAAATTTTAACGGATCCCTGTTGAATATTTCAACGAATACTCGTTGGAATATTGAAAGATTTAGCGGGAAATTGGAAATTACCAACGTATGACCGTTGGTAATTTTGAACATAAATTTTAAATATATCAACGGACGCCCATTGATGTTATGATTGTATAATCAAAGGACATTCGATGATCATATGACGAATTTTGAAAAAATAAAATTTTTAGTAAATATTAAATTTAATATATTAATTGAAAATCTACCAAACATTTTAATTTAATATTTAAGACAAACATTACAAATAGAATACTATACCATATAAATCATCTAAAACTTTATATTCTTCTTCTTTTTTCTCGTATTACAAAAATAAAAGATGGCGGAGTTCCATCAAAACTAGGCAATTATCTTTTATAAATGAATGATGGCGGAGTTCCATCAAAACTAGACAAATATCTTTTATCACCGGTAAATCGTTCAATCATCATAGTGTATTGTGTTTAAACTTTTTGGGAGAGGTTTTGATAGGATTTGAGAGGTTTTGTTGAATATGTTAAAAAAGAGTTGTTTCAACATCTTAAATACCCGAAATTTCAACGGACATCCGTCGGAAATGTCTACGGATACCCGTTGAAATAAATATCCAATCAAAGAATGTTAAATCGCAGCCCGTTGAAAATATGAAGACGGATCCATGTTAACGGATGCCCGTTAAAAAAAATAAGATGGTTAGGTGTAGAATTTTGTAATTATATTTTTTTCAAGGGGCATCCGTTGGAATTTTCAAGGGATGCCCGTTGGAAATTTCTACGGATACCCGTTGAAAAAATAAGATGGTTGGGTGCAGAATTTGGTAATTATGATTTTTTCCAAGGGGCATCCGTTAGAATTTTTAAGAGATGCCCGTTGAAAATTCTGACGGTTGTCCGTTTGAAATTTCGTAAAAATTGTAACGGCCATTAGTTGATAAATTTAAGGATTTTCAACAGTTCATAATGGAATCCGTTGGTAAACATTTTCAATGAATAGATCTGTTGGAATCTGTTGGTAAATAGTTCAACAGAATGATCCATTGGAATACGTTCGTACAAATTCCAACGGACGGATCCGTTGGAATCCGTTGATAACATTTCAATGGATGGATCTGTTGATATTTATATATTTTTTAGTAATGATCCTCGCCTTCTCCTGAACATCTCACCATTGCCTTCTCTCCTCCTCCTCCTCACCGTCGCATCCTTGCCTCATCTCCTTTTCATCAGCGTCACATTTGCGCCTCCTCTCCTCCTCAAAATCGCATCATCTCCTCCTTAAAATCGCATCCTCTTTCTAAACTTGGAATATTTTTTATTTTTTATTCACGGGACGGGTACTCGCGTGTTTCAAAAATTTATTTTGGGTTTTGCCGTTACTCGAAAATCAGTCTTGCGCATCTCGTGGGTATAAGTACGGGTAATGAAATTCAATACCCGTGTGAGACAAGTTTAGATTTCGGTAACAAAATTATCGCATGTACTTACGGGTGCCTACCTCTATCGTCTAAGATAAGCGGTTACGAGATTTGCTCTCTAAATATGGGAATGATTCATTTCAAGATTTCCTAATCTGTAAAAAATTCACAGGCTCATTGTTGGATTTTTTTTCTTTTTGTTTTCTTCATATATGTGTGTATGTGTGGACATTTCGGTTCGGTTATATAAACTGAATCAAACAGAACTGCATAATGATAATTCAATTCGATTCGGATATATATAAAAGAATTGATTGGGTATGAAAATTTAAAATCGATTGTATTTGATTCGGTTATTAACCAAATAACCGTAGATAACAAATTGGTTATTTAAAAAACATATAAATTAATATAAATAAATGATATTCATCACATTAACACATTAATAATATATATCTAAATAATTAAGGATTAAACATCAAATTTAAATAATATATTATAATTTATTTTATAAAACATATTAATTATTTGAATTGTTTTTAATATTATAATTTATTTAATAAAATGATGATAAAATCAAACTAACTAAATAATAATCAAACAAATTAAAATTTGTATTTTATTTCAGTTATAATATTTTATAGATATATCCGAATCGATTTATAAACGAAATTATTTTCTAAAAAATCAAATAATCTGTTTTCATTGTATCTGAAAAAAAAATTGAATCGAAATTCGGAATCACCACGCCTACGTGTCTATAGTTGGGAAACAAGAGGAGAAACACATACGAACTTACACCATACGTGACATTTCGATTTTAATAATATAGACTCATGGTACAAAGGTATTATGCTGCAAGATTCCGTTCGTGCATTGTCAGGAGGCCATGTGAGCAAAAACTTGTGGTGGCCATCTATGTTTTTTTTGTACATCACTGGAAAAGAAAAATATTGAAATGTATTTCTTTAGTCTTAAAGTTTTCAGTTTTTAAAATTTAATATCGATATTTTTTATTCAATAATAAATTTATTTTAAATATTGTTTAATAATTGAATAAGTTTATCATGAAACTAATACAATTTAAAGCTTTTTGGACTTTTTCATTTTTAAAATGTACATATATGTTACTTTTGTATTTTAATATGTTTTCCCCACAAATGTTTCTAATTAAAATACGTTTTTTAGAGTTTGAAAAAAAAAGAGAATTTTATTTGAATAAGTAAAAAAATTGTAAAACTAGGAATTATTGTAGAACTCTGGTCCATGATGTTTATAGGATTAACGGAAATAAAATAAAATGTCTCGAATTAATTATTAATAATCAGTTGATGATAAAAAAAAATGAATCACAAGATTACAAAATCCAGTTTACCCAATCAACGTCCGCCATCTATTCCCATCATAGCATTCGGAGTGACTTACACAAACCCCCAAAACTATAACCAAAACAACATCAAATAAACTCAAGCTTTTTCCGCAGGCCTTTTTTTGTTATCGTACAAGAAGAATTTCTTATTGCCAAATGATGATTGACATACCTCACTAGCTTTATGAGTTAATAGAAATATTCAACTAGTAGAAAGTTTTATAGCCCAATACGACGTACAAAAGCAGAATTACAGAGGAGTAAATTACAATGGAATGAATATATCAACCATTCATAATTTTTTTTCTGTGAAGATGAGAAGAGCTTGCATCACAAGGAACTTTATAAAGTGCAAGAAGAGGTTCGGAAAAAGCATGTCGAAGGAACTCGAACATTGCGCGGCCATTGGTCAGTTAGGGTAGCTTAAGGGGAGGAGAGCTTTAACATATCATTTTATTGGAAAATTTCTTTCTATTTTTTTTATATTATTGGTCCTAGTTGAATCTATTGTTTTGCAATTGATGAAATGACAATGAAATTATAGATTTAATATATAAAGTTCCACACTGGGTCAAACCCTGGGGTCGGCGGTT
>CM071870.1:24251509-24277113 GCA_036759665.1 Gynandropsis gynandra | reverse complement strand
CGAAAGGCTTTTGATTCGGTTGATTGGGCCTTTATCTTAAACGTTCTAGCTGCGATGAATATCCCAGAGAAGTTTATTCAGTGGATCAGGGAATGTGTATGCACGACGAGGTTTTCCATATCGGTTAATGGCGAGTTGGTTGGATGTTTGGAAGGTAAGAAAGGGTTGAGACAGGGCGATCCTCTTTCACCTTACTTATTCATCCTTTCCATGGAAGTTCTATCTTGCTTGTTGAACAGGGCAGTTAATGAGGGATCATTTACTAATCTTTTCTAAGGCTTCTAGCAGATCTATCTCTTCGATTATGCTAGTTCTAGACTCCTTCAAGGAACTCTCTGGGTTGGAAATGAATCATAATAAATCGGACCTGGTAATTGGGGGACTTCCGAGAGCCGATGCGGAGAACCTTGCCCACGAATTTGGACTACGCCTGAGCTCCCTCCCATTGAGATACCTGGGCTTACCTCTCAGTCCCTATAAGCTCTCTAAACAGGATTTCAGACCACTCTTTGAGAAGATAAGTGCAAAGGTAACATCATGGTCTTCTAAATCATTGTCTTATGGGGGGAAAATTCAGCTTATTTCCTCAGTGGTTTATGGTATGGTCCATTCATGGAGCCAAGTTTTTCCGCTGCCCAAGAGCCTCCTTAAGGACATTGACAGGTTATGTTCAACATTCCTTTGGGGATTAAACTCTCGTTCATCAGTGAATGCTAGAATTGCTTGGTCAGATATTTGCAAGCCCAAAAAGGAGGGAGGCCTAGGGCTTCGACGATTGGAAGACTTCAACAGGATTTTTCGACTGAAGTTGATATGGTTGCTCCTTTGTAAGTCCGGTTCCTTATGGGTGGCATGGATGAACCATAACATTTTTAAGAGGAGGGGTTTTTGGGGGGCCTTGGCCTCGCCACGGATGTCATGGAGCACACGCCGCCTCCTATCCTTACGTCGGGAAGCTAGCTCCATGGTTATCTGTGTGCTAGGCAACGGTGAGAAGTGCTCCTTTTGGTGGGATAATTGGACAGGTCTTGGAGCTTTGATTGATTTCATTGGTGAGGACAGACCGAGGATGCTTAGGATCCCTTTGTCCGCTAAGGTTACGGAGGCGGTTTCCGAAGGAAGTTGGAGTTTTCCGGGGGCAAGAAGCAGCAAAGTTGAAGAAGCCCTTATCCGTATATCTTCCATGACTCCGCCATCGGCGGACAGAGGCGAGGATGTCTTCTTATGGAAAGCATCACCAACCAGCTTTAAACCTATGTTTCAGTCGTGTAGGACATGGAATTTGATCCGAACCCCTACTCCGGTTCTCCGGTGGACGGATGAGACGTGGTTCAAGCAAGCGCTCCCTCGTTATGCCTTCACTCATTGGACCGCAATGTGGGGCCGTCTCCCCACGAAGGACAGGTTAGCTCGTTGGGGTGTACCTTGCGAAGAGAGATGTTTACTGTGCCAAACAGGTAATGAGTCGCATCTTCATCTGTTTTTCTCCTGCCAATATAGCAGCGGGGTGCTCTCTCATTTCACTAGGTCTAGGTGGCCGGGTCTCCCCATGGATATACATGGTATTAGCCATTGGATAGCAGATTCAGTGATCTCTTCAGATGAGTTGGTTGTGTTAAGAATTTTGATACAAGCAACGGTCTATTTCATCTGGCAGCAGAGGAACAAAAGATTATTCCACATTGATTCGTCTTCGGTTTTGGAGGCGCGAGTTCAGGTTGATCGACTAGTGCGTAACCACATCCTTTCCTTGCAGGAGTTGACTCCGGGACAATCCAACATTAGTTTATCTATTTGGCATTCCATTTTGATGTAGACTTGCTCTTGCTATGTGTGAGGGCAGTTATGAATTTCTTGTATTTTGTGGTTGTGGGTCGGTGGGGTTCTGTTTTTTGTAACCAAGGTGAGGGTTCTGTCTTCAAAGCCGTTGTTTACGGTCGGCTTTAGGTTGTACTAAACTATTTTATGTATATAAAAGGAACATTTAAAAAAAAAAAGTTCTACAGCCTAAGAATTTTACTAATAAAAAAATTTGCAAAAGACATTTTTTGGGATGAAAATTTAAAATATGAGAAAACAATTAAAATAATAATTGTAACATAAACAAAGTTACTTACCTATAATTAAACTTGTAATTATCGTATGGACACATGTATTCATAAATATAAATTTGTACTACTAATTATTATAAGGACACATATATTTATCAACGACCACCAACATAGAAACGAACCCACAGGCCTATGAGACAAAAGAGTCCTTCAACACTTAAACCTGTAATCACATGAACATGAATCTGCTTTTTTTTTTCCTTTTAAATATTTATTTATAGAATTATGGCAAAAAAGTCTATAAACTTTTTTAAAATTTGGGTTAAAAATACTCCCAATAATTTTTCATAAAAAAATTACTAACTTTTGATTTATACCAAAAGATCCACTTTTGTACTGCCTAAATTACAATATAGATATTTGGAAAAAGCATTCTAATATAATTTGTTAATTAGGAAATAAAACGGTTTGACTTTATATGCATCAAAAGCCAACTTTATATAATAAATAATGATAAAAAAATTATGAACTATTTTCGTTGTTTGTTGCAAAAAAAGAATTATCTCACTTTTTCATGGTGGAATATATATACAAGCTACATGAGTAACAAAAGGAAGCTAGCGGATATTTAGGAGAAATAATAGAAACTAATAAAAGAAGAGTATGAATGAAATAAAGATTCAGCGCAAAATATGTTCTGAATGAGCATTAAGGTCATATATATCCAAATCAAAGTGCAAATATTTTAACTGAAAGCATAGTGTCGAAATATAATGTTAAATAGTTATGGAGTTATTTTGTAAATATCCAAAAAGTTTATATTATAGAGTTCTTTTTTTCTTAGAAAAAACCTTAGTCCTAAAAACAAAGATTAAGAACGGAGACAGAACCGATTCTCCGTTCGCGATCAGATTCTCATCAAACGTTGAAAGAAAAGATAGATCTCGGTCTGGATACTCTAGAGGCTTCGTATTTTCGGAACTCATATCCAACACTCGTCCGTATTCACCAAAACATGTAACTCTAAAAACCGTTTTTCGTGTTTTGGTGAAACCCCGCATGATCCCTTCCTGAAATATGATTAGATCTATATTCGGATTGTTATAAAAATGTTTCTGCTACTCCGTTAGCAATCCCACATTGGTATCAGAGTGTCGTCTTTATTTAGGATTTGGGATTAATTTTTGGACGAAAACAGATCAAAATCTGTCGAAAATTGTGATGATGGTTTTTTCCTGAGAGTTCGACTTGATTAAGCGACAACTTGGCTCGTTTGAGTCGAAGCTCAAACATCGCGGTGGGTCGTCCCAAAAGATGATCGCTCGATTGCGCAGTGAGACAACTCCATCGAGTTGACAGAGATGTCGGCAGGCTTCGTAAAATATGACTTTGTAGTTCGATATCATGACAGTTTTATCAGACATACTGTATGGTTCGACCATCGGACCGAATGATGTTTCTATCTAATCCCAATAATTGGGTTCTAATGATAAATTGTTTATCATTTAGCTCCTCTAAATTAGACGTGTGAATCGATTCTTGTTTACATGGAATGGCATGACAACCATAAGACATGTATTTCAAGAATTAGATTAATTTGTCTATAACATGAGGTGTTTAGTGGGAGGAAACACTTAGTTCTTGTATATGTCTGGACTATCTGGGGGACATGAACTTAATTGTTATCTGACCATAAGATGAAGGATGAAGTCAACTATATAAATAGGAACGACCTGATAACCAGGTGACTATGTGATGTAGAGCTCCTTGTTTATATTACGAATTTTATGGTGATAGAATTTGTAATCAACCTACTTTATTTGTTTAAGAAACATCTTGACAACCAAGGGGCTCAGGCTTATAGTTGTAGGTAATGCTAATATGAAATTAGATTTCTGATGTTATTGTAACATTGATTAGTATGCATATCATATAGATAAAAGTCCATGTCTTTATGATATTTTGATGTGCATTCCCTATTGTTTATGTTTTTCATGTTTAATTCTTAACAGATTTCTCGAATATGTCTTCTTTGTCCATGTGTTCCATCCTCGAGAATCACAAGCTTGTTGGGGGTAACTTCGAGGATTGGCAACATAATTTGCGGCTAGTTTTAACTCGTGAGAAGCTAATCGATGTGATTGATAAACCCGCTCCTGCACTCCCTGACCCTATAAGTCCAGACGACATAAATGCTTTTCTGAAGCATGATGATGATTGCACTATTGTAAAGTGCATCATCTTGGCATCGATGAGTGTTGAACTCTAAAGACATCATGAGGATATGACTCCTCCAAAAATCATCGAACATCTTAAGAAGATTTATGGATCGCAAAGTCGCACAACAAGGTATTAGTTGTCAAAGACTTTGTTCAAGTCCAGTCTGAAAAAGACATCATATGGACTGGATTGAAAGGGTCAGTCATACTAAAATTAGGACTTATTTGTTGTCGCAAATATTCACTTGTAGCATACCATATAACATACACTTTTCATTTTAAAGAGAGGGTTCGAAAACACATTTATTCTGAATCAGAGGGAGAAATGCACTGGAGTACTGATGTGTACCATGCACTCGAATTTCGCCATTTCTGAATCTCCTTGTTGAATGGCCTGTTCTCCACAGTCGGAATAGGCGGGGCAATTCCCTCCCTGAGAATCGTAATGAGAGTTTTCTACCTCATATGGCTCGGAAGCTAACTTGAGAAAATCTGAAGGTAAGAGACAAACAATGGGGCAAATTTAGCTCGATTTTCTTCCCTATGAGTTATAGTCTCAATAAGAATGTTACTTCGTATTGTTCATATGTTATGATATGAATATACCACACCAATTCATTATGTATAGATGTTCCACTAGAAATATTCTTGTTATTGCTTCGACTCATATTCCTTAAAAAGTGGATCCTCCGCTCTAATAACCCCGAACAAATTAAATACATGCATTAAAATAAGAAGGCTTCTTATTCCACAACAAGGAAAACACTTTTTAACTCTTTCCTATACTAGTGGATTTCACTTGGAAATAAACTAGTAAACTCCCTGGTGTCACCCTATGTTCTAAAGATGATAAGACTTATGGAACAACTTAAGAAGCTAGGGTGCACGATCGGAAAGGAGTTGCAACGAGATCTGATCCTACCGTCACTCCCACACTCATTTTCATCGTTCATTATTAACTTCAACATGAACAAGATTGATGTTGATTTGCATGAGATGTATAACATGTTGATGGATTACCAAAAGCAGACATCCATGGAGGTGAAGGAGTTCAGCTTTGTGTTGTTGGTGGGCAGTCCTCTTATGAAAAGAAAAAGGACAAGAAAAGTTCCAGAACCAAGCAAAGTGCACCTAAGGCTAGGGGTGGGCATATTACCTGAAGAACCCGTCTCGACCCGAAACCCGTCCCGAACCCGCGAAAAATTACTCGAACCCGCGGGTTCAGGTTCGGGTTCGGGTAAAAAAATCTCATTACCCGCGGGTTCGGATTCGGGTTCGGGTTTTTTTATATCTACGACGGGTACCCGCGGGTACCCAGGCATATATATACAGAAATATTTAAATAGCCATATATATCAAGTTATTTAAGAAAATGCCATTAGGGTTTTTTTCTTCTCTTCCTTCTTTTTCTCTTCCACCTGTAGCCTCCTTCTTCTTGCCTCCTTGGTGCTCGCCTCCCTCCATCTCCCTGGCTCCTTGGTGATTGCCTCCCTCCTTCTTGTGCTCGCCTCCTTCCGGCTGGTGTTCCACTTCCTCCCTGAGACCGCTTCTCCATCTCACGCGGTTGGTGCGGCCGCTTCTCGCCTCTTCTCGTGCGGCCGCTTCTCGACGCCCTTCTTCTCTTCTCTTTTCCAAATCAATTCAATTTCTTTTCTATCGGTATATGTTTGATCCTTTTGGTAATGCAGATTTCTTGGCTATATTTTAGGGATTTGATCTTTTGGTATATGATTTGCTTCAAAAATCCTCTCTGCTATCGACTGAATAGTTATCGATTTTAGGGATTTGATCTTTGCTAAATTCGGATTTGGGTACCCGCGGGTACCCGGTGCATTTGGCGAATACCCGATCCACGGGTACCCGAACCCCTCGGGTTCGGGTTCGGGTAGGAATATGCCTACCCGTCCGGGTTCGGGGTCGGGTTCGGGTTCGGGTACCCTTAAAAATTCGGGTACCCGACCCGTGCCCAGCCCTACCTAAGGCAGATGTGACCAAGGCCAAGGGCAGTTCTAGCAAGGCCAACCAGTCAGATGCTCAGTGTTTCTTCTGTAAGAAGAAGGATAATTGGAAGAGAAATTGTAAGGAATACCTTGCGTCCCTTGGTGACAAGAAACGAGGTAAGGCTTCCATGAATTTTTTTTCATGATCTCTTTTAACTATTATTGATTCATATAAATAGGTATTGGATACCGGTAGCAGCTTTAACATCTACAATATATTACAGAGGCTAAGGAGCAGTAGAAGGTTCAAGATAGGAGAATTCAGTCTGAAGGTTGGAAATGACACAATTGTTGTTGCTCTAGCCATAGGATCGATTTCTCTTTGTATGCCTACGAGCAAGACCTTATTATTAAAAGAATGTTATTATGCTCTAAAATTTGTTTTGAACATCATAACCATTTCTATGTTAGACAGACGTGGTTTTAAGACAATTTTCGTTGATAATATTTGCTGCATTATCATTATGATGATTTATGTACGAATGGTTATCTTCAACAAGGTATATATGTCTTACCTCATGTGAATTCTCAATCTATTAACATGTACGTATATGGTCATAAGAGAAAGTTAGATGATCGTCTAAACCAGACTTTCCTTTGGTATTGTAGACTCGGTCATATCGATGAGAAGAGAATCAATAGGTTGCATAAAGATGACCTTTTGGGCCATTATGATTATAAATCATATGCAACTTGTGAGTCTTGTCTGACGGGTAAAATGATCAAATCTCCATTTACTGGAACCGGAGAGAGAGTTATGGAACTTCTAGGACTCGTACTACTGATGTATGTGGACCTATAAAAGTTCAAGCTAAGGGTGGATATTCGTATTTCATCACTTTCACTGACGATATATCGAGATAAGGGTTTGTGTATCTTATGAAACATAAATTCGAATCTTTTGAAATGTTCAAGAGATTCTGCAGTGAAGTGGAAAAACAAACCAGAAAGAGTATTAAGGTGTTAAGGTCTAACTGGGGTAGAGAATATCTAAGTCATGATTTTTTCGATTATCTAAGACAAAATGGGATTTTGTCACAATGGACTTCTCCTGGGACACCCCAGCATAATGGTGTATCTGAAATGAGAAATCGGATTTTATTATATATGATCTGATCCGTGATAGGGTTCATAGATATTCTAAAAAATTTATGGGGTTATGCTTTAGAAGCAGCGTCATATCTTTTGAACAAAGTTTCCACTAAAGTCGTCTCTAAAACACCATTTCAAATATGGAAAGGATGGAAACATAACCTAAAATACATAAAAGTTTGGGGTTGTCATGCGTTCGTAAAGAGACTGCAATCAGACAAGCTAGATGCTAGGTCTGATAAATGTAGATTCATCGGTTACCCAAGAAAACTGTGAGATATTGTTTCGATCACCTTTATGAGCATAAAATGCTTGTGGTCAGAATTGCAAACCTTTCAGGAAAGGAAATTTCTTGAAGAGGGAATTCATGGTGGAGAAATAGTTCTTGATGAAATTAAAAAATCCAATGAACCAACACAAACTCAAGAGCATCAAATGTTAAGTGAGCAGCCTTGGCTGGATAATCTACTGCTGTCAATAACCAGTTCAGGAACTAGTTCAAGAACAAGTTCAACAAGCCATTCCAGTGGAGGTAGGACCTGTTGCACAAGTCTCTTTGAGAAGGTTTACCCGTTCTCGATGTACACCTGAAAGATTGAATCTGATGGTGTAAGAGGACGTGGTTGGTCAAAGAGATGACAATCTGTTGAATTTCCAAGAAGCTATACAAGGTCCAGATTTTGAGAAATGGTGGAAAGTCATGGAATCCGAGATGGAATCTATGAAGATCAACGAAGTATGAACTTTGGTTGATTCTTCTAAGACTTCTAGGCCAATTGGTTGTAAATGCATTACAAGAAGAAGATTGGAAAGGATGGACATGTAAAGACCTATAAAGCCCATCTAGTAGCCAAGCGTTATAGTCAACGTGAAGGGATTGACTATGAAGAAACGTTCTCCCTACAGTAATGCTTAAATCTGTTTGAATTGTGCTTGCAATAGCTGCCTACTATGACTATGAAATATGGCAAATGGACGTGAAAACAAATTTCCATAACGGAGAGTTCCACGAAAAAGTCTATATGACTCAACCTGAGGGTTTCACGTTGTCATCTCAAAGTGACATGGTATGCAAGCTTCAAAGGTTCATCTATGGACTTATGTAAGCTTCTCGGAGCTGGAACATTCGCTTTAACAAGGAAATTGAAGAATTCAACTTTGTTAGATGCAAAAAAGAACCTTGTGAGTACAATAAGGTTAGTGGGAGGACGATTGTCTTCCTTGTGCTATATGTAGACGACATATTGCTCATAGGGAATGACATACCAACCTTGCAAAAGATAAAATTATGGTTGTCTGATCAGTTCTCCATGAAGCATCTAGTAGAAGCGACCTATATTCTAGGAATAAATATCTATAAGGATAGATCAAAGAGGTTGCTTGGATTGTCCCAATCCCAATACATTGGCAGTATTGTAAGATGATACTACTTGGAAAATTCCAAGAAAGGCAATTTTCCAATAGACACTAGAATCACACTCTCTCAAAGGATTGTCCTATGACCTTAGAAGAGAGAGAATGGATGATTGAGATCCAGTATGCTAGCGTAGTGGGAGCCATCATGTATTCATGACATGTACTCCGCCTGACGTATCCTACGCACTAAGTGTAGGGAATAGATATCAGGCAGATCCTGGTGATAGACACTGGAAGTTGGTAAAGACCATCTTTAAGTACTTGAGAAGGACTAAGGACCAGTTCCTCGTATATGGAAGGTCTAGCTTGGAGTTAGAAGGGTTTACTGATGCGAGTTTCTCGACAGACAAGGATGACAACCGATCCATTGCAAGTTATTTTTTGCCTAAATAGAGGAGTAGAGTACCCAATAGGCTACGGTAGCCGATTCGGTCACTGAAGCAGAATACATAGTTGCATGTGAGGCGGCTAAAGAGGTGGTTTTGATGAGAAAGTTCATAGATGAACTTGGTGTGGTACCTTCGATAAAGGAACTCGTTCCTTTATTGTGTGATAACACCGGGGCTATAGCCCAGGCAAAGGAACTAAGGTCTCATTAGAGATCGAAGCATGTTCTACGGAAGTACCATCTTATTCTAGAAATCATTGAGTGTGGGAACATTCAAATCCAGAAAGTAGATGGAAAGGAAAATGTAACAAATCTGTTCATGAAGGCGCTTGGGTCAAATGAGTTTGATAAGCATAAGCTAAAGATCGGATTGAGGGATATGACGAGCTAGAACTAGTTGTAACATATGTTTCACATTGTTATAGAGACTAGTGGCGAGTTATGTATTATTCAGACATCATTTTATTTTATATGGAATTATTACTTTTTTCATTTGTTTTATCATTTGATAATTGTCATATGTGTATGATAGAGTCTATGATTAAGTCTACAAACTTGATGTTATGATAGAGATCATAATGAAGAGAGTCATGTTTTGGTAACACTTAGTCTAAACTATTCTTGTTCGTTGGATCACTAGTCGGACTTTAGTGATCCAGAAAGAAAAACATGTATGTGATGGTTTCTATGGTAATAGAAATTAGTAGATCTCTTTTACTAAATCAAATATGTGGGTGATGCACATTAAGATGTGATCACCGAACTGTGTTCATTCACCGGTCGGTTATGATTGACATGAGACATAGTTGATAATCCTTAAGGTTTGATAGTAAAACCATGCCTAGGATTTATCTAGAGCTATAAAGACGGAGTGAAATATTAACATCATCTTCATCATGGTTCGTTGTGAGTAAAGTTGTTACTCGTATGAGTAAGGATGTTACTTCACGCTAAGGAGTGTTACTAGATGCCAACCTCGATTAGTTAATTAGTGAAATTAATTAGCTACCAGTTTAATGATGAATCTATGAGGTCACACACTCACAAACGTTTTGGTCTCTGCTTATGATTGTAAGACAATCAGTGCGAAATGTGATTATATTCGTTTGCTAGCACCGACGAATATTATCATACTTAATTTTATCTTTGAGGGTTGTACATGGGACGTACGGACATGTATATGTATGGAGATATATGTACTTAGACTATTTGAGATATTACATTAAGGCAAATGGGAGATTGAAAGTATAGTGCCAAAATGTAATATTAAATAGTCATGGGATTCTTTTGTGATAAATACCTAAAAAGTTTAGTATTATAAAAGCTTTTTTTCCTTTGAAAAAGCCCTAGCTCCCAAAAACAGATACTAAACAGAGACAGAACCAATTCCCCGTTTGTGATTAGATTTGCATCAAATGTTAAAAACAAAGGTAGATCTCGGTATGAATACTCTAGAGGCTTCGTACTTTTCTAGCTCACGTCCTACACTCATATGTATTCACCAAAACAGGTGACTCTAAGAATCGTTCTTCGTGTTTTGGTGAAACCCCGCATGATCCCTTTCTGAAACCTGACTAGATTTATATTGGGATTGTTATACAAAAAAAAGCTTCTGCTACCCTGATAGCAAACATACACGAACAAAGAGGAACCACAAAGAGGAACCAATAATCTTCGTGAAATATCATCCATTTACTTCTTAAAACGAACATAAGAGGTATTTATACAATTGTGAAGAAATTCACCACGTACAAATTTGGAAATCGATCTTGAGATACATAAGTTCATGATAAAGTTTATCAAACATAATATAGATGGATGCTTGAATGTCACAATGCATATGCATGTAAGAGGAAAGATATACATCGTGGAAAGCTAGAAACGTCTTAAACCATTTGAATTCACATGTGAGAATCACCATGGAATGATATCTCGCTTTAGTCGATGTGAACCTGTAGGTTGTTTCTTTGTTTTCTAGACAATCGGAGATGATCCCATAAGAACAACGTGGCCACTCAAATATCGTGACGTCTTAGGAAAATTACCTATTTCTCATTACAATAACCATAGAATCACAATCATTGTTTGATCTTAGAATAATATTTAGCTTAGGGAATCAAATACTGAACCACATGTAGCGCCACATGCCAATGATCATGGTGTGACTCAGGCATAAACTAAGATAAGACCTGAACAACAAAACAAATTTAAGGTCTAATAATAGTCAAATAAATTAAGTGATCGACCAATTTGCGAAATTTCACAAGATCCTAAAGGATGAGACTCGAAGAAACAACCAACTCATGATTTTATCTTATGTAAAATGTCAACGACCGAGCACCTAAAATGCTACATTCAACAATTATATCAAGTCATATTTGCACTGAGAAAGGTGGACACTACCATGATTATGAGTCATTTCAATCTCAAGAAACTTTTTTGAGACAATCCAAATCTTTTATTTAAAAACAAAATTGATAGTAAACCTTAACTGATGTAACCACCAATAAACAAAATTTCTAGGTATACAAGACATAATTTTTTTTCATCTTGAGTAAAACAGAACAATGAGAAATCGGATCACGACTGTTTAAACAATATAAAAAAGGAGTCAACACCATTTGGCAAAACAACACCTAGATGCTTGTGAAAAATTGTACAAGGATTTATTTTGTAGACCTGATAGGAGTACAAATGAGAATACCTAGAAGAGGTTTCATGCATACATCCACACATAAATCGTTGCAAAAAAGTATTACAAACATCCATTTGATGTATTATCCATCGATGCACTATTGTTGCCGCTGGAGTTAAATGAACCTTAACATTTTCACCACTATAGAAATAGTTTCGTCTAAGTTCATGTCGTCATCTTGACGATTACCAAGAACAACCAATCAAACATTGTATCATTCAATGGAACCATCAAAAATATATGTTATTAAAGATCCATCGATATTCAATCGCTTTCTATCTTGGCGAAGGAATACTCATAATCCATGTCTTGTTAATCTCAAGAGCATCCAATGCACGTTGCATAGTTGTAACCCAAAGTGATGACTTGGAAGCTTTTGTGAAAAATATGGTTTAATCCCCAAGTGTTTGCAACCAACAATGCTATGTGCCATGGTAAAAGATTAGTGCACATAATAATATTTTAATAATACTTAAGATTGTATTACCTACCGTTGGAGTGTCATGATGAATAACAAAGATAATAAGCGAAATATGTAATGTAGTCTCGAAGAAGAATAGACAAAGTATGTGCACGTTGTGGATGATCAGACACAAATGTTGGAGTCAAAACATGAGATTCAATCACATAAGGAGAACAAGAAGTAGAAGTTACTTCCTTTGCTGAAATAAGATGAACATTTATCATGTGTGGTATCTTCGGTAGAAATACACCCCTTATGCATAAAACCAGAGGCACATTCTATAAGGGAAGATGAATAGACTGAGTTTAAGATAACTTAATGTTGCATAGAAATCATAATGGAAGGAACATAGGATTTGGAGGTCGAAGAAGAAAAATAACCTTATTAAAATATCATGTTAAGAGAAATAAAAAATTTCCCTATCTCCAAATCATAAATACACCATCCTTTTATGATAAAGAAAATGCACTGCCATCCACATATAGCAAACTTGTCACGCAAAGGCTTTCCTCTATGAGGAAAAGATAATACACTAAAAGATCTTTAGGTGATGATATCACGAAGAAGCTCAAACAGAGTCTTTCCATGAAGAAGCACAAATGACATCCATTTGTTGTGGTATACAAGATCTTAGGTGAAGATGCCCTTCTTTAAGAAAATGATTTAAGGCTCAATAATTCGGTTCGTTGTCCATGCAAAATGCCTTGATAAAATTTTCAAACTGTCGTTCCATTGTAGAACACAAATTTTACAAAATCCTAGTCACCTCAGATTTGGACGGAAAATGTACCCAAACCAAATGAGAATGATCATTGACGATTTTGATAAAATAATATGCACCAATTGAGAATAACATATTGTATGGACCGTAAAACATTGCAATGTAATAAATCAAAACAATACCAACTTTGTTGATGTTATCAAGGAAAGAATGCATATGTTTAACTCGAAAAAAAATATCGCAAAGAGCTTTATTATCATTGTTTTTATCATTATTCTAAAAGAAATATGATAAGATTTTATCAAAGAGATGTCCAAGACGTCAATACCTAAATTCTTGAGAAGACAAATAATCACATGATGTATACATACTTGAATCGTTTCCCAAAACATATGGAACATGTTGCATTCTTTATCTGCTCCAATTATGGTCTTTATTGTACCATCTTAAATCACACGAAAATATTCGTAAATGCAAGCAGATAATAATTTTTTTGTATAAGACAAGCTACTTGGATCAATGTGACTTGCAAACCAAAAATATATAAAAAATATAAAGATAAAGATCATCGCCCAAAATAAAATCATCGTTGAATGGTGATAGTGTGTTAGCCATGTGGTATCCAACCATACACAGAGAAATATCAGTGAGTCAATGAACAAATATCATTAGATTCCAAAAAAGTTTAAGTAAAAGCTCATTTTACCAGAATGTTTTGTTGGGAAATCGAGGCACGATCAGATCACGCAGCGGAAAAAGAAGAGATGAATCTCGGTTCTCAGGCCTGTTTGGAGATTGCCCCGATTAAGGTTTAAGGAAGTTACCTTGTTTTTCTCTTTGTCTAAAACTTGATCTTGTGAACCACGAACAACAATGGATCGTTCTTACCTCCACTGGTATCCACACGAACAAAAGAAAAAACCCAAGTGCTAGCTTAGGGTTTCGAAAAGGACTTTGTTTCTAGTTTTTTTTGTTTTTATTATATTTATAAATCTCGAGACCTTAAGCATCTATTTATAGAAAACTTAAGATGCTTAATGTGGCGGCTAAACCTAACCTTAATCTGATATTTGATTAAGAAATGAGCCATGGGCCCATTCTGAAACCAGGTCATGGGCCCAATCAAAACTGAATTCAAATCAGACGACGGGCCATGGGCCCAATTCTAACTCCACACCTATCAGGCCCTAATTCGAATTCAAGCCCAACAACGCCAGTCATGGACCCCGTTCAAATTTTAAACCCAACACAATTCTTAGCCCAAAACGCCAAAGTCCATTCATTCTTGTGCGCGGTCCAATAGGTCCACATTACGTTGGCAATGATTAATATCACAAACAATGAGAGGTGTCTAGCAACATATCATTATTACCCAAGTAGCGAGAATGTCTGTGACTCGACATAACCATTCTTGTGATTGACGTTACCGTGTAGTCTGATCCTTTTATCTTTGATATCTTGATCAAACACGAGCCATGGAAACCATCATACTCGTATAGTTCAATCATAGGTTTCTTGATTTCCAAGTAGATTGTACAAAAATAAAAAATTCAATATCACATATCAATTTATTTGAGCACGACCATGCATTTCACAATCTCACTCGATCAAGGAGCTCATAACATCACTCTCGTTATATTGGAGGGACAAATCTTATATGATCAATCAACATCTTGTTGTGTAAGTCAACTGCGTACCCAATCACTACCTCGTAAGTCCACCCAATTACGAACGACGTTCAATAGTGTCAAAGTACACATTTCCCTTACGTCAAGATCTCTGATGATCTCAAGTCAAAGGATCACATACACCATCATCACTATGAGAATTTCCTATGACACTCATATAACAATCCATGTAACAATCTCATGGAGGATCGATCCAGTACAATATTCTCTACACATGTATCTATGTGTTGAATTGATATCTCATATTAATTCAACACATACTAGTCTCAATACATCATTGATATCCTCATTTTTAATTATACTCGACTAGGGATGTCATTTAAGAATATATTCAAAACAATAATCCTAAGGAGTTTATTGCATTTACTTATAATACGCAAAAATAAAATGAATGAAATAACAAATGTCATAAATAATAAAATGTCATGATACATAAATAAAACATCAAATACTCTCAACTTATTATTGGTTTCTTGGGTATATTCCAACATGTTTCTCATATGTGTCTAACTTTTTCTTGCCGGGTAAATTGATCAACATTCGCGAATGTTCAGTGGTGAGATGGTAAGATGCAACGATTAATAACAGAATTGATGTGAGCTTCCGAACATAAACTTTAGCGTTGATAATATTAGCACAAATGGATGTCCCATGACTAGAGGATGCAACACTTGATACTCCATAAATAGAAACTACAAAACCAAAAACAAAACTTGAAGATGTGTTGGAGCTACAACCACGAACACAATAGTTTTCCTTGTGTGGGTGTTCATCTCACTAATCGAGATACCCATGTAATTGAAAACAAGAAGTATCATGGCCTTTTTTATAAAAATGTGAGGAAAAAAATACTTTGTCCTTGGTGAATATCACGATTGCTACACAGGGGAGAAATTTGGCCGAGACATCAACCAACTCGGTACAATCCTCCTTCTTCCGCGTAAGTATATGGAATTGTTCTTCCTTAAAACCTCAATTAAAGTCTTATTTAAATTGGGCAAATGATAGGTTTAGAAATTTGGAAACAAATGGTTTAGAATCTATCATTATCGAGAGTCATGAGCAACCATTGGATTTTTTAAACTTCCTTAATTATTTCGCGCAAGTATATGGAATTGTTCTTCCTTAAAACTTCAATTAAAGTCTTATTTAAATTGGACAATGATAGGTTTAGAAATTTGGAAACAAATGGTTTAGAATCTGTCATTATCGAGAGTCATGAAAAACCATTGGATTTTTTGAATTTCCTTAATTATTTTTTTAATCTTTTCGTTGATCCATGATCTATTGATTATCAATAATCAACCGAATCACTATGTTGATTATATATGAACTACACTAATCAATGTACACCGTTTTATCAATTAGTTAGAACTGATATATGGTTTAGTCGATTATGACGATCAACACATGCAAATTTTTATTTTCTTGAAAACCGACGCGAGTTTTATTATTTATGTGTAACCAATAGTACCATGTATATTACTAACCTATGTATCCTACTCTCGGTTTTGAAATAATAACACAAATCTTATATTGGTTATATAAACATATTTTTAATAAAAATCTACTGAAATAAAATTTTAGAAGTAAATATTTTGAAATGATTATAAATTATTTGAAGTACTTGTAAATTAGATTTATATAATTTTTATAAAAAGTACCATAACACCAACTTTAGGTGAAACAAACTTTGGCCTTTTTCTATAGGTCCAAAAATGTTGGGTCCCATGCATGGACAAGTACAGTCGTTGTGGTTTCTGCCATAGTTGCAGTGAAATATCAAATCGGGGTCTACAATATTTACACAAAATGTGAAATATTGGTATTCTCTTTAATCAATCTCTGCGAACTTTATCCTTATAAAGTTAATTTTGTACCTCACAATCTCTTTGTGGAGAAAAAAAAAAGCTTATATATATATAAAGTGGTGGTCCAAATGTTATTTAAATGATAATAAAATAATAGTTACAACTGTTTTTAGTTGAATAAATAATAATTATTTAAGGATATAATTAGAGATAAAAATTCCCAAAAAAATATTTCTGAATTTGAGTCATAAGCATGACACATTTTCTATCTTTCATAACACACAGGGAGTAATGTTTCAAGATCTTTGTGCAGGTGATATCTAGAACAGCCAAACTCTGAGTCATAACCCAAGAACCTCTCTAGACCAAATCATACCAACCCAAACCAGACCAAACTTAACCGAACCGATCTTTGTTATTACATAATGTCAAAGATTTCTACTTCCATTAGCTTAGAAATGAGATTGTCAATGAAGCAGCCACAGATTTAAATTTCCGTGCAATGATTAAAAACTGGGAGGAGAACTACATTGGGACATTAGGAGAGCCGGGTAATGAAACAATCTGTGGTCGGTCTTCTGGTTCTTTTACGTGATTCCCACATCGTTTTTGAACGAGGAAGAAAAATGAAACAAGAACAGGATTAGGTTTTAATATAATTGAAATTATAAATTCTGTGGCTAGCTTTGTTTGTAAAGCCTATTTGACTATAAGCACAGGATTTGACCTTTGGAAGCTCCAAGCATATGAGATGTGGAATCATGTTTACTTCGGTCTCTTTGTACTGAGTGTGCAAACTCGGGAAAGAGAGAACCAAAGAGAAGAACTGAAGTTGCATTCGCCGTTAGTCGATATTACCAAGAAGAACTGAAGTTGAACTCATATATTAGCCACTGTTTTGTTGATTAATTAGGCTGCTTGGTTGGAGGCAATATCAGGCATGCTTGAACAGCTTCATGCTAAGCCAATGAAAATAGACAGCAACCACCAGGACAGGTAGAGTCAGAGGCACCAAGAAACAGTAGTACCTGACAATTTGTAAGGAAAACCCGGGATTAGATAAATTAAAACACAAGAACTCCAAATCCTGACAAACCCGGGATTAGATGACTTTTAAACACCAGAACTCCAAATCCTGATAACCTATATGTCACAGCCGTGTGAACCAGCAATTCTGTTCAGGACGGTCAAACAATGAACAAACTGCATAAAACCACAGCTATTGATTCTTCAATTGGTTCTCCTTACGTAGCATTACTGCTTTCAGTTTTATGATGTGTAGATGCTCTGAATACCAGAAATCATCAGGTTTAGGTAATATATACTAATGGTCTGAACAAGAAACCAAAGGAAATTTTGAGAATGCCGATTTGAATATACAAGGCCAGATCTTAGACAACTAGGTAAGGTTCTGAGTCACAATGATCTTGATGAAAAATCGAGGGTTTCAATTCAAAATCCGAGGATTACATTGGATCTCAGCCTACTACAATGTCCAAATCATCCTGCACTCCTCCAAGAAAATTGATCCATTATAAGTTTGAGCCAGAGATTGTGCACAGCATCACTATACATAACCTGGATCATCTTTATTTGACTGCCATCAAATGTCCTATCTCCCAACTATGAGAATTCCAAAATTCGAGTTCTCATACCTTGATAGCAGATACCTTTTTTTTTAAATAAAACACATAACAATCTACAGAATTGCAAATTCAAACATGACGAACAAGGTACCTGTCACTTTGTATAGCTTGGATTACAGGATTTTCGGAGGCCGGAAGAAACTTTGACACAATTGTTGCAAACACAAATCCAATGAACGAAACCGAGCCAGCGATCACAAAGAAGCATCCCCAGAACTCAATCGCTCCGGCGAAACGGAGCAGAGCAAGCGTCATTCCCAGTATCTTAATATTGAATCTACAACAAAAAATGCTAAAGAAACCAAATTTCAATTTCGGTCAGGCAATTCATCGAACATACAATATACAACCACTCCATTGATTCCCTATCTTAAACAACGACATTAACCCACATTGAGAGAAACACATGTGGAATTACAAAAACTGTCGAAGCGAGAATAAAGGACGATAATTCGTAAAAGGAAAAAAAACTAAGAAAAATTCAACTTCACAGAAAATTTTGCTACTTACATTGATATGGATGAACATATTTTACCAAAACGGAGGAAGAGTCTGAAAAAGTATCGAACATTCATTTACCCAAAACAAAATTGCAAACTTATGATGAAAAAGAGTTCCGAATTTTAGGGGTGGGCACTCGGGTACCCGGATTGATTGGACAACCGGCCTTAACGGCGCTCCCGCCGCTTCTCTCGTTGGGAAGCCTAGTTCTGGATCTAGATACTTCTTCAACCGGTACCCAGATGCTTGCTACTTACCGACCTAGCTTACCCCGCTTCTTATGATGGGGTTTCAACGGCCGCCTGCCTTTTTAGGAAAAGGAATAGGCCGGCGGAATGAACCTTTCTCGGTAGAGGAAAGGAATAGCGAAAAATTCCTATGGTTCTGAGGGTACCCGAACCCCAAACGGGTAAATAGTTTTCCACCCGATCAATAAACCTGGTAACAGGAAGAATTGCTTAACATTTTTTTATTTCCAAACAAATGATTTTCTAGGTTGCCATTAGGCATTGTTGGAAGAAGTCAATCCGAGAAGTAAGGAGCTGAAAGAGGAGAATGAGTCTTGATGTTAGTTTTTGTTTTAATAAAGACCAATTGTTTCGGTCAAAGTAGTTACAACGAAGCTATGTTTTCTCTGCTTTATTTTCTAAGTTCTTGTTGATGTAAAGGCTGTAAAAGGCCATTTGTTTTCATTCAATAAATAGTGAGTTTTCAGCATCTAAAACAAACGAGCATTTGAGTCTACAAATTGGTATCAGAGCTCACTTAGATATTGAAAACTCAACAAAGAAGCCGCAGCTTCAAAAACACAAAAGAGAAAGATGGGTGATGATAAGATGAAGTTACCAAAATTTGACGGTCACTGGGATCATTGGAGCAAGGTGATGGAGAACTTTTTCAGGGCCAAAGGTTTGTGGAACCCGATTGAAATCGGGTATGAAGAACCTGCACTAACGACGGTACTCACACTTGAGCAACGACAACAACTTGATGATGCCAAAACCAACGATCACAAACTGAAGCATTATCTCTATCAATCCATTGATAGAGAGACGATGGAGCAAATCTTAGATCGGAAAACGTCTAAGATCATCTGGGAATCGCTAAAGAAGAAGTATGGTGGAAATGATCGTGTCAAGAAATCCTTGCTGCAGAAACTCAGAAGGGATTTTGAGTTGTTGGAGATGAAAGAGACCGAGTTGGTGGATGAGTACTTCAAGAGAGTGTTAGCCATCACAAACCAGATGAGGAGTAACGGGGAGATAATGGCTGACTCCAACGTGGTTCAGAAGATCCTGCGAACTTTGAGTGAAAAGTTCATGTATGTGGTGGTATCAATCGAGGAGTCTAAGGATATTGAGTTGGTCACGCTTGACGAGCTGCAGAGTTCTTTAGCAGTACATGAACAGAAGTTCAAGAAGCAGGACAAGGGTGATGATCAAGTCCTGAAGGTGGCCTATGGAAGAGGAGCAGGGACGAGAGGAAGAGGAGCATATGGCAGAGGAAGGGGGCGTGGCCGTGGACGTACGTTTCCTAACAAGAGCACAGTAGAGTGTTATAAGTGTCATCGCCTTGGACATTTTCAAAATGAATGTCCAAAGTGGGATGAGGAAGCCAACTATGCTGATGAGGAGGAAGAGATGCTACTAATGGCATATGTGGAAGAAGAGGAAGATCTTGAGACAAAAGCGGAGATGACATTGATGGCGTGTGGTGGTGATGGTGGAGACAAAGAAGAAATGAGGAAGAAGGCTTGGTTTCTAGACTCAGGCTGCTCAAATCACATGAGTGGAGACCGAGAGCTGTTTCTGAAGATGGATACCGAGTTCAAGCACTCTGTAAAGCTTGGAAATGACAAAAGATTGGAGGTTGTGGGCAAAGGGAATGTAAGGTTGGTTTTAAATGGCGCCGCATACACCATCAGTGAAGTTTACTACATTCCTGAGCTCAAAAACAACTTATTGAGTCTTGGACAGCTTCAAGAGAAGGACTTGACAATCATCATTCAGAGAGGTGCTTGCAAGATCTACCACAACGAGAAGGGGCTGATTGCTGAGAGCAAAATGAGCAGAAACATAATGTTTCTGCTGCATAATCAGTCCGGTGATGGAGTAAAACAACAAAGGTGCTTTCAGACGGTTGCAGAGGATATACCAAAACTCTGGCATGAAAGGTATGGACATCTCAGCTATACAGGCATGAAGACCTTGCAAAGCAAACAGATGGTTAATGGTCTTCCTAGTTTTGACATACAGAGCTTCACTTGCACTGATTGCTTGGTGGGAAAACAATCAAGAAACGCTATCTCCAAGACAAGTACGTGGAGAGCAAAGGAAGTTTTGGAAATCATACATTCTGACATATGTGGCCCAATCAGTCCAATCACCTCCAGTGGCAAAAGATATGTACTGTGTTTCATTGACGATTGTAGCAGAAAGGCGTGGGCCTATCTTTTGAAAGAAAAATCTGAGGCATTTGATTTTTTCAAATTGTTCAAGAAGAAGGTGGAGACTGAAAGTGGAAAGAAGATCAAATGTCTGAGAACTGATCGTGGGGGAGAATACACATCAACGGAGTTCTCAGAGTTCTGCAAGAAGGAGGGGATTCGCAGGCAACTAACCACACCTTACACTCCACAACAAAACGGTGTTGCGGAGAGGAAGAATCGCACCGTGATGAATATGGTCAGGTCTATACTTGCAATGAGGAAGGTACCAAAAATATTCTGGGCAGAGGCTGTGATTTGGACGTTTTATATTTTAAACAGATGTCCAACCCATTCGGTGAAAGACAAGACTCCACAAGAAGCTTGGAGTGGAATCAAACCAAGTGTAGAACACTTCAGAGTATGGGGAAGTCTTGCACATGTCCACATTCCAGACGAGAAAAGAAGAAAGCTTGATGATAAGAGTGCTGTCTGCGTGCTACTTGGTTTCTCAGAAGAATCAAAGGGGTACCGTTTGTACAATCCTAAAACCAAGAAGATAATTGTGAGCAAGGACGTAGTGTTTGAAGAGACTAAGGGCTGGAACTGGGAAGAAACACAAGATCACAGTGATGCTGATCTCACCTGGGATAGTGATGATCTCTGGGAAGAGAGTGATCAAGAAGAAGATGATGCTGGAGAAACTCAACCTTCAGTAATCACCGAAGAAGCTCAACCGGTGCAGCATACAGAAGTCAGGGAGGGTCGAGTGATAAGGCCTCCGAGTTATCTCAGAGATTATATCACTGGTAGTGAGATCGACGATGAAGAAGATGTAGTTAACATGGCTGTAGCAAACTCATCTGACCCACAAACGTTTGAAGAAGCAGAGAAGAACCTCAGGTGGAGAGAAGCCATGGATGAGGAGATAAGATCGATTGAGAGAAATCAAACGTGGGAGCTCTCAGTCTTGCCGGAAGGAGCTAAATGCATTGGTGTCAAATGGATTTACAAGACAAAGCTCAACGAGAATGGAGAAGTCAGCAAGTATAAAGCTCGCTTGGTGGCAAAGGGTTACTCTCAAGAACATGGTGTTGACTATACTGAAGTGTATGCTCCGGTGTCTCGAATGGATACAGTCAGAATCTTAATATCCACTGCGGCAAGAAAAGGTTGGAGTATCTATCAGTTGGATGTCAAGTCAGCCTTCCTCTACGGGATTCTTGAGGAGGATGTTTTCATACAACAACCTAAAGGTTACGTAGTCAATGGAGAGGAAGACAAGGTTTATAAGCTCCACAAGGCATTGTATGGCCTAAAACAAGCGCCAAGGGCCTGGTTTAGTCGTATTGGAGAATACTTTGCCAAAGCTGGTTTTGAGAAGTCTCAAAACGAAGAAACTCTGTTTGTGAAGACAAATACACGAGGCAACTCTCTCTACGTCAGCGTGTATGTAGATGACCTTATCTACACTGGAGATGATGCTTCAATGATGGAAGAGTTTAAGAAATCAATGGAGGAAGAATTTGCTATGACAGATCTTGGAAAGATGCGTTACTTTCTCGGTATAGAAGTGCTGCAGACGTCACAAGGGATACACATCTCACAGGGAAAGTATGCGTTTGAAATCTTAAGGCGTTTCGACATGGAGAATTGTAATTCAGTGATCTGCCCAATGGTACCTGGGAGCAAGATGGATTTGGATGAAGGAGGTGAGCGAGTAGATGAGACTTTCTATAAACAAATAATCGGTAGCCTCATGTACATCACAACCACGAGGCCGGATCTGCAATTCTCTGTAAGTATGCTAAGTCGTTACATGTCCAAACCAACAATGTTGCATCTTCAAGCTGTTAAAAGGGTGCTGAGATACTTAAGAGGAACGGTGGATTTTGGAATTTGGTACAAGAGAGGAGGAAGTGGAGAAGTATCGGTATACACTGATAGTGATTTTGCAGGAGATAGTGATAGCAGGAAGAGCACATCGGGTTATGTGTTCCTCATAGATGGAAGTGCTGTTGCTTGGTTGTCAAAAAAGCAGCCCATAGTCACTCTCTCTACCACGGAAGCTGAATATGTGGCTGCATCTGTCTGTGCCTGTCAAGCCGTTTGGTTCAAAAGAATCTTGGAGGAGTTGGGTCATGATGTAAGAGGAAGCACGGTCATTCAATGTGACAATACATCAACCATCAAGCTATCAAAAAACCCTGTTTTTCATGGTAGATGTAAGCATATCGGTGTTCGGTTTCACTTTCTTCGTGAATTGGTTAATAAAGGAGTCATAAGTCTTGAGCATTGTGGAACAACCAATCAAGTGGCAGACATTTTCACGAAGCCTTTGAAGCGTGAGACATTCGAGAGCTTAAGGAAAAGACTTGGAGTTTGTTCAATGGCTGATAAGCTGAAACTTGTGAGCCAAGTTTAGCTTAGGGAGGGAATGTTGGAAGAAGTCAATCCGAGAAGTAAGGAGCTGAAAGAGGAGAATGAGTCTTGTGATGTTAGTTTTTGTTTTAATAAAGACCAATTGTTTCGGTCAAAGTAGTTACAACGAAGCTATGTTTTCTCTGCTTTATTTTCTGAGTTCTTGTTGATGTAAAGGCTATAAAAGGCCATTTGTTTTCATTCAATAAATAGTGAGTTTTAAGCATCTAAAACAAACGAGCATTTGAGTCTACAGGCATGTATTCGTATACCAAAAGATTGGCTTTCGCTTTCTAAGAAGTATCCAATCAGTTTTACAAGATTTGGATGATGCAATCAACTGACGTAATTCACTTTCCTCTTTCCTCTGATGAAACACGAAACACATGGGTATGATTTGAATGCAAAAGTAAAGGCAAACAGAAGGATGAAAGGGAATATTTTGGACAATAATGGACACACATACCAGCCATTCCTTGTGGCCTTGAAAACCTTCAGGTTTAAGCTTCTTCGTAACAATGGCAATGTCGTTTCCGTTCCCACCAATGCAGTCCTTATAAACAAACCCAAACCCTCCTTCTCCTATGAGGCTATCAGAACAGAAATTTCCCGTGGCATTCTTTAGCTCATCGAATATAAACGACTTTGAATGTGGGGAATACACTACTTCCCTTTTGTTGCTCCCAGTATTTAGCTTTATAGCTTCAATTTCTTTCGAATTGTCAGATTTTAAGCTACAAGGAAACAAAAGACTTGTGCCTTTCGCAGGAGCACCAGAACCTCCTGAAACAGCATAATGTCACATGTTTACATCAATAATTTATAAGAAACCAAACCGCAACTAGGACTAAACAAAGGAACAACAAACGTAATATTATGAACTAGGATTAGAATCGTGAGATTCTGTTTAGATTTCTTCTCGTGCTCTTAAGAGCAGCTGCTGCAGAATACATTTCCTTGTGTCATTCGAGTATTCACACTGGAAAGCTCATCTGGAAAAGATCTAACTACAGTGTATTGATGCAGAATCAGAAAAGGCAAATGACTTTCACCGACACCATACCCACTTCAAACACCAAATTATCACCAGGGGATCGAATACCGGTGATCGACCACCACTGGAACAGAGCCATGACCCGGATCCCTGTAGCTCCGGGATCTGACCCTTCACAATTCGACCAGACACCTTCTCAGAATAAGTTGCCAGATAGTTGTTGGTGGGAGCGTGACTTTGCACGCGCCACCAAGATCGACAGAGAACTCACCGGAGGTTTGGTTGAGGCGATAGTCCTTTACCGACGGCAACATGACGCGAGGGAGAGAAGAGAACGGTGACAGGCTATAGGAACAAGAAGGAATGGAAGAGGAGAACTCGTAGCGAGGGAGAGAAGAGAACGATCGAGAACAGGAAGGAATGGAAGAGGAGAACTAGTAGCGAGGGAGAGAAGAGAACGGTCGGTAACAGGAAGGAATGGAAGAGGAGAACTCGTAGTGAGGGAGAGAAGAGAATGGTCGGGAACAGGTGATGCGTTATCAGAGTTAAATAAAATAACCTAAACTACACGTGTGTAGTATTTTAGGTGTCGATCCCACAGAGACTACGCAACACTACCTAAACTCGAACTAGGAATCAAACTTGCTAACGAAAGAATGTGGATGAAGAATGAAATATTGAAAGTAAATAAACTACTCGGGTTCTAACAATAAGACAAACGTCCTAGGAAACCGGTTTCACCACAAGACTACCGAAACCAACGATCAACCTATCTATCATGCAATCCCAGTTAAAGCTATCTAAGACGGATGATCCTAATATGATATCTACACTCTCTCAAGGCATAGACACATGATCTAGACAAGCTGCCTCCTACTTTCGTGGCTGACACCTTGAACTAAACCCATAGACTCTATGATTCACCCATTCACCCTCAACCGTTGCTACCCTACTTTCGTAGCCTAACCTCGGTTGTTCTAAACCTAAATTTCTAGGATTAGAATTCTCCTTTCGGTCCTTCTCCTAACCCCTAACACATGCATCTACGTGGCCATCGCAAACACAAGTAAATT
>CM071870.1:24183392-24251054 GCA_036759665.1 Gynandropsis gynandra | reverse complement strand
GAAGGCTTTCCATGCTCAATCTCGTCCCGTTTGTCCCGTGATGATCCTCGAAGTTTCTCCTTAGCTCCGTGCATGTCCTTTTAGCTCCAAAATGATCCAAATACGCGTAAAGACCTGTAAGAACATGAAAAGCACGAAAACAAGTAAAACGGATACAGAATCATACGTAAAACATCACATATGTATAAAAAATGTCTCCTAAATCGTGCAAGAAATACGTATGAAAACGAGATGATCAACAGGAAGGAATGGAAGAGGCGAACTCGTAGAGAGAGAGAAAAGAACGGTCGGGAACAGGATGGAATGGAAGAGGAGAACTCGTAGCGAGGGAGAGAAGAGAATGGTCGGTAACAGGAAGGAATGGAAGAGGAGAACTCGTAGCGAGGGAGAGAAGAGAACGGTCGGGAACAGGAAAGAATGGAAGAGGAGAACTCGTAGCGAGGGAGTGAAGAGAATGATCAGGAACAGGAAGGAATAGAAGAAGAGAACTCGTAGCGAGGGAGAGAAGAGAACGGTTGGTAACAAGAAGGAATGGAAGAGGAGAACTCGTAGCGAGGGAGAGAAGAGAACGGTCGGGAACAGGAAGGAATGGAAGAGGAGAACTCGTAGCGAGAGAGAGAAGAGAACGGTCGGTAATAGGAAGGAATGGAAGAGGCGAACTCGTAGCGAGGGAGAGAAGAGAACGGCCGGTAACAGGAAGGAATGGAAGAGGCGAACTCGTTGCGAGGGAGAGAAGAGAACGGTCGGGAACAGGAAGGAATGGAAGAGGCAAACTCGTAGCGAGGGAGAGAAGAGAACGGTCGGGAACAGGAAGAAATGGAAGAGGAGAACTCGTAGCGAGGGAGAGAAGAGAACGGTCGGTAACAGGAAGGAATGGAAGAGGAGAACTCGTAGCGAGGGAGAGAAGAGAACGGCCGAGAACAGGAAGGAATGGAAAAGGCAAACTCGTAGCGAGGGAGAGAAGAGAACGGCCGGGAACAGGAAGGAATGGAAGCGGAGAACTCTTAGCGAGGGGGAGGAGTGATCGGTCGGTAACAGAAAGGAATGGAAGAGGAGAACTCGTAGCGAGGGAGAGAAGAGAATGGTCGGTAACAGGAAGGAATGGAAGAGGAGAACTCGTAGCGAGGGAGAGAAGAGAATGATCGGGAACAGGAAGGAATGGAAGAGGAGAACTCGTAGCGAGGGAGTGAAGAGAATGATCGGGAACAGGAAGGAATGGAAGAGGAGAACTCGTAGCGAGGGAGAGAAGAGAACGGCCGGGAACAGGAAGGAATGGAAGCGGAGAACTCTTAGCGAGGGGGAGGAGGGATCGGTCGGTAACAGAAAGGAATGGAAGAGGAGAACTCGTAGCGAGGGAGAGAAGAGAACGATCGGTAACATGAAGGAATGGAAGAGGAGAACTCGTAGCGAGGGAGAGAAGAGAACGGTCGGTAACAGGAAAGAATGGAAGAGGAGAACTCGTAGCGAGGGAGTGAAGAGAATGATCGGGAACAGGAAGGAATGGAAGAGGAGAACTCGTAGCGAGGGAGAGAAGAGAACGGTCGGTAACAGGAAGGAATGGAAGAGGAGAACTCGTAGCGAGGGAGAGAAGAGAACGGTCGGGAACAAGAAGGAATGGAAGAGGAGAACTCATAGCGAGGGAGAGAATAGAACGGTCGGTAACAAGAAGTAATGGAAGAGGCGAACTCGTCGCGAGGGAGAGAAGATAACGGTGAGGCGGTAGGAACAGGAAGGAATGAAGAGAACTCCGAGGGAGAGGAGAGAACGGTAGGTGACAAGCGGCAAGCAGGAAGGAATGGAAAGCAAAACAAAACGACACATAAAATAGAACCATAATTTTTTAATTTGGTTTTTTGGATTTCTAAGTTTAACCTGAACTCGGACAGATCGATCGAACCCGAACAGATAATCCGATTGATTCTAAGATTTGGATCCTATAGATTTTTTAAATAGTCGTTTACTCGGGTATGTCTGATCCGATTAATCTAGATTGACCACCCTTATGACAAAGTATCAAACTTTATGTTACGACAAAAACACACAGTATAAGAAGGTATCACCTTTTTCGATTTAGTCTCTCTCTATTTTCTCCTTTTAAACATCAAATCCACCTTCCAATCCCATAATAGCAGATAATGAAGTTAGCAAGAAAGGGAGATGGGAAGTGATGCGAGGGAGGGGAAAGCGATGGTGGTGAGAAGCGGCCGCATGAGAATGAGGCGAGAGGCGATGGAGGCGAGCACCAGCTGCTCACCGTGTGAGATGGAGAAGTAGCTGTGAAGGAGGCGAGCACCAGCCACGTGAGATGGAGAAGCAGTCGAGGGAGGCGAGCACCAACCGCTTGAGATGGAGAAGGGAAACGAAAGAGGCGAGCATCAGCCGTATCACCGCGTGAGATGGAGAAACGACCGTGAGGGAGATGAGCACTAACCTCGTGAGATGGAGAAGCGGCCGCGAGGGAGACGATTTGTGAGCGGCTTTTGCGATGCTGAAAGAAAGATAGGGAAAGGAAAGGAATCTAAAAGAACCTAGTGATAATTTTGTAAATAATTTGATATATATGGATATTTTAATATTTTTGTATATATGTGCTCGGATACCCGTGACTATCCGTTGCAGAGATAAAAGAATCCGAATCCGCGGGTAATGAGTTTTCATTATCCGAACTCGAACCTGAACCCGCAGATTCGAATAATTTTTCGAAGGTTCGGGATGAGTTTCGGGTCGGGATGGGTTGTTAGGTTAATTTGTCCATTCCTAGATAATTAGGATTATGCTCCTTACGACGTCATATAGGAGAAAATCCCAATGAGTGACGTTTCAAAGCCCATTCAAAGACTCGTCCTTTGTTTATCTTACAAAGTTGTCCTACGAAAATTTTATTTTCCACTTCAGCGAGAGAGAATGATTTTGTCTTTAGAGGGAGGGATTGAAGAGTTATATCGGCTAGGGCTACAATTTAAAATGAACTCAGTCAAATCTTATTGTGCTAAAATAATCTCGTTATAAAAAATAATTTAATATATTTTTATTTGTTGCACAAAAAATGGATTACTAATTCCAATACCCATATTCTAGTCAAATATTACAAAAATGTCATTCATCATCTTGTATGAAAAGCCGCAGTTTGCATCCCTTCGACGACTTATTATTTCATTTCTAGAATTAAAAAAAAAACTTTTATCTCTCTCATTTTACGAAAAATCTCCAAATACATCTAAAAATACTCTCCAAATTCTTCAAAAATGTCTTAAAATATTGAAATCTTATCATACTCATCATCCTCTGTGGATGAGTATCACGTAGTACAGTCGGAAAAGGTATGTATTTATGGTCAAGTTCATCGTTAGGTTTCCATCTTTGAATGAAAGATTTTCATCTTTCACCATTTTTTCTTAAATTTTTCCCTGTTCACACATGGTGTACCATGGAGTGGGTTAATTTCGTGTCACCCCATGTTGTGCGACGCACACGTTGTACCACAGTCAAACGTTGTACCATCCACAGACGTTGTACAAGTTTTTTTAGGCTTTTTTTATTACAGTACTAAACATTTCTTTTTTTTTTTTTGCTATTATTTGACAGTGTGGACTAATGGATCCAAAATGATTCTATTTCCATTCTAGCAAGTTTTTGTAATCTTCCAAAATTGCAACGAAGTGCTTTGTGTTTAAGACCATTTCAGAACTACAAGAAGCCTTGCACCTTGAAGAATTGGAATGGTTCGTGTGACATCCTTAATTTCAGCATTTATTCCATATGGAGGATGAAGCAAAATAAAATTGTTGGGTTGTGGATGCTACTTCTCCGCTCTAAAAGGAAAACAAAGACAAACGAATTTTGGTTCGTGTTGAATGGTGTGCCTATCCGATATATTTTTTGATAGAGCAAGGCTTGATAAATAGACTCAATTATCACGAATATCCACCACAATGGTTACATCTTGGTACCAATGGGTTCAAGGATAGATATTGGCCTAACCAAAGTTCAATGAGGAGGAGGAGGAGGAGGAGGAGGAGGAGGAGGAGGAGGAAAAGAGGTTAGGGTAAAAAGGGGCACAATCGAAGAGCCCCCAAAGGCGGAGGTTACTACAGCCATCCAAATACACGAGAACATCGTACACTACAAGGAAACACACAAAGAAAGGTGCTTCTACACACGTTGTACCATCGTTGTACACACATTGAACCACCGTTCTACACACGTTGTACAACATCAATTTTTACATGTTGTACTAATATGTTTTTCACATTTAGTGGGTTTTCTCTATGTAATTGGGGCTGAAAGTGTGGTTAATGAAAATCGTTTTATGTGTATCTTGTTATTGGTTGATTGCTAGGTTTTGAGTGAGTTTTGAATATATTTGGATAGATTTTTTAGGGTACTAAGCTATATAAAATTTGGAATCATGTCATTGTCAATGGTTGATATGAAGTTATTTTCTATAGTTCAAGCTGAAGGATGTCCTCATTCTAAATTATACATTTTCTTATAGTGTTTGTGAATGGTAATTTTGGATTCTTAGGGAAATACCTTAGAATTACTTAACCTCATATTCAGTCAGTTAGGTCTCACTATCACCTGGGTTTTGGCATCTAAGAATGAGCATATTATGTTCTTTGTAGGAAAGTTTATTATTTGAAACTGAAGCAAGCGAACTTCTTTGTATTAAGGTTTTTGATGATGGAGGGTAATGTGGGAGGCGTGTTGATGTACATGGATCTTGTTTTGTTAATAGGTTCCTTTTTCCCTAGAATCCTTGTTTAATTTGTTAAGTGTATGATGGACAAATCTAGTCTATGAATTAAATTGTTGGATTTTCATTTTTAAGTCATATGTTTATCACTAAAGGCAACAATTGACGAATGGATCATTCTGGTGACTAGAGTGCATGAGGAGACACAAGAGGATGATTTGCTCAATGCATTTGGCAATTTTGTTAAAATCAAGAATCTGCATCTAAATCTTGATCGCCGCACTGGTTTTGTTAAGGTACAAAGTCTCTATCTTACTCTATTAGAAAGTATACATTAGCTGGATTGCTTTACTTATATAACCTTGGCACATCAAATCCACTTGTGGTGCTTCTATGCATTTTTGTTTTAATTGCCAATTATATATGTGTATCACACCTAAGATCCCCTGATATAAAAAGTATATTCTACATAGTAAAGATGACATTTATTTTTGGATTACATCTAGCGTAGTGTTATGTGTTGATTTACTATTGAATTTGAAACTATCTTTTTAGGGGATACACATTGATCGAATATGAGAAGTTTGAAGAAATACAAAGCCCGATATTTCAGATGGATGAGCGGAACTTCTCATTCAAGTAGTCAATGTGGATTAGGCCTTCATCAATGGACCCAACGTTGGATCATACAGAAGGAAAAACTCGAGGTTCCTCTCATACCCTGTCATGCTCTTATAATTGGCTCGTCCCACAATGACACTCTTCTTCCTCTACATGATTCCATTCTAGCAAATCAAAGATGCTAGAAGTTATCTAATATGTTAGAAATATTGATTCTTTACGAGAAGAATAGGAAGATAGGAACAAAAACACAAAAGGATTGGTGTTTGAGTTGTTATTTTTCCATTTCATTTCATCCCAATTTATAGGAGAAAAATTACAAAGGATTAAATTATCATTACCCCACCAACAATGGTTAATGGATCACTAGCCCCACTAACTCCATTATATTGACCCATTCACACCACTAACCCACTAACAAATAAACTTGAAAAAATTAAGAAAACATAAACAATTATCCAATATTCGCCCCCTAATTCTTGTCATGTTTTCTTGAAATCTCGACGATACCAATTCTTATGTGCAGTTTCTTGAAATCTGAGCCGTCCAAGTGATTTGTGAGAATGCCTGCGAGTTAGTCTTGTGTAGAGGTATATTCAAGGACAATCTTTCCATCTTCAATGCACTCCCGAATAAAGTGAACCCGAGTGTCAATGTGTTTGCTCCGGTCGTGAAAGACGAGGTTCTTGCTCAACACAATAACGGACTTGTTATCCATCCTAAGCTCTGGCGTTTGAGTTTCCGATCCAATGAAGTCACTCAAGAGTCGAGCTAACCAGATGCCTTGACAAGTTGCAGCTGACGCAACGACATATTTTGCCTCACATGAGGATAAAGCCACCACCTTCTGTTTCGCCGACTACCAGGTGACGAGGTTATCACCAAGGAAGTAGAAGTTACCGCTTGTGCTCTTTCGTATGTGGATGTCACCTCCCATGTCGTTGTCACTGAATCCAACTAGATGTGGTTGACCATCATACTTCTTTCTTCTTTCTGTAGAACACCCCATAACTGTGTGTCTCAAAAATATACCGTAACAAGTGCTTCACTGCCATTATATGATCCTTGTGTGGCTTCTCCATAAAGCGACTCATGTACCCTACCGCATAAGCAAGGTATGGTCGTGTGTTCACAAAGTACCAAAGTCCACCAACTATACTTCGATATTCGGTGGCTTCGACCAGTGGACTAGAACTTTCCTTGCTAAGCTTCAAGCGTGCTTCCAGAGGCGCCTTGCATGGGTTGCAGTTGCTTATGCCACATCTCTCCAATAATTTCTCTGCGTATGGTGAACGAAAGAGCATGATGCCGGTTGCACTTTGATAGAACTCAAGCCCGAGATAGTAGGTCAACAACCCGAGTCACTCATCTTGAACAAAGTTTTCATCTCGGTCTTGAACGTTTTAACATCGTCTTTTTCGGACCCGATGATTATCAAGTCATCGACGTAGACACCCACGATAAGTCGTGATGCTTTTCTACTCCGAGTGTATATCCCATGGTCAAAGGTACTCCTTTTGAACCCAAGTGACTGTAAACTTGCATCCAACTTGGCGTTCCATGCTCGTGGTGCTTGTCTAAGTCCGTTAAGGGCCTCATACACCTCCTCTTTTAGCACGTCATTGAGGAACACACTCTTGACATCCATGTGATGGATTTTCCACCCTTCGCTCGCTGCTAAGTCCACAAGAGTCGTACATACTCTATGCGTGCCACGGGCGCAAAGACTTTGTCGAAATCAATCCTCACACGCTGGACATATCCTTTTGCAACCAATCGCGTCTTGTGTTCAACAATGGATCCATGTTCGTTACGCTTTACCTTGAACACCCATTTGAGTCCAACGACTCGATGACCGACAGGAAGGTCGACGAGTTTCCAAGTACCATTGTCATTGATTGCTTACGTCTCCACAAGCATTGCTTGTCGCCAATGTTCATGTTGCTCTGCCTTAGCAAAAGACGATGGATCTTCTGCTGTGGTAAAGTGCAACTCTTCAGTCTCTAGTGTACAAGGTGCAAACCCCCATGGTGATGATGGTCCGAGGATGTTGTTGATTGTGCGGAAGCGTAGAGGTGCATCATCAGGATCCACATCAAGGTTTGGTTCGACATTTGTCGGCGGTAATGCAAACTCCACTGCCTCTAGTGTTGCATCAGGACTTCGAGGGGACTCTTGAATCGTTTCTCTTGGGCCTGGTTCACTCGTAGTGATATACTCGATGCTAAATGGATCCAATGAAATGATAGTACCGCCATTGTCATGAGTCTTCCAATCCATTTTAGCTAATTCATCAAAGACAACATCACGTGTCATATTCACCCGTTTGTTGACTGGATCGTACACTCGGTCTCCCTTTGACCCAACATCATACCCGAAAAAGATCATTGGTGTGCTTCGAACATCAAGATTCTTCAAATCTGGTCGTATGTCCTTAACATGTGCGATACAACCGAATGTACGAACGAAATGGACTATTGGTTTTGCACCATGCCAAGCCTTGTATGGTGTCTTTTCATAAAGACTATGTGTTATGGTGTGATTGAGGATAAAGACTGTTGTGGTCACAGCTTCACCCTAGAATTCTGCTGGAAGACCGTTTGCCTTCAGCATGCATCGAGCCATGGCAACAAATGTCTCGTTGCGGCATTCAACGACTCCATTTTGTTGTGGCGAGTAAGGGGCCGTGAATTGTCCAAACTCCACCGATGTAAACTCACCTCTACGTTCAATACGAAGTACCTTGAGCTTCCATTCTGATTGTACCTCTGTCGTAGCTTGGAACCTCTTGATCACCGCTGGAGCTTGGTTCTTGCTTGCGAGAAGAGTGAGCCACATATAACAACTAAAGTCATCTAGGAGCACTAGGAAATAACGATTCCCACTTGGTGTTATCGATGTGATGGGCCCACATAGATCACCAACGGACGAGATCAAGAATATCTACCGCACGTTGTCATGCCTTCTCCGAAAATGAGTTATGCCTTTGCTTCACGAGGCAACTGTCACACACTTGGTCAACTTGACCAATATGTGGCAACGACGCACCATGTTGTGTTGAGCAAGCTTCCGTAGTGCATTAAAACTAATGTGGCTATATCTTGCATGCCATTTCCATGATTCTTCAGAGCTTCTTGCTATCAAACACACTGTTCGGGCAATGTTGAGGTAGATTGAATAGAGCCTATTGGAGGATCTTCCGACCCGTGTCAATAGTGGTCGTTGCAGATCTCTTATAGTTAAGATGCCCCCTTTGATGATCGTCTGGCATCCAGAGTCGTCCAATTGCCCCGTATTGAATAGGTTTGTGGTGAGGCGAGGAATGTAGTAGACCCCCGCTAGTGCACGATGCTCGTCATTCTTGCATGAGAATAGCATCATTCCTCGTCCTTCAATCTTGACGATAGATCTATCTCCAAACTTCACGTTGCCCCAGTGTCAAAGAACCATAAATCGCCTTTACACTCCTCCTAATGACTAAGATGGGCAGTAATCTTCGTCTCCACAAGGTGGATAGGGCACTAATGTCATGGTGGTGACCCTGACGGTGTAAGTTGTGATGTCGGTGAACCTAACATGGTCTCACACACCTTGGCCATAAGGAACGTAGGCTTGTCGTCATCCCCGTGGGCCAGATGTTGTTCTTCATTTTTGGGCTTGGATCAACAGTCCCTAGCCTAAGAACCTGTTTTACCACAATTTCGACACTTGTCTTTTGATCTATCTTGGTTCTTGATAGAACCAGATCCACCATCAGTTACGGATTTACGATGTTAGTTTTTTCGACGACGTTTCTTTGACTTTGAGCCTCCAAAGGAATAATCTCCTTGTTTTCGCTCCTTCATTCGTGCAATCCATTCCCCTTCAGTGAGGTAAAGTTTACCCCATGCCCCCGATGTGGGTTCCAACGAGTCAAACCATTCTAACGAAAGTGTTGACAGATCCAGCAAAGTTTCAATGGACAATGCAATCTGTTCGAATCTAGGAAGGATGACTCGTAAGTATTTCTCAACCACCTTGTGTGGCGGTTCAAGATCTCCGAGAATGGCTAGCTGATTCACTATGTCGGAGAGATGCATGGCGAAGTCATCCACCGTCTCGCCATCACGGAAAGCTATTCTCTCGTACTCCTTGCACATTTTCTGAGCGCTAGCCTTACGTGCTTGATAGAACCGACACACATAGACTCAATTGCTTCCCAAGCCTCTTTCACATTCTTATTCATGGCGAGTGAAGAGATTATCTCCGACGGCATGCCACACAGAATGGCTTCAAACGCCATCTGAACTTCCTACTCGTCATCGGTGCCTACCTCGACGGCTGCCCAAAGTCCTCGTGGTCGGAGCATCACCTTCATCATTCGTGACCAATCTCCATAATTAGTCGTACCTCCCACCTCTTTAACCACCTTTTGCACCACGTGGTTACCATCATCCCCACGTCGACCACGATGTGGAGGAGGAGAAAGAGATTGATGACGCTGTCCTGTATTTACGGGACTCCTCGATGATCTAGCATTGTGTGAGATCGGCAGTATTTCTTAAAGAATCGATCACATAGGCTCTGATACCAATTGTTAGAAATATTGATTCTCTAAGAGAAGAATAGGAAGAAGAACACAAAAAGATTGGTGTTTGGGTTGTTATTTTTCCATTCCATTTCATCCAAATTTATAGGAGAAAAATTACAAAGGATTAAATTATCATTACCCCACCAACAATGGTAATGGACCACTAACCTAATTAACTCAATTATCTTGAGTAAATGACTCACTCACACCACTAACAAATAAACTTGAAAAAATTAAGAAAACATAAAAAATTATCCAATATAATGCAATCTATTGCTCTCTGATTTGCTTCTCTCATAATCCCATAATACTGGAAAGCTTCATATTTTATCACTTATTTCTGGATTTATTCTCAGCTTTAAATCCTTTAGCTAATTTCAAAGGACATTGCGTTTTTTAATCTTATTGTATTCAGGATTGGACGAACACATAAGTCAAGGAGTCACCATAGGAGATACTAATGGGTTATCGGGATCTCGAGAGATTTACTTGTTTATATCTCTTATTCTGAGAATTTTCATATGATACATCAAACTGGATCGATTGTTTTTGGGGTTTAGTAAGTGTTTATTAGTAATTTCTGATAGAAAAATGAAGAGGGCATGTGAAGGGACATAGTCCCACATTTGAAAATGGAAAGTATTTATTACATTATATAAATGCTTTCCCACCTTAGCCATTTGAATTATGACATGGGTTTGGTGAGGGGTTTTGGAATGTGTATGAAAAAGGCTTATGGACATTTAACATAAATTAAATGTCAAAGATAGGCCTTGGGCCTTAGGGCTTTTGGGGTCTTTGATTAAATCCGAATTTACTTTTTAATCTTAAGTTTAATTTTTTAATATTTTCGGATTATGAACAGTCACAACCTTTGGGTTTGAACTGAACAAATGCAACTATTAAACGAAGAGACACAACCCTTTGAATTTTAACCGAAGAGACATAACCCTTTGAATTTGAACCGAAGAGATACAACCATTCCATCAACAGTCACAACCTTATGAACAGTCATGACTGTTCAAGGTTAACCGAATTTTGGCTCCTAAGTGCTCTATAAATGGAGACTTGCCATTAAAGAAACAATTAATTCGTTCTGCTCTCTTCTAATAAAAACAAAATACAAAGTAGATTCGGCAGAAGACAATTCTGTGATCGTTGAATCCTCTAGGCGGAAACAAATTCTGTCTTAGGATACTGCTAGCAGGCATCGATCAAACGTTCGGTATTTATATTTATTTGTTTCTGTTTCTAAGTTCATTGTATATTATATTATATTGATACTGTATAAAGGATTGTTCCTACAATCTAAGACAGAATTTGTCTCGTCTTACTTTCAGTAACTATGAACAATCTATGTCGAAAAACAACCATGTTGAGAAACCTGAGAAGTTTTAGGGGAAAGATTTCAGGCGTTGGCAACAAAAAATGTTGTTCTACCTGTCAACCCTTCGAGTCGCTTATGTACTCAATGCGATGGCTCCTGAACCTTTCACAGAAAGTGAAGGAGAGAGTCCTGAATAGAAGGTCGAAAGAGAGAAATCCATTCAGGGATGGAATGAGAGTGAGTTTAGCTGCAAAAAGTACATTCATAATGCTCTTGATGATTCATTGTACGATATATACGCTAAGTATAATATTGCACGTGAATTGTGGATGGCCTTGGACAAACAATACAAGATAGAAGTGGCATCTTCAAAAAGATTCGTGACTGGTAAATTCCTAAACTTCAAAATGATCGATGGAAAATCGGTTGTCAAGCAAGTGGAGGAATTACAAGTCATTATCCACGAGTTAGATGAGGAAGGTATGACTTTACCATCTACTTTCATAGTAAGTACTTTCATTGAGAAATTACCTCCTTCATGGAAGGATTTTAAAATTTATCTCAAGCATATAACCGTGGATATGAGTCTTGAAGAGTTGGTTTTCAAACTTCGTGTTGAAGAGAACAATCGCACTGGTGACAAGGCAGATATGGCCGCCATGGAAGCAAACGCTAACATGGTTGAGATGAATTCGAAGAGGAAAAAGTTTGGAAAGAAACGATATGCACATGCTGGAAATCTCGCCCCAAGGAAACAAGAGTTCAAGAAACTCTGAGAATAAGGGCTACTCTGAATTGTTGGGTGTGTGGAAAAGGTGGACACAAAGCAAAGGATTGCTAGCACAAGAAGAGTCGGGCCGAAGGTAGTGGTTTTGTAAAAACCAACAATCAAGCAAATGTAGTGGAAAATCAATTCATTGCGGTTATTGAAGTAAACATGGTCACCAACACAACAGATTGGTGGATAGACACTGGTGCTACCATGCATGTATGTTCGGCTAGAGAATTGTTCTCCACATATAAAAAAATCGAACTCCACATATCAAAAGATCGAAGATGGTGAAAATCTATACATGGGTAATGAAGCAATAGCAAAGGTCGAAGGCAAAGGGAACTTGTGTTAGGAAATGTTTATCATGTTCCTTCTATTCGTAAGAACCTTGTTTCTGGTCCTATTCTCAGTAAAAAAGGTTTCAAATTAGTGTTTGAGTTAGACAAGTTTGTAATCTCCAAGGGAGGAATATTTGTGGGTAAGGGTTACCTAAATGAGGGACTCTTCAAGTTGAATGTTGTACCGAATGCTATTAATAAAACATAGCCACAAGCGCTGCTTCTATGTATATGACCGAATCATCATCTTCTTTATGGCATTGTAAACTAGGACATGTAAATTTCCGTTCCTTGCAAAGAATGGTAAATTTAGGTCTTTTACCAAAATGTTCAATGAATATAAGAGGGAAATGTGAGATTTGTGCGGAATCAAAATACAAAAATCATCCACATAAATCTGTGAAAAAATCGAATGAAATACTTGGTTTAGTTCATTCGGATTTATGTGATTTCCAAGGAACTACGAGTAGAGGAGGGAAAACTATTATATAACATTCATTGATGATAGTAGTAAGTATCGTTATGTTTATTTGATACGTACCAAAGATGAAGCTTTGAGTATGTTCAAACAATACAAAGCGGAAGTTGAAAATCAACTTGACAAAAGAATAAAAATCTTAAGGTCAAATAGAGGTGGAGAATATCTATCTAAAGACTTTGAAAAATTTTGTTCTTTGCAAGGAATAGTGCATCAAACAACTACACCATATAATCCACAACAAAATGGAGCCGCTGAACGGAAAAATAGAACATTGAAGAATATGATAAACTAAATGTTGATAAGTTCCGGAGCATCAACAAATTTATGGGGTGAGGCAGTACTTACTGCGAATGATGTTCTAAATAGAATTCCTCATAATACAAGCAATAAATCTCCGTATAAGTTATGGAAAGGTCGATTACCAACGTATAAGACTATGAAAGTGTGAGGTTGTCTTGCGAAAGTCCAAATATCGTTACCAAAGAGAACAAAACTCGGACCAAAGACTGTAGATTGTATCTATATTGGTCCTGCAAAGAATAGCGCCGCTTATAGGTTTTTGGTTCACAATTCCGAAATTGAAGGCATAACTAGAAATTCGGTTATGGAATCTGCAGAAGCAGAATTTTTTGAAGGAGTTTTTCCTCTAAAGGACAAAACCTCATTCAAAAGAATGCATGGACATTTGTCACAAGATGTTAGTTCTTCAAGATTTCAACAAGAAATGTTAGGTATTAGAAGAAGTAAACGTGTGAGAACTGCCAAAGATTTTGGACATGACTTTGTGACTTATGTGTTAGAAGGAGAACCTCAAATATATAAGGCTGCTATGGAATCGACGGAAGCACCATATTGGAAAGAGGCAGTCCAGGGTCAAATGGAATCCATTATGCACAACAATACGTGGAAATTGGTAGACTTACCTCTGGGAAACAAAACAATTAGGCCAAAGCTTGATTAGTAGCCAAAGGTTATCGACAAAAGGAAGGAATGGATTTCTTTGACACATATTCACCGGTGTCTAGAATTACCTCAATAAGAGCATTAATTGCAATAGCAGCAATTCACAATCTAGAAATCCACCAAATGGATGTGAAAACGACATTTTTGAATGGTGAATTAGATGAAGAGATCTACATGGATCAACCCGAAGGGTTCATTGTCAAAGGTCAAGAAAAGAAGGTGTGTAGATTAATTAAGTCTCTCTACGGACTTAAACAAACACCAAAACAATGGCATGAGAAATTTGATAATACATTATTATCAAATGGTTTCAAAAGAAACGAGTGTGACAAATGTGTTTATACAAAAGAGTATAAGAACGCTTATATTATTATTTGTCTCTATGTCGATGAGATGCTTATTTTGGGAACAAACAAAGACGTGATCAAATCAGACCAAGAAGATGTTACATTCTTATTTGATAGGAAAGATATGGGACTTCTTGACCTTGAACTTGGAATTCGAATTTTAAGAAGTTCAGAAGGTTACATTTTGTCACAATCTCATTATATTGAAAAGGTCCTTAGAAAATTTGGACACTTCAATGACAAACCGGTAGTAACTCCCTATGATCCATCATTTCACCTTAAAAAGAATCAAGGTGATAGTGTATCTCAACTAAAGTACACACAAGTTGTAGGAAGTTTGATGTACATCATGAATTGTACAAGACCAGATTTGGCGTATTCAATAAGTCGACTCAGTAGATATTCTCATAACCCGGGAAAAGAACACTGGGTGGCACTAGTAAGAGTATTGAGATATCTAAAACATACGATGAGTTACGGATTGCACTACACGAAATATCCTCCTGTGTTAGAAGGATATTGTGATGCAAATTGGATTTCGAACAACACGGATAGTAAGTCCACAAGTGAATATGTATTTACATTTGGTGGTGCAACCGTGTCTTGGAAATCATCAAAACAAACCATAACAACAAGATCTACGATGGAAGCAAAATTTATCGCTTTAGATAAAGCCGCTGAAGAAGCAGAATGGCTTAAGAACTTTTTGGAAGGAATAACGATATGGCAAAAACCTGTTACTGCCATTTGCATACATTGTGATAGTATGGCCGCCCTAACGAGAGCCAAAAACCAAATATACAATGGCAAATCTAGGCATATAAGACGACGCATAATACAATACGAGACTTGCTCAAGAATGGAATTATTTCCATTGATTATATAAAATCAAAGGCAAGTGGATATGTATTTACACTTGGTGGTGCAGCCGTGTCTTGGAAATCATCAAAACAAACCGTAACAACAAGGTCTACGATGGAAGCAGAATTTGTTGCTTTAGATAAAGCCGCTGAAGAAGCAGAATGGCTTAAGAACTTTTTGGAAGGAATAACGATATGACAAAAACCTGTTACTGCCATTTGCATACATTGTGATAGTATGGCCGCTCTAACAAGAGCCAAAAACCAAATATACAATGGCAAATCTAGGCATATAAGGCGACGTCATAATACAATACGAGACTTGCTCAAGAATGGAATTATTTCCATTGATTATATAAAATCAAAGGAAAACTTAGCGGATCCGTTTACCAAAGGTCTTAATAGAGAGCAAGTTTTGTATACACTAAGTTATCTAGAAGTCTCATGTATGAAGGATTTGTTCAGGACCAAAATGAACACAACCGTAAGAATCGAAATGTGTCGGGATGGTATATGTGACACTTGTTGACTTGATTTACTGTGAAACGTAAGTAGTTCAAGACTTGAGTTCACTATCTTACTAAGTATATCTGACAAGTGGTCACAACGAAAGGTTCAAGTCCAAAAGACACTTTTTCGAATTTATACCAAACCTATTAGAAATAATACTTTATTTTCTAATCAAATGTGGGGTATTATTATAGTTTGATTAGAAAATGTGGGGTATTGATAGAAAAATGAAGAGGACATGTGAAGGGACATAGTCCCACATTGGAAAATGGAAAGTATTTATTATACTATATAAATGATTTCCCACCTTAGCCATTTGAATTATGACATGGGTTTGGTGAGAGGTTTTGGAATGGGCATGAAAAAGGCTTGTGGACATTTAACATAAATTAAATGTCAAAGATAGGGCCTTGAGGGGTCTTTGATTAAATCCGATTTTACTTTTTAATCTTAAGTTTAATTTTTTAATATTTTCGGATTATGAACAGTCACAACCTTTGGGTTTGAACTGAACAGATGCAACTATTAAACGAAGAGACACAATCCTTTGAATTTGAAGCGAAGAGACACAACCCTTTGAATTTGAACCGAAGAGATACAACCATTCCATCAACAGTCACAACCTTATGAACAGTCATGACTGTTCAAGGTTAACCGAATTTTGGCTCCTAAGTGCTCTATAAATAGAGACTTGCCATTGAAGAAACAATCAATCTGTTCTGCTCTCTTATAATAAAAACAAAATACAAAGTAGATTCGGCAGAAGACAATTCTGTGATCGTTGAATCCTCTAGGTGGGAACAAATTCTGTCTTAGGACACTGCTAGCAGGCCTCGATCAAATGTTCGGTATTTATATCTATGTGTTTCTATTTTTAAATTCATTGTTTATTATATTATATTGATACTGTATAAAGGATTGTTCCTACAATTCCAGCGTTCTTAGTTGTGGATTTTTGAGCTTACATCCATATGTGATTTACTTGTTCTTTAACAAATGCAAATAGCGGTACAATCCTAATTATGAGATTCGGGTATCCTTCTACTTCAATGATTTTGCAATGTTCCTTGGTGTGTTCATAAGAAAAAAAAAGAGATTTTTGTTTTAAACCCTTAAAAATGCCCTATTAAACTTTAGGTGTGTGTGACTTAGGGTAATTTAATGTGTTATCCAAAGGGTTATTTGGGGAAATGTTGTCCTGATTTGATTGCTTGAAGATAATGAGAAAGTAAGCATGTGTGTCGAGGGCAAAGTGGGCCAATTGTTGGCATTATCCGAATCTGTAATCTGATTAGAAAATTGGAATATTCGTGATATTGTGAGTTCATACTAGTTTCACGTGTTTTTGTATATATCATCAGTTTATTCTATTTATGCATAATTCTAGCTTAAAATAGCTTAATGGGGGTAATCCAAACTTACTTGCAGATTTGTATTCATGTATTGACGGGTTCAAATTCATATGATGAATTTATTACTCATGCAGATTCACTTTTAGGTAGTCATCATCTCACGGATACTACCAAATTTTACGCTAGAAAATACACAATAGATTATGAAATGGATTTTACATAGAATCTTTCACAAATTGTTAATATATAAATTGAAAGGTTCTCGAATAACAAGCACAGATTTTTTTAAAATGCAAAATGTTTTCACTAATTCATTACAATTAAGGGCATGGGTATTTTAAGATAAAATTTAATTTAATTAAATAGTAGAACAACGAGGGATCCGTGGCGCAATGGTAGCGCGTCTGACTCCAGATCAGAAGGTTGCGTGTTCGATTCACGTCGGGTTCAATAATCCCGATCTCTTAGTGGATACATACTTGTTCCCCTCCTTTTTCTGGTGATGTTTTTTTTTTCATTTGCTCATCCTGATTTTCATGGCGATTTCTCCAGAGTTACTTTTGGTTCCTCAAGTATTGACCGACCATACTCTGCACCTGTATCTCTCTTTGACTCTTCTTCAATGTCTCTGCAAAACCTTTCGGTATGTATCCCCGATACTCTCCCTTTTCATCTACAAAAAAAGGAATTACGCTACCCACTTGCTTTGGGTCTCAGAATGTAGATTGCGATTTCTGAAACTGTATAGATTTTCATGTGAATTATCGATCTGCTTTAGAGTGTGAGGAAAGAGCTTTAGAATCGTTTATCTCCCTTTCCCCTTTACTGGGTTTCTTGAGAGACAAGTATTAATGGGTCCACTAGGAAGGGGGAGATTACTTAATTTACAGAAGATAATGTGTCCTTCTCCATCAATCATGCACTCGTTGTTTCCTCCCAAAATTTGCTGGGAATATGACTCCCTGGCAACGGAATAAAATATGGCGAAAAATATAAAAATTAACAACAGAAAATGGAAATAAAATAACACCAGAAATTTAATGTAATTATCTTATGATGGTTTAAATTCACATGACAAACTCCCACTATTTTCTCTTTGGAGCACTATTATTCTCTTTAGAGTGTTAAGCACACAACACTAGTCAAGACCAACCATAACACCAAACACCATAACTAAAGTTTCGGCAGCAACTTCCATCATCCAACCTCGCAGATCAATTACAGTAACATCATATCTTATTGGACCAGTCATGACAGATGACAGAAATCCATTACTCCATCCCACAACAAAAGCACCAAATCCACCTACGGCCAAGCCCACAACAACCTTCATCGTCAGTTCAACCAGCGAAAAAACATACCAAATCGATATTTTGTTTTGCAGAGCATTAATGACAGTACAACTTGAGTAAAAATTCCCTTCTCCATTTGTCATCACTAGTTTTCTGTTTACCTATAAAATGTAATCCACCATATCGATCTGTGCCCATAAATGAAATCATTTCCTCCTTTTTGTAGTTATAGAGATACAAACAAATATATTGAAAAATAGTGGTAAATTAGTATTTATGGAACAACACAAAAGTTTATTATTTTATCTCATAATAATAAATTCATATTCGATGTGAATTTTGTTAGGTACGAAATGAGCAAAACTAATTTGTCAAAAATTATAACCACCTTCAAAATCATATGTCGATATCAAAAGTTGCAACCATCGATAAATCATAGGCCTTAATCAAAATTTACAACAACTCACAAAATTATGTTTGGGTCATAAGTTACAACCACGGTCAAAATCATCGTCCAAAAACTTTTGACCAAATTTTAAACCGACCAAATTACCACACAACCTTTTCACCAAATTTCAAGTGTTTTTTTCTTATCTTTTTTTCTTTTCTAATTTACATGTGGTCTCCATCTAATCGAGCCAGCAATAATTCCCCCTTTCTCGACTAGATAGAAGGCTCCGTCATTACACCTTCCAAGCGAAATTTCTCTTCTGGCAATGTCTTAGTCAACATATTAGAATTCTTTTCATTATTATGGATCTTTTTAAGCTGCAAAAGCTTCTTCTCCAGAACAACTCTAATCCAATGATATCTTACATCCATATATTTTGATCTACAGTGAAATAAGGAATCCTTGTCAAGGTGAATAGCATTCTAACTATCACAAAACAAATAATAGTTTTTCCGTCAGAATCCGAGTTTATTAAAGAACATCGTCATGTACTGCAACTCCTTGTAGGCTTCTGTTGGTGCAGACAACTCTGCTCCCCTTAAAATATCATGAGCTTACCCGATGTATACTTTCTCGAGTCAACATTGTCAACCATATATGCATCTCTTTAACGAAATAGCAATGGTTTTCCACCTCCAAAACACCGACTTAATTTGGAAGTACCATGAAGATATCTAAAAATCCATTTCATTGTGGACCAATATTCTTTTCCAGGATTTGAAAGAAATTAACTCACAATACCAACTGAGTGAGCAATATCTGATCATGTACATACCATGGCATATATCAAACTTCTTACTGATGCCTCTGTAACCCTCTTCGAGAGTGAATAGAGCACCAGTATTTTTTTGAATTGTGCCTCTGCAACCGTCCGAGAGTGAATAGAACTAACACCCAACCAAGTTGGGCTCTGATATTAGTTGTTGGGAAATGACTCCCACGTAGTGCAATAGAATACCATTGAAAATATAGAAATTAACACGCAAGAAATAAAAATAAAATGACATTAGAAATATAATGTGATTTAACTTGTGATAGGTTAGGTCCCCAGGATCAACATTGACCTTTTTCCACCATAATAATAATAATAGTAGTAGATGCAACGAGAGTCTTCTCCGAATAGGTAGAAACAAAAGGGAAACAAAAATACTAAAAAAATAAATGTAGTTTTAGATCTAAAAAAAGAAATTCCATTAATTTATTTATTTATGGATCTGATTGATATTTATGGCATTCATTAAATTAATTTCTTGTATAAAGATGGAATTTAAAACAATCCATCTGATGTGTGCATAGATTTTTTTCCATTTACCGTAAATTATACATTATATATTATATATAGGAAATTTGATCTATTATCAATGAATTTGAAATCGTGGAGACATATGTATTCGTATCGAACTGTCTCACGACGTTCTGAACCCAGCTCACGTACCGCTTTAATGGGCGAACAGCGTCATCCGCTAAAATTTGTCCTTTTTAATGCATTTACTCCACGTTCCTAAGCGAGAGGCATCTCGTAGAAACCAATCTACCGGCTTTCTGAAGCTACTTCAGAGGAAGAGCAATAAAACATCTGGTTGATGGCCAACGCATTACGCACGGAGCTCTAGGTGAACCCCCGACCACCAATTGCGAGACACGCCTGGCCTCAATTTCAATTATAACAACAATGATGAGTATATGTAAACCCCAGAACCAGAACATACGTTACGTTGTTCTAGAACTATAGCTCTAGAATGGGGTATTTTATCTGTCTAGGACTCCTTAGATTCATTATAGTTCGAGAACTTCTGATATTTTAACCCTGTAGCGAACATTAAATGGTAAACTAATTTTTTTTTCCGAACACCCACAAAACCTCACTATTTTCTCTCACAAACTACTCCCTCTTAACAAATTCAATGCATATGTCTTGGTCAAAATTTGTATCCACTGACAAAATTATCATCCGAAACAACTTTTGACCAAATTTTAAACGGACCAAATCACCACCAACTCGCCTTTTCACGAAATTTCAACCAATCTCTTTCTTTTTTTTTTAATTATATGTGGTGACTCCCATATGGAAGGATTGATATCATCTCTAGACTTTTCTTTTTCTCATATTTTTTTAATCAGTGCCTCGTAATCGTAATCGTATAAAATCTCATCATGACATACAATTAAAAGCTTGAATCAAAGAACTTGATTTCTAGTTACCATGTAAGGAATTTTGGGATCATATATATATATATATAAAATTTAAATGTATGGTGCCATTATATTATTAATCAAAACTAAAGTGATCTTATATAGTAATTTATGTCTAAAGAGTGTAATTGTTATGAATTAAAAGTGTAGAAACCAATTCATAATTTCTGATTTGTTGAGGGGCCAAATTAGAAATAATTGAAGTTATATTTCTATAAATAAATGGATTGTAGTCCCCAATGCACATATAGAAAAAAGAAAAAAATATTATTTTTTGTTTCATAATTGAGAAGAAACAAATTTTGAATCTTCAACCTATTAAATACTATTAAATTTTGAATCTTCAACCTATTAAATTGTTGAATATATAATTTTTTGAAATTTAACAAAAAAGGGCCTAAATGTCACTAGAGAGATTCGAACCAACGTAATCATTGTCAAATGGGAGCGCTGGCTACTAGGCGAAGCGCAGTTTTCAATCAAATGATGCACAGCTTTATATTTATCAAATGTGGTTTACAAATATATAGATACATATTGTGTATGTATCTCCCTCTCCAAAACCAAAATGACCGAATCTCATTCCTGTGATGTACCCGAGACCCCAATTTTGGTTTTGACGAGACGCAAATAGATTCCGCTTTTGATAGGTGATATTTTGATTCGGCGTTGGTTGAATAAGAAAGTCACCGAATTTGGGTTTCGGTTAATGGTGGCCATTGGGCTTTGACTGCCACTGAATTTCCAAATGGGGTCGTTTTCGATTACTCATTGTTGATCGGGGATCGGATGGGGGAATGACCATCATGGTGAGATGTATCTCGACGGACCAACACCGCATTTGGTTTGGTGTTTTTTGTGTCGGAGACGTGCCGAAAAATTGATTTTTCACCGTCACTCGAACGAAATTTTTCACTGTCATTATGGTTGGATAGTGAGATTTGGGTCGTTCGGCTGTGTTATTGAATGCTGCTGATGGAGTTCATTGTCTAAATCGTGATGGAAATGGATGAAAGAGGGTCAATGGAAATTTTAACAAAACGATGTCGAAGAAGGTCACGATGTTTTGTATATGATGACGTTTTGTGTATGGTGACTTTTCATCGGTGGTGGTTTTAAATTTTCCACTCTTTTGTGACTATTTGTTTTCTAATTGTATATTTTTTTCTGGTTTTAATTGATGAAAAAGGCGATACATACATATATGTATACAAAGGTTTACTTTTATTTTATTTTTTTTCTAAAAAAATAATGACCCGTGACAATAGAGGATACAAATTTAATGGAAGCAATAGCCACTAGACCAACCGAAATTTTCATTAAAGATAGCGCATGCTTCTATTATTATCACATATATATTGTGTTATCGTATTCCCAACGGTATTTTAGTTTCAATCAACATTTGCGTCCATCATTATCTCAATGTTGTACACATTCAATATTTTAATGTTTAATTGAAGCAATATGACACCAAAGTGTTCTCTATTGTGAATATTTTATATGAAAAGTATTGAATGTTATATATGTGAATATTCATGTGAATATTAATCGATCCAAAGGTAGATTCATATTTGGCCGAATTTCATATATATTTATGATGGTAAATATATGATAATAATATGGTTTTATATGTAATAGTAAACCGGTCCAAAGATATGTTTATTATTCATATCTAATTATCATAGTGTTATCATCACATTAAGAATACCACTAGTTGTTGATATTACTGTACAAAGACTTGATATTGATGTTGCACTTGGTATCTTGATTTATATTTATACAATTGTTTGATTATAATAGTTGATTGATTTCATTGATCATGTTATCATATATTCTTTTCAGTTAATCTTGCTTCGGTATCTATCAACATAGGTTTGATTCTAGCCCTTAATGGTTCCAATTTTAAGAAATGGAAAGATATGGTCAAGATAGTAGTAGGGTGCATGGATTTGGACATTGCATTAAGGATTGAGCCACCTATTTTCCCTTCACATTCAAGTTCTTCCGAAGAGAATAAAACTTATGAAAATGAGAACGCTCAAACCGCGTTGGTCTTCAGATCATTATGAGCACTATTCCAGAAACCTTTAGAGGCAGTGAAGAGGTCAATCTAAAAAATTTCCTTACTGAGCTTGAAATTTTTTTTGTATATAGCGATAAGACTGAAATAAGTACGTTATTGTACCGCTTTAGTACCATGAGATATCATGGTAAAGGAAACATAAGGGAATACATTTTAGAGATGACCAATATTGTTTCAAAGCTTAAGACTCTTAAGATCATCTTCTCGGAAGATATTCTTGTGCGTTTTGTCTTGAACTCTCACTCTCTACAATTTAACCAATTGAAATCAGTTATAACTATCAAAAGGAGTCATGGTCTCTTCATGAGCTCATCTCTTATTGTGTACAAGAGGAAAGAGAGGATGAAGCAACAAAAGACAAAAAGTGCTCATATGCTTCATACCTCTAAAGGAAATGGCAAAAGAAAGAACTTTGAAATTTTTAAGAATAACGCTTTAAAGGGTCGAGAGAAAAAGAAGCAGAAAATGGTTGAAAACAATTGTTTCTTTTCTAAGAAATCCTGACATGTCAAGAAGGATTGTATCGCTTATCACGCTCGGCATGTGAAAAAGGGTATGTTCCTTACTTTGTTCTTTTCTGAAGTTAATTTAACTTCAGTGTCAAGAAACATTTGGTGGTTAGATTCTGGTATTACTACTAACATCAGTGTTTCTATGCAGAGTTTCCTGAGCTTCTGAAAGCCAAATGATGCCGAAAGATGCATTTATGTAGGAATTGACAAATCAACGGGAGTTGAGGCAGTTGCACATTTTAGATTATTAATGCGTACTGGATACTATTTGGATTTAAAAGACGAAATTTAATTTATGTTTCTTATTTGGAAAATTTTGGTTATTCTTATTCATTTGGAAACGATCAATTTACTTTGTCATTAAATTCAAATATTGTTGGAACCTGTTCGCTTTCAGTTTATGATAATCTTTATATGCTTGAAACATACTATACAAGTTTGAATTCTGAATCACATGTTATAAAGCGTAAACTTAAATGACGCCATTTTAGGGATGTTATGGCACAAACGTCTTGGTCACATATCTAGAAATAGAGTTGAACGACTAGTTTTGGATGGAATAGATTCCATTGACCTCACATATTATAATGTTTGTGTTGAATGCATTAAAGGTAAATAGACCAAACAAAAGAGAATAGATGCATATAGAGCTACGGAAGTCATAGAATTGATACATACAGATATTTGCGGGCCATTTCCAACTCCATCGTGGAATGATCAGGAATATTTATATCATTCATAGACGATTACTCTAGATATGCATACTTATATCTCATTCATGAAAAGTCTCAGTCGTTGGATGTGTTCAAAGCTTTTAAGCTGAAGTTGAGAATCAACTCAACAAAAGAATTAAATCTATCAGATCTGATCGTGTTGGTGAATACTATGGTCGATATGATGGTTCGGGTGAACAGCGTCTAGGACCTTTTGCTAAGTTCCTAGAAGAGTGTAGAATTGTCTCACAATACACCATGTCGGGGTCACCTAGCATGAATGATGTAGCTGAAAGACGAAATCGAACACTTAAGGATATGGTAAGGAGTATGATTAGTCATTCAACCTTACCAGAAGCACTTTGAGGCGAGGCACTAAAGACTGCAGCTTATATTCTTAATCAAGTGCCAACGAAGGCAACTGCAAAAACACCTTATGAGCTTTAGACTGATAAAAAACCAAATTTGAATCATCTTCATGTATGGGGTTATCCAGCTGATGCAAGGCCTTACAAGCCACATGAAAAGAAACTATAACCCTAAACAGTTAGTAGTTACTTTATTGGTTACTCAGAGCGATCAAGAGGTTACAAATTTTATGATCCCAAATTAAGATCAATTTTTTTAGACAAGAACTGCTACGTTCTTTGAGGATATTGAGTTTGGTGGGAGAAATAAAGTTCGGAACATTGTCTTTAAGGAAGAGTTAGTTTCTATTCATGAACCTATTCGTATAGCGGTTTTAAATGAAACAAGTTTAGATCCTCAATCTGACATTGTTCAAGAAGAGAAAACCTAACAACCTCACAAACCTGAGCAATAAGATCAATTGCCTTTAAGGCGATCTACTAGAGAGAGAAGGAACGCTTTTTTGGATGATTATAAGGTGTTTCTTCAAGAACATGAGGAAAATAATAGTATGGTGGATGATGATCCAAACAATATCCATCAAGCTATTAGTAGTTCTAACTCGAAAAAATGGATTGAGGCAATGAATGAAATGGATAAATTTATGCAACACAATAAATTTTGAGAACTAGTCCCTTTACCATAAGGTAAGAAACCCATTGGTTGCAAATGAATATTTAAAGTCAAACGGGATTCTAAATGGTATTTAAATCCAAATGGGATTCTAAAGGTAATGTGGATAAGTATAGAGCTCGTCTTGTAGCTAAAGGATATACTCAAAAGGAAGGGATTGACTATGAAGAGATTTTTTTCTCCAGTTTCATCAAAAGACTATTTTAGAAAAATCATGGCTCTTGTTGCATATTATGAATTAGAGATTCATCAAATGGATATCAAAACAACGTTTCTCAATGGAGACATTGAAGAAATGATTTACATGAAACAACTAGAAAACTTTGTATTAGGATATTCGAACAAAACGGTTTGTAAACTGACAAAATCTGTATATGGGCTCAAACAAGCATCTCGTCAGCAGTACCACAAATCTTATCAAGTGATTATCTCATTTGGATTTAAGGTGAATCTTGTTGATGATTGTGTGTATCACAAGTTTAGTGGGAGAAAATTCATTTTCCTGGTTTTGTATGTAGATAACATATTACTTGTCACTAATGATATAGGCATATTACACGAAACTAAGAGATTTCTTTCAGAAAATTTTGAAATAAAAGATCTTTGCCACGCCTCCTTTATCTTAGGACTTCAAATCCATCGGGATCGCACCCATGGTACTCTCGGTTTATCTCAAAGGAGCTATATCGATAAAATACTTAAAAGATTTGACATGCAAGATAGTAAACCAGGAAACACTCCGGTCGCTAAAGGGGATAAATTTAGTATCAATCAGTGCGCTAAAAATAATCTTGAAATTCAAGATACAGAAGGTTCCTTATTATGATCAGCAGTTGGGAGCCTAATGTATGCTCAAGTGTGTACACCTCCGGATATTACGTACATTGGCGGTGTGTTAGTAGATACCTAAGCAATCCAGGCATACAACATTAGAAAGCAGCCAAAAGAGTCATGTGGTATTTGAAGAGAATAAAAGATTACATGCTCATTTATCAGAGATCAGATATCGTTAGGTATTTTGACTCTGATTTTGCTGGATGTCAAGAAAGTATGAGATCTACTTCGGGCAACACTATTTATTGGCGAGTGGAGTTGTTTCTTGGTGATATACCAAACAGACACTTATAGCATCATCAACCATGACTGCAGAATTTATAACTAGTTTTGAGGCATCAAACTAGGGAATTTGGCTGAGAAACTTTATCACAAGACTGCCAATTGTAAATGGTATAGAACGACCATTAAAGATGTATTGTGACAATAAATTGTTCGTCTTGTACTCTAAACAAAAGGATCTCAACAAAATCGAAACATATAGATATTAAGTTCATAAGTGTAAAAGAAATGGTTCAGAGCGGACAGATTTCCATAGAGCACATTGGGACAATTCCATGATAGCGGAACCTCTTACTAAGGGTATTCCACCCAAGGTCTTTCATGCACACATTGCTCGAATGGGTGTTTCAAGGTCTAAGGATTCTATCATTTAGTGGGAGTTTGATATTTATTTTGTATTTTGTGTTCTATGCCCTATATCGAAATATATATACATTTTCTGATCAGAAATAAAGTAATATTGAGTTTATTTCACTATGTATAATAAAGTTATTCAGTGATCTCACTTAAATAAGACCAGCTGAAAATCGACATGTGTAGATCACATTCATGTGGTTTTCATGCTACACGTTCATAACAAGATTTATGTCATTTAGTCATATCGGATTCAGTGACCATGAAAGGTTTAATTACGAAAAGGGTAGTGAAAGTTGCCATGATTCTATATTCGTTTTGGTTAATGGATGAAATTAGTTATACTCTAAGGTTATGATGATAACATTTGAGCTCATAAAATACATACATTTCTTCACATATGGCCTAGTGGGAGATTGTAAGGAATTTTGGGCCATATATATATAATTTAAATGTATGGTTTCATTATGTTATTAGCCAAAACTAAAGTGGTCTTATGTAGTAATTTATGGCTAAAGAGTGTAATTGTTATGAATTAAAAGTGTAGAAATTAATTCGTAATTTCTGATTTGTGGAGGAGCCAAATTAGAAATAATTAAAGTTGTATTTCTATAAATACATGGATTGTGGTCCTCAATGAACATATAGACAAAAGACAAGAATATTATTTTTTGTTTCATAATTGAGAAGAAATGAAAAGTCTCTCATTGTCGGATAATTGTTCGTTGGAAGATTCAATCTGAAGTTCTTCGATATACTCGATGGATCAAGGTACGCTTCCACAAATTTCATAAACTCTCTAAATTCTACATACCAGATTGATGTAAGATGTCAACAATGTAAATAATATTTATTGTAGATTTGGAATATATAGGAGGTCAGACAATGTATATCGAAATATTGTGTAGAGATTTAGAAAATTTTGAAGATGTTAAAGTAATAGGTATTGAATAAATCAGAATATTTTTTAGAGATTATTTTGTTTTCTATATAAAGGACCTTTAGCTTTATATTCTAACAACGCCATATGAATTTATCATGATATGAGAGTTTTAATTGGAATTCATGTAGATTAAAGTTATGACTTTTGTTTATATGAAACTCTTTATCTTCAGTGGTTTTGATACTAAGGTATACTCCTTATAAATACACGTCCAAACTTCCAGCTAATTATATGAAATATTCTATTTCCATATTTAAACATAAACTCATTATATGAATGGTTAAAACATCCAACTCATAATTGGTAGGTTCAAGTTCGAAATGATGCATTACGTTTCAGAGTTAGATGATATTCAATCATGTAACGTCACCAGACAATAATGGAATTATATTGCAAGTATATGTTTAATAATTAGTGTATTTATCTGGAAGTATGGACATAGTGTTTGTGTGTTTGTATGAGATTCTCCCTGTTTTCAAAGGATTACAATTTGATACAATATCTAACTTATAAAATATTGTTACAATCTGCAAGAGTTCTAAGCAAATAGTAGGAATGTGGTGGAAATGTTTCGAAAAAGGTCTATGAAGTTTGATGCCACATGATACACTGTTCTTTATATTGGGTTGATTTGGGGTGCGGAAGCGTGTTTTTATCAATCCAAATATGAGATATAGTCATGTTTAACGATTGGTTTTTCAGGGTTTCAATGACGAACAAATATAGAAACGATTTTGTAATTCCTTTTCGTGTTGAACGTGTGATTGTCGGATGTGGTAGACTTGATAGCACAAGCCTTCTACGCGTATTCACGCCGAGATCGGATCTACATTCCAACCGTTGGTGCAGAATTCAGAAGAACGAAAAACTGTTTTTCGTTCTTCGTTCTTTTTTCTTTTGACGGCTAGGGTTTTGATTTTACGATTGTGTAAAACTGATCACGAAAACTCGTTTTTCGTTTCTTAAATTATTATTAACTTTTGATAATTACGATTTAAACCCAAACTATCAAAATATTACATAAATGACATAATACTTTCAATCTCCCACTTGCCTTTATGTAATATTTCAAATAGTCAAAATATATGTATCTTCATACACATACTTGCCTATACATCTGATATACTACCCCAAAAGAAAATCAAGTACAATTAAATTCTTCGGTGCTAGCGAAAAAATAAAATTGTATTCCACACCGATTGTCTAACAATCACAAGCAGATACCGAGACACTCGTATGCGTGTGACCTCGTAGGTTCATCACTAACCAGGTAGTCAATTAGTCTGCACTAATTAACTAATCGAGGTTGGCGTCTAGAAACACTCCCCAACGACCGGATAGCGTGAAGTAACATTCTTACTCATTTGAGTAACAACCTTACCCAAAATGAACCAGGATGAAGTTGACGTTAGTATTTCCTTCCATCTTTACAGCTCCGGATGCATCCTAGGCATGGTCATAACTGTCAGCCTTACGGATCATCAACTATGCCTCATGTCAATCACAACTGACTGATGAATGAACTTATGAAACACCTTTCTTCATTCATTCAATGTACTCTGGCCAGAGATTCGTACAATCATTGTGACTACTGAAAACATAGAGCTCAAACTCTTACCAAGAGTTGACGGATCCCATCTTGATCAGTCACTTACTACGCAAATATCTAATTATTCCCAATATCTCTTCAACTAGTACTCTCAGATACTAGGTGTCCAAAATCCAAGAATAATAGATGAGATGTTAGTTACTATGTTGATCTCAGGTCTAAGGAAAAACTAACTATCTAACTATCTGGAGAAATCTTATGACATTTCTTTGGTTATTTAACCATTAAGCATTTCTCCCTTTAGGTAAATTCAGTGATCACATCATCATGTGTATCACCCATATATGTGATTCAGTAAAAGAGATCTACTAATTTCTATCACCATAGAAACTTATCACATACATGTTGTTCTTTCCGGATCACTGTAGTCCGAGTAGTGATTCGACAAACAAGAACAATTCAGTTTAAATCATACTAGAACTTGAATCTCTTTATTATGATCTCTATCATAATGTCAAGTTTCAGATTTAATCTTGGACTCTATCATACACTTCTGAAAATTCATCAAATGAAAATAATATCATATATTATTAAAATAAGATCGATGTCTAAAATACAACTCGCTACATTTATATAAACTAATGCCAGCTAGTCATCTCTCTCAATCCGATCCTCAGCTTATGCTTGTCAAACTCATTTGACCTAAGTGACTTCGTGAACGGATCTGCTGCATTTTTCTTTCCATCCACCTTTTGGATTTGCACGTCCCCACGCGTTATGATCTCTCGTATCAGGTGAAACTTCCGCAGAACATGTTTCGATTTCTGATGAGACCTTGGTTCCTTCGCCTGAGCAATAGCTCCGGTGTTATCACACGATAAAGGAATGACTTCCTTTATTGAAGGTACCACACCAAGTTCATCTATGATCTTTCTCATCCAAACCGCCTCTTTAGCTGCTTCGCAAGCCGCTATATATTCTGCTTCAGCCACCGAATCGGCTATAGTAGCCTGTTTGGAACTCTTCCAACTTACTGCGTCTCCATTCAGACAAAACACATAGCCTGAAATGGACCGACTGTCATCCTTTTCCGTCGAGAAACTCGTATCAGTGAATCCTTCTAACTCCAAGTTAGAACCACCATAAATGAGAACTGGTCCTTAGTCCTTCTCAAGTACTTAAGGATATTCTTAACAACCTTCCAGTGTTCCTCACCAGGATCTGCCTGATATCTACTCACTACACTTAGTGCGTAGGCTACGTCAGGCCTAGTACACACCATGGAGTACATGATGGCTCCCACACCACTAGCATAGGGAAGCCGACTCATGTGTTCTCTTTCTTTCGGGGTCTTAGGAAAATCCTCCCTAGAAAGAGAAATTCCAGTGCCTATCGGTAGATAGCCCTTCTTAGAATTTTCCATATTGTATCATCTCACGATACTATTAATGTACTGGGATTGTGACAATCCAAGCAACCTCTTCGATCTATCCCTATAGATCTTTATTCCCAGAATATAGGATGCTTCTCCTAGATCCTTCATGGAAAACTGATCAAACAACCATGGCTTTGTCTTTTGCAACGTCGGAATTTCATTTCCCATGAGCAGTATGTCATCCACATAAAGCACAAGGAAGACAACCGTGCTCCCACTAAACTTCTTGTACACACAAGGCTCTTCATCGCATCTAACAAAGTTGAACTCTTCAATTGCCTTGTTTTAGCGAATGTTCCAGGTTCGAGAAGCTTGCTTGAGTCCATAAATGGACCTCTGAAGCTGACATACCATATGACCTTGAGTTGGCAACGTGAAACCCTCAGGTCGAGTCATGAAAACCTCTTCCTGGAGCTCTCTGTTAAGGAAAGTTGTTTTCACGTCCATCTGCCAAATCTTATAGTCATAGTACGCCGCTATCGCAAGTAGAATCCGAATAGATTTGAGCATTTCCATAGGGGAGAACGTTTCTTCATAGTCAATCCCTTCTCGTTGACTATACCTGTTGGCAACTAGACGAGCTTTATAGGTCTTTACTTGCCCGTCTGCTCCAATCTTTTTCTTGTAAACTCATTTACAACCTATCGGTCTGGAAGCCTGTGAAGAATCAACCAAAGTTCATACTTTGTTGATTTTCATAGATTCCATCTCGGATTCCAAGACTTTCCACCATTTCTCAGAATCTGGGTCTTGTATAGCCTCTTGGAAAGTCAACGGGTCGTCATCTCTATGACCGACCACGTCCTCTTGCACCATCAGATTAAGTCTGTCGGGTACACATCGAGAACGTGTTGACCTTCTCAAGAAAGGCTGTGTAGCATGTTCAACCTGTACTAGGATATCTTGTTGGACTTGCTCCTTAACAAGTTCGTGAACTTGTTCCTAAACGGGCACTGTCACTTCAACATTTGAAGATGAAGCGCCGGAGCCTAATAACATATCTCCCAGCCAAGATCACTCACTTGACATCTCATGTCCATGAGCTTGTGTTGGTTCGTAGGGTTCTTGAATCTCGTCAAGAACTACTTCTCCACCATGAATTCCTTCCTCAAGGAATTCCCTTTCAAGAAACGTTGTCGTTATGGCTACAAACACTTTGTGCTCAGACGGGTGGTAGAAATAATATCCCATAGTTTTCTTGGGATATCCAATGAACCTACACTTGTCAGTCCTAGCATCAAGTTTCTCTGGCTGAAGTTTCTTAACGAAGGTCGGACAACCCCGAACCTTGATGTGTCTCAGGTTTGGTTTCCGTCCCTTCCATATTTCATATGGAGTCTTTGAGACTGCTTTAGTGGGAACCTTGTTTAAGATGTAAGCAGCTGCTTCTAAAGCATAACCTCACAAGTTTATTGGAAGATCCGTGAACCCCATCATGGATCGGACCATATCTAATAAAGTCTGATTTCTCCTTTCGGACACACCATTATTCTGTGGTGTTCCAGGAGAAATCCACTGAGACAAAATCCCATTTTGCCTTAGATAATCGACAAATTCATGACTAAGATATTCACCGTCTCGGTCAGATCTCAACACCTAGATACTCTTTTCCGGTTTGTTTCTCCACTTCACTGCGGAATCTCTTGAACATTTCAAAAGACTCAGATTTGTGTCTCATCAAGAACACAAATCCATTTCCCGACATATCATTAGTGAACGTGATGAAATATGAATATTCACCCATGGCTTGAACTCTCATAGATCCACATACATCGGTATGTATGAGTCCTAGGAGTTCTGTAGCTCTCTCTCCGGTTTCACTAAACGGAGATTTGGTCATCTTACTAGTGAGACAGGACTCACAAGTTGCATAAGATTCATAATCGAAATGGCCTAGAAGACAATCTTTATGCAATCTGTTTCTTCTCTTCTCACCGATGTGACCAAGTCTACAATGCCAAAGGTACGTCTGTCTTTGACGATCATCTACCTTTCTCTTATGGCCCGAAACATGCATATTAATTTGTTCAACATTAACATGAGATAAGATATAAAGTCCTTGTTGCAAATAATCATTCACACATAGATTATCACCATGATAAATAGAGGAAATGTTATTACTAAAAACTATTCGAAATCCACGTCTATTAAGCATAGAAATAGAAATTATGTTCGAAACAAACTTCGGAACATAATAACAGACGTCTAGCAACAAAGTCTTGCCCGTAGGCATAATAAAGGAAATCAATCCTACGGCTAGAGTAGCAAGACTTGTGCTATTTCCAACCTTCAGACTGAACTCTCCCTTCCTGAACCTCCTACTGATTCCTCAGCCCCTGCAACATATTGCAGACGTTAAAGCTGCTACCGGTATCCAATACCCATCTAGATGAATCAATAGTAGTCAAAGATAACATGAAAACATTTTTCATGAGAATCTTACCTTGCTTCTTGCCCTTCAGAGACTGCGGGTATTCCTTGCAGTTCCTCTTCCAATGCCCTTTCTTCTTGCAGAAGAAACACTCGGCTTCTGATTGGTTGGCCTTGGTGGCGCCGCCCTTTTCCTTGGTCACATCAAACTTAGGCACGCTCTGCCTGGTCCTGGGCCTCTTCTTGCCCTTCCTTTTCTGATACGAGGACTGCCCAACCAACAACACAAATCCCGATACCCTCTTCTTGCCCTTCATATTCTTAAGATACTCCATGATCTGCTCAGTATTCATATGCTCATGTTGTTTATGGAGTTCGTCACTCATTGACACCAAGATGAGACACTTCACAGTTATGCACATTTCCTTGTACTTGGTGTATTCACTGAAGGCCTCGTCATTCGCTGGGTCTGGCACTAGAGGAGCCGGTTTGTCGATCACATCGATTAGCTTCTCATGTGTCAACACCAGGCGCAAATTGCATTGCCATTCGTTGAAGTTCTCACCAACCAGATTGTTGGTCTCGAGAATTGGACGCAAGTTAAACCGAGACATTCTCAGAAGATCTAAACCGAAAGGAAAATTTAGAGCAGAGAGTTAGACATCGTAAATATCATAAAGACATGGACTTCATCTATATGATATTTTTCGCTAATCAATGTTACGATAACATTAGAAATATTATTTCAATTAGCATCAATCTATAACTATATGCCTTAACCCCTTGGTAATCAAGATATTTCCCAAACATATAAAATAGATTCTTTATAAATTTTATCCCCATAAAATTTATCATGAAATAACTTCGGCTCTATATCACATAGTCACCTGGTAGTCAGGTCGTTCATATCGATATAGTTGAGTTCATCCTTCAGCTCATGGTCGGATAACAATTAAGTTTATGTCCCCCGGGTAGTCCAAGCGTTTTAAAAAACTAATTGATCCCTCTCACTAGACATCTGATGTCATAGACGTACGAATCGAATTCTTAAACTACATGTCTCCTGGTAGTCAGGCCGTACCATGTAAACGAGAACCTATTCAAATGTCTACGATGAAGGAAAAGCCTAATGATAAACAATTTATCGTTTAAGAACTCAATTATTAATTTAAATTAAAAATCTTTAATTTTAATTTTAAAAATAATTTTTTAAATTTTTTTTAGAGTTAGGGTTAGGGTTATGTTTAGGTTCTTCAATCCATCCAGTCGCCGCCGCCGCCGCTTGCTCGTCGGACGCCCGTTCCGGGCGTGAAGACACGCCGGCCAGGGCACCTCCGGACCCACCACCGCTCACCGGCCGTGAGTCGCCGGCGTCGGGCGACGACACGGTGAGGGTTTCGGAAACCCTTTTCGGCGCCGATTGCCCCCTCTCCCTCGACATTCTCTCGTTCGCCCTTCAAGCCCGCCGCGATTCGCTCTTGCGCCGTCCTTGTTGCTCGCCGGGAGTCGCCAACCGTCGCTCTCTTTGGTCGCCCGCTCGGGCTCACGGCGAACCGCCGCTCGGGCTCCCTGCGAATCGCTGCAGACCATCGCGATTTGCTCTCTCTCGCGCACGACTCCTTTCTTGCGATGGCTATCGCGATAGGCAAACGAAACCATCGCCTCGTCGCCTTGCCTGTACCGCGTCGTCCCTCTGCCCTCACCGGCGATAGTCGTTTGGGCGGCTAGGGTTCCGACCGTCGCCCAGGTCTCCTCCTTCGCGGGTCGCGCGGTCTGTTCTTGTGCGCGCGCGACTTTTACGTTTTTCCGATCCATTTTTTCACAAAAATTCGAAAAACCAATGCTAAAGAGACGACCAAACGCTCTGATACCACTGTTGGGTTGATTTGGGGTGCGGAAGCGTGCTTTTATCAACCCGAATATGAGATCTAGTCATGTTTAATGATTGGTTTTTCAGGGTTTCAACGACGAACAAATATAGAAACGATTTCGTAATACCTTTTCGCGTTGAACGTGTGATTGTCGGATGTGGTAGACTTGATAGCACAAGACCTCTACGCGTATCCACGCCGAGATCGGATCTGTCTTCCAACCGTTGGTACGGAATTCGAAAAAATGAAAAACTGTTTTTCGTTCTTCGTTTTTTTTTCTTTTGACGGCTAGGGTTTTGATTTTACGATTGTGTAAAACTGATCACGAAAACTCGTTTTTCGTTTCTTAAATAATTATTAACTTTTAATAATTACGATTTAAACCCAAACTATCAAAATATTACATAAATGGCATAATACTTTCACTTTATTCCTTCATTCATGCTGATCAGAGAAAAGCAATTTCAGATGTATGATTTATACACATTGGATTAGCTAGTTCTATTTGGTTATTTCCCACATTTCTGTACATGTATCTATCAAGAACAGAGCCACATCTTGTTACCTTTACTACCTATATTTTGAATCTACCCTAGGTTTCTGATGCAAATGCGATCCAATATGTATCGGTGCATAAGCTTGCAGGTGTGTCGATGATGCGAGACCATACCCAGATTTTGTTTTCCATTCGCTGCATTTCTGCTAACTGCAATTGAAAATAAGTGATTTTAAACATCATTGTCTCTATTTGATACTCAACCTCAGTTTTCTTTTAGCTTATGTCAAAACAAATTCATATCATGTCCCAATTATAAGTGTAAAGGGTAGAATTGTAGTTTACTATATCAATTAGGTTAAACCTGATTACTAATATTCTATTTAACTGTACCTAATAACATCAATAATATTCATTGAATTCATTAATTATAAATTGCAGAATATGATTGGTGCATCTACATCTCCAGCTTAGCTCTCACTGTCTTTAGAGACAATTGTTGCATGTTTAAAATGTTTGATTCCATAGAGTCAGTTTGTAGTTGTATTTCATTACTTACTCTACCATCTTGTAACTCAAAAATGGCAGAAATTTCGGACAACTGGATTGGTCTAGTAGGTGCCACCTGATCATTTTTTGAAAAATAGGTTTCTTGTTAGTGTAGGTTTCACAAGACTTGCAGTGATACTATATACATAACTGAGGTTGATTCACTAACCTTAGGGTTGCAGCTTTTTCTGGAACTGCTTAGATGTTCAGTATCTTTCTCTGTGTTTTCCCTGAAACTGATGTCAACACAAACATCGTCTCTATAACTTGTCTGTTTGTGTTTGTGTTTTGCAGCATTAGGCTCTAACACATATGGGAAACGACACTTTCTCCATCTCCATGTCATCTCATCCATATACCGCAAGTAGACATTTCCGTCTGACCCTATCAGAAGCAATTGGTTTCCTTCAAACGAAGGGCCGGGAGGGCTAACAATTGTAACACTTTTAGATGGTGTCCCGTGTTCTATCCAGTCCCACCCGTCCCACGAATTCCAGTGGTATTCGATGAGTCCTCCATCTTCTGAGAGCATGAAAAGTGACCCTCTTAATGAGTGCATGGAGGGCCTCATTGCTGTTCCAGGCTGTTGCGCCAGAACCAAGTGCTGAGATTGGTAGTGCCCATGCCACAGTTCAGTCAACTTGTTATACTGATATAGACGCCCATTGGTTCCTATAACATATATTATATTCTTCCTAAATTGCTCCTGATCTGTGATTGCCGCGACTTTCGTTTCTGGGGGATGTTTACAGTCCTTCCACTTGAATTTCCTCAATGCAACCTATGATCCCAATAGCTTTTAGTCATTAATATAGTTTTACCATGGAACTTCCAGATTACACCAACATTATATTCTAACTTTATCACATGTTTAACATCTACGGGTGCATCATTCTTGAAATTCATTACAGACTTACAGTCAATTGCAGGAGCTTTCCGCTTTTGCCCACGAAGAAAAGTGCATCTTCTGCTGTGACTTTCATGGGCTTACTGGGCATTACATCCCAAGGAGGTCCTCCGATCACTTGCTTCCCCTTTTTGAAGGAAGTGCAGTTTATCCATACCAGCTCGTTGTCATATCTTTCTCTGAGAAGCAAACTTCCATAAGTGTCAACCAGAAATAAACTTCCGTTATAGTTACCAAGTGCGCCTTTCATTGGCGTGGAGTGGTCATGCTTCATCCAGAACCAGACATTTTCAGCATTGAGATATTCGAAGACCTGGCCACTGTGAGTGACTAAGAAAAATGACCTTCCTTGATGTGTCAGTCTCAAGCGAAACTGTGTCTTAATATATTCGTCTGAGGGACCTCGTGTTTTGGAAGTTTTCATCTGTTTCCCGGCATCAGAGGCAGCCCGGGGTTGATAATATTCTTGTACTTGTGTACCTTTTCTCCTTCTCGAAACTGCAATTCTTGAGGTTGTCGATTCATCCTTTATACCGGCCAAGCAATTTGATGGGCCACGTTCTTCCATGCAGTATTCTGCATTCCAACCTTCACTTTCAGGGGCATCTAAGACTGACCAAACGTACTTGGTTGATGATTTCCTTTTTATATTTGAGGGATCAATTGGCCCCTGATGTTCCCCGCCTTGTCCTGGAATGTGGAGTTCTGCGAGTCGTCCATCATCAAGAGGAAAAACTATCCTCCCTACTTGGAAAGGTACCCCTGCAATACCTCTAGCAACTTTTGCATTCTGTGGATGCATATGGTTGGACCAGACATCAGCTACGTTGTTCGTTTGTGGTGATCCTGCTTTCAAAGAGGAAAAGGAATCCCGGGTTGATGTATATCTCTTTTGATTAATATATTAACTGCGTGCTGAGAGCATTGATGCTGAAAGTAAGATGTGATATGTGCAGATTCACATGGCACCGTATAGGATAATGCTAGTGAACAGATATCTTACTTCTTTGTAATGCCCCTTTGACTCACCTACATATTTCAGCATCTGATACTCAAAAACCAATCCGGTAGATGTGGAGACAAACAAGCCTGAGGATACCTCATCACTCTGATCATCTTGCACAACTGGTGTGATTGATGTCAGATGATTATTTCCCGGCCGACCGTGAATTATCCATTTCCATTTCCTTTGGTACAATCTCCTTTCTATCAAATTGCCTCCCTGGATATGTCATAAGCCAATCAGATTACAGAAACAGGCTCCTGCAAGATGTTCTCAGGTTTGTTCCTGGTGCTTTCTAACATGAGAAAGTGAAGCTTCAACTTTGTGGAAATTCGACCGTTTTTGGTAAGGTACCTTTGTTAAAAGAAATAAAGATATAGAGTGATCCCCAATTAGTCCATGTACGGTGCATCCCAGCAGTGGAACCAAAGAAGTATCTTCTGTTTGATCTTGTTTCCACAGGTGCTTCTTCCATGGTGGCTTTGAGTTTCTCCAGTATTCATACAGAATCCCTGTAGAACTAGAACATAAGATTCATGTTCAGCTTCATTATATATATGGAATTGGAATAAACTCTGGATTTGTAATTACTAAATTATTGACTATGAACTTTTTTTACTGAAAGACTTTGCAGAAGAATCTGAGATAAATTATTGATCACCTTATGATAAATACCATGCCTTTGATGTTTGCAACATCTGCAATTGCGGCAACATCTGCTCCCGGTGGTCGGCCATGGTTTATCCATCTGTTCTAATATTTTCATTATAAGTTCCAAGCTAACGTTATTTCCTTCATATCAGCTTGACTCTCTTTGTCGTAAGCAGGAAATCTACCTTGGAGGTTCAATCTCAACCAGCTCCAGCAACATCCCATTCTTCATGCAGAAAAAAGCTTTCCTGCAATTCAGAATGTTAGTAAGGTCAAACTCATTTAGGTATATCTGGGTAAGTAGAGTTTCTTGATCATTCAACAATCTGAAACTACACTGACATAATTCACCTTGCATCACGAGAAACGGCACCAGACTTTATTTGTTCTGTTTCTCTGTCCGTATTTTGATTATGTATAGGCATGAATTCTACCCAAGTTACCTGTGAGTTCTCACTGAATTGCATCTGAAACGCTGAAGAATCATCAGAATAGCTAATCCTAACTTATCAATCATTTTCTTTCTTATTCAGACCAATGTAGAAGCCATGTAACAATACATATTTGCAAAATGTAACTCGGTAATTAGATACGTCTACACATAGTATCTCAGTTTCAGATTAAAATATAACTGGATCATTGTACCTGATACAGAGTTCCTGCCTCAGACAAAGCAAGAATGGTTTGGTTGACGATGAACACAGATATTGCTGGACCAGCTGATTCTGGAAGATCATGAGGAGCAATCACCCACTGAACTCCATTCCAAAACCTCTCGTAGATCGACCCGCTTTCGCCAGTGATCCACAAAGAAGTTGCAGACATCTTTGTCGAGGAGATTCTTCTCCTCTGGCGCAGAACGGTATCTAAATTCTCCTTTTTCGCATAACTCCCTTCATCACTAGCATTATTGTCCCTCTTTTGCATGTCCTCCTTTTCTCCTCCTTGAACTCTTTTGACTGGCTCGATCGAACCCACCTTTGTGCAGTTACCGTTCACGCAAGAAACAAGATCATAAGGAAGTTCTACTTCGACCCACATGTTGGTTTCCTCCTGAAACTCCCAGAACCGCTCGGTTTTCTGCAGAAACTCCTGGTTGGTGTGATGAACAAAGCCATAAGGACATGTGGAGAAGGAAAATCTGAGCGAAGACAGGATCCAGATGAAGAATATGATTTTAGACATGGCCGAAAAACTGAGCAGAGAGATGACTGAAGAGCCAAACTCTCCCAAGGATTATGCACAGATGGTTTGGTGTCACCTACAAGTTTGGAAGTCTTTTGTGTCTTTTATGGTTGTGACCCCCACATGGACCATATACCATAAATTATAAGCTACATGAACCAGTTTCTCAGAAATGGATTGATCCTTGTCCTATTTGCAGGAGAAGAACAGAATCTCTCTCTCTCCGCGAAGTATTTATTTTGTACTTAGAGACTTTAAAGTGTTGATCTTTATTTGTCAAGAGCTATGTGGTGATAATAGCAATGCAAGTCTCTCTCTCTCTCTGCTTTTCCATATGTTTTTCCTTTTCTTTGTTTTTTTTTTTTTTTGTTCTTTTTGTGTTGAATAAAGTATGGTCTTGTGATGGTGATGCTATTTGGAGCTGTTAAAAAGTAAGAGTAACCTTTCACCTAATCATAATGACTTTTTTTATATTTTTTTACATTCTTAATCAGTTTTATTTAATTTCTGTAGTATTTCTTGACAGTTCCAAAGATTCTAAAAATTTGTGGCCTTTTGGGTAACTTTTCATATGCTTTTATTTTAAGAAATTAGAATCAAATTTGCTGTAATTTGGAAATTCTCTAGAATTTGGGCGTAAAATCATTAATTTATTTTGTAGTTGTATGACATATGATTCATATTGTTTGATTGCTGCATTCATCGGAGCAGACGGGGAAATATTATTTCTTCATGAGGTAAAAGGGTATTTGACTTTATAATTTTTATAAAAAAAATAAAAAAGAATATGACACATCACAACCCCACAACTTGTGAAATTCTTGCAATTTTTATTACTATAAATTAAAACCTTAATAATTTATGAAGTTTGTGATGGCAAGGAAATGGTATTTTTCTAATCCTTATGAAGATCTACAAATAATATTTCTTTTATGAAGAATTATTAAAAAGTAAGAATATGATGTGGGAAAACTATTTAGAATTTGAATGTTATTTATATATATAATCCAAATTAGCTGACATAGTCAATTACTTCTCACATTGAACATTTTATATTATATTATACTAGATATTACCCGTGTCATAGCACGGATTTTAAAATTATTAAAATTAAAATTAATAAATAGTTTAAATATAATATAATATGTAACGGGATTTTAAAATTATTAATAAATAGTTTAAATATAAATAATATCTATAATTTATAAATATTATGAAAGATATATAGTTGTAGTGGTTAATTATATAGTTTATAGTAATTATATATTAACGTTAGATGAAAAAATGACTATATTCAAAGTTAGATGGAAATGAAGATTGAAAAGTATTTATTTGAAGTAATTTAAATAATTTTTAATAATTTTTGAAGTTATATTTATTTGTTTTTATAACAATTTTTACGAAAATATATTGTTTCAATAAATATATGTTAGAGTGATTTAATGAATAAAAACATTAAAATGTTTATTGGATATATTATTATATATTTTTTATTTTATAAAAATTAAAATAATATTTCACTTATTTATATGGATAATATATTCACTAATAATCTAATAAAAAATTTAAATAAAAATAAAAAGTTAATAATTGAAGAAACATATATAAAAAAAATTATAATGAAAAATCAACATACAATTATTTGTTAATAATAATGGTAATAATAATAACCACCAAATAATAGAATTTATGAACTACAAAACTTTTTATAGTATATAAATGAAATTTTCTTTATTTAAAAAATTTTCTTAGTAAACAAATTTCGAAATTTTTTATATTGTCCGTTCAGAATTTTGACTTCAAATTCACTTTTGACTCTTGATAAAACAAATTACAATTGACCGTTGGTCTAATGACTTATATAAATCAAGGTTAAAAACCAAATTAAAATTTAAAATATTGCAACATTCTTCTTCTTTAGTTAGATACTTGAATTTTGAAACATCATTAACTTGTATATATACTTGAAATCATGAATTTCTTTTAGTATAATTAAGGAAAAGAACTTTAAAATTCAAAAAACCAAACTAAGAAGTTGTACAATTCATATACCTTTTCATCCATAATTCAAAAATAAAAAATAATAAGTTAAAAAATATAAATAAAAGAAACAAATAGACTTAATAATTATTTAATACTATAATGTTTGCAATACCGTAATTTTGTTTGCAGAACACCGTAAATTTGTTTGATAATTATATGAAGATTTATAAAGAATAAATAAATAAGAGTTATTGAATTTTAAATAAAAATTAATTTTTTTAAAAAAAATCGGAATTTATGTTTTTTCGTGGAAGTTAAAAAAAAGTAAATATTTTAAAATAATATTTTAAAATATTTTATAACAGTTACATAAATTTTTAAAAAATAAATTTATTTATAAAAATGGGAAGTTCTTATTTTGTGGAAGTTAAACAAATTAATAATTAATTATATATTTATTATTATAGTGTAAAAAAAAGTTAAAAATCTAATTTAATTTAAAAAATCCTTTACAATAAATTTAAATGATTTTATTTTTAAACAGATTTTTATAAGATTAAGAACCAAATTAAAATTGAAAATACTGCAACATTCTCCTTCATCAATTTAGATGTTTGAATTTAGGAAACGTTATGAGATTTTATATATATTTAAATTCTATTATAATGAAAAAAATATTAGTAATAATTAAAGAAAAACTTTAAAATTGAAAAAACCAAACTAAAAATTATATACAATTCATATTACTTTTTCATCCATAATTCTAAAATAAAAAATAATTAGTTAAAAACTATAAATAAAAGAAACAAATAGAATTAATAATTACTTAAATACTTACAAAAAATTTTAATTTGTAGAGTTTAGTGGTAAAGTTATCTTCTCCGGTTGAATACCGTAATTTTGATTGCAGACCACCGTAATTGAATTTTGAGTAAAAATTAATTTTTTAAAATAAAAGTAGGAAGTTATTTTTTTGAGTGGAAGTTATAAAATTATAAAATAAAATGATTTTAAAATATTATTTTTAAATATTTTATAACTATTAAATAAATTTTTTTAAAAATATAATTATTTATAAAAATAGTAAGTTATTATTAGTAAGTTATTTTGTAGAAGTTAAACTAATTAATAATTAATTATATATTTATTATTACAGTGTAAAAAAGTTAAATTATCTAATTTTGTTTAAATAATCTTTTGAAATAAATTTAACTGATTTATTTTTAAAAATTAATTTTTATTTTGCATTAAAAAATAATATAAATATTAAAATTTATTTATATTTTGTTTTGGAATACATTCATAATTATTTATTCAACATTTTCATTTGAAATTTTTTTAAAGTAGTTATATTTTTTTGAAAAATAATATAAAAGGTTAATAATATTTTGTAAAAAATAAATAATTTTTAAGATATTAGAATTTTCTTAATAGTTTATATTTACTACTCATGTAAAAACTAAAAAATTTAAATGTTATGTAGATAATTTTGGAATAAAATTAAATGATTTTATAATTATATTCGTAATTATTTATAATAATAAAATTAAATAAATTTAAATTAAAATATTGACACGATTTGATTATTTTAATTAATTATTATTTTTGGATAGATAAAAATTATTTTAAATTTTAAATGTTTTATATTTTATTTATAAATGAATTAAACATTATTTGAAATGAACTAAATGTTTAATTATTTTATATTTGGATGTAAAAAATATCATATTAGAATTTTTTGTTTGATTCTATTTATATTTTTAATTTTAAATTTTTTTAATATAATTTATTTTTGAAAATATTATTACAAAATTTAAATTAAAAAAACCAAAAATTAGTTTTCTAATTTTTCTCTCTCTTGTTTTTGTTTTAGTAATATTAATATATGTATATATTTGCTTTAATGGAGTGTATTTAGAAAAGTTTTGTATAAAGAAATATACAATGAAATAATTTAAAGCTTTTTATCATTTTTCTTCTACAAGAAAATAGAAACATAAAATCCATTTGATTTGATACAATTAATATTTAATTTTATTGAAGAGTAGTATAACATTAATAGAATGAACGATTGAAAACCATAGCATTACGAACGGAAAATTGTCGGAAAAACGTTGAAATATCATATATTTTTTTCAAAAAATAATATGGACGGTCCGCGACCCACCCAAAACATTTGCGGACGGTTGCTACTCGTCGATAATATTTTCGGACAAATAGTAGTTTGTTCACAAATTTGCGGACGAATGTGGTTTCATCCGAAATTTTTTTATAGAAAAAATAAAATTTTAATATTATGAATTAAAATTATAAATTATAATCAATAGTATTAAATTAAATTTTTTTACATATAATAAATATATACATATTTTACAAACTCATCGGCGACGGTTGAGAATTATCATCATCAGCTTCGTCGTCGCGAGCATCCCAATCAATTGAAGGCAATTTTACCTTCAGCATACACATTAACTACTGATGTTGTCGTGCTGGTTCATGCACTAACCGTTTGTATTGCATCGCTCTATTACATGTTTCCTCGTCCGTCATTTTTGTTTTACCCTTAGAGGAAGTTGAATGTTGTGATGAAATTCCTTCAAGACCGAAAATGCAACCTTTATACGGCGTAACTTGCTATAAAACATATAGTGAAATTCATTATTAAAAATTACAATTTGAAATTATATTAAAAAATAATAAATTGACCTCGAGATACAACTCGTTGTATTGTTTTTGGCTAAGAGAAGGTTGTGATTCGTCTTCTCTCGGTGGAATCTATGACACTCGTTCCGATGTCATATTCTGAACATCATCATGAACCCGTTTTGCTCTGACATCTAACCACGAACCATTAACGCTTCCGCAAGGATACGGATCGTGTAGCAACTAGGGTCGAACACAAGGAATTGATGCGACTTATAAGCTATTAAAATAATGAATAAGACGTGATGAATCTAATGGTAGAAGGAATGCAAATGCAAATGCAAACTAAACCTAAGATAGGGATAACTCAGCGACAAATCACCATAGGTATCAAGAGTTGCACAACGATGTTACGAAATTCTAACTCTAACGTTGGTTTTAGATACTATCATGAGTTCAGGGAATTCAAGCTCTCCTATAGGAACTGACTGGCGTAGACTTGTCCACTATCTAGCATGCATATACCAATGTATCCATTGCGCATCTTACATGCATAGACGCATTACGACCGCTATCCTAATCCCTAGATTCAACCGATTGACCTGGCGTAGATTCTAAACCGGCTAAACCCTAAATCATGGCTAAGTTCCAAAGTCTAATGCCCTGGCGTTGGTTTATTAGACTCCTAACATCATTCATTCAAGTGGCGTACAGGTAATGAAAGCATTAAGAACAACCATGAAATCTAAAAACATGATAAAGTACCAATTTCATTCATTCAAGTGGCATACAAGTAATGAAAGCATTAAGTTCCACAATTCATTAAGCGTAAGACTTCGTTACAACATAGCAAATCTCTCTAACCCATGGCAAAGGATCTACTCAGACATAAATACAGAAAAGGAAACACAAGAGAAGGCTAAATTCGACATAGATATAGAAAGAGATGACTCCCTATTCATAAACCGATGTATTTGGTAGATTCTCCTTGCTCCCGATCCGTAGATCCGTCTTGTCTTCCTTCTTCCTCTTGCCCTAATGTCTTTTAATCTCCTCTGATCCAATCTGGTTCCAATCCCCCCGTTTCAAATCCAATTTCCCCTTAATTTGGTCGTTCCAAAACTTAGGAATTAGTGGAGAGAAGCACCCGAGCGGGCACACCTCCCTGGTCGTGTTCTTTGAGTGCCCGAGTCGTGCAAAGCTACGGGGATCATTGGTAGCAATTAATCCGACCGGGCACTCCCAATCCACCCGAGCGTGCATGATTTGAGGTGTTGTTTCCGCTCCTTTCGCTCGGTGTTTGAGTGCTCACTTCCATCCTTGGCCTTGCACAAGTTGAACCTTGTCACTCAACTACGTTTCCGGGGTTAAATTGCCATAATCTCTCGTGTTTCTCTTCATGTCCTCGTTTCCTACACAAAACACGAAATGTAGATGAAGTCCTCGAATAATCTCGATAAATGAATGAAATCTAATAAATCTACCTAAAACTAGACCTAAGAATGACATAAAAACTACTACGGATTACGTGTTATCAACCATCAGACTTTTTATCATGTGTATGTTCAAGCAATTCAATGTACGATGGTTCAGATCTCGTCTCTTTCTGCCAAAACAATCACAAATAAATATCTTTTAAATATATTATTAAAATGTCAATTTTATAAAAAAATTAGATAATTTTTAAATCTTACCATTTGTTCGTTAATTTCCGTAAACGAACAGATCCTATTGTATGTGCGCTCATCCCGTAACATTCCCTATCAGAATGACAAGATTGATTTGCACGTTTCTTTTTTTGTTTAAATCCAAGATCATCCCAATAAAACTTTTACTTCCAATAAACTTTTAGTGAACATATTAATTAATTAGTTTATTCAAAATATATTATAAAATTTATTATAAATAAATATTTTTTAAAACATACCACAAAAGATTTTCACCACAGTTCTTTAAGATCGATCCATGTTTAGTTATAACATGGATGATTGTAATCAACTTTCATCGTCTTTGTTATATGACAAGAAAGCTGATCATAGTCAAACTTATAAAATCAAGATTAGGTTAGAATAATATTAAAATTATTATTTACAAATTTACGTTTAACTTTAGTAATGTGTACCCATGTGCACCGTTTTCACGAACAAGGTCTAAACGCAGAAGTTTACATTTTGTTCTCATCCATTGCTAATAATTCTTCTACTTTCGGTTCATGATGTATCTGTAAATATGGAGAAAAAAAGTTAACATGAATCATCTTCAGAGTCACACAATTATTTCGTTGATTCATGTATTTCTAAATTTAATAAAATTTATCTTATTTTAATAACATCATCGTCATTTGTTTCAATGTCTTTGGTTTCAGCATGCACAAGTTCTTCAATAATAATTGCATTAAAAGAAACAATCTCGGTGGTTTGTTCCTGCATTGCCAGTTGTTGGTCTTCTTGGTTGTCGATATGTACCCATTCGAGGTATCTTCATTGCGACATGCCAACCAGAAGATCGTCTAGTTTGTGGATAGAATCTATAGAAGTCTCAGAAAAATTATTTTTTTTCTTCAAATTCATCAAACGTGCAGACATAGACAGTTGTGAAATACCAGTTCTACAACCATCATAAAGTGGATGTCTAGCATTTTCTAACATATCAAAAAATCTTTTTCTATTTTCATTCGGATCTTCTTCAATATTTTCCTTGTTTCTTTCATCGAATATATTTTGCCATTTCCACATAAGGGTTCATTTTTACATCTTGAGATTTTTGAAACACTCATGATGTATAATACCCATACTAAAATCTTCCAAAACATTACTAGGCCATGGTGTAAAATTCTCTCTGTGAGATAACTATATGAAATAATTCGGAGTAAAACCTATTAAATAAAAATGATTCCACACAGTTATCTCATTAACAAATTTGTCATTTTTGCATTTAATGTAGGGACAAACTAATTTACCGACTTCTTTATAAACTTGTTGATTTGTCACCATCTCAAAAATTGTGTAACACTTTCTATGAATTTCTTTGATACGCCTTGAGTTTCTAGATCAATTCTTCTATACATCTATTGTCTAGAAATTAAAATATTCGATCTCGAAGATGATGCATTGTAATACGATGGTATGGTTCATGTAAGTATTAAGATAATATTTTCCGACAAGCCGTCCCTAAATCATTCTTAATTTCAGATGGTTTTCGATTGATTGAAAACGTCCGCAAATTTACAGAAATTCTCGGACGGACGATAATCCGTCTGTGATTTTCAGATGACCAAACAGATCTGTTTGTAAATTTTTGGACGGATATTGGAGCCGTCCAAAAATTATGGATGGAACAACCGTTCGTAATATGAGATGGTTCATATATCTATTTCGGATTCTTTCGTAACTACAGACGAATTCAGAACGATATGGTCATCCGCAAATTTGTGGATGAATTATGGACGGATTACGCTCAACATCGCCAATCTGTTCATAATCCGTCCGGAGATACCATTTGGATATATACAATTTCTAGTAGTGTTATTTTCACATTTTAAAATTAGATTTTTATTAACTTTTTAACGACAGATTTTAATTGTGAGATTTCTTTTATAACAAAGAGATAAATCTTTCGTATTGGTATAATAGAGTCAATCATTTATTTATGAGTTTCTCATGTTTTTATATTGATATATATATATATGTCAATTTAAATATTTTAGATTAATATATATATATATCAAATTATATTTTTTTTATTTTCTTATGTTTTCAGACAACTTTGTTACTCTATCTTTTAATATTACACGTTAAACTTTTATAACATCCATTTTGACAATTACATCAAGGAAAAATATAAGCACTAACTTGATAATGTACATAAAAGAATCATATCTTGATTAGGTAAGCATATGTGACTGATTATATATATACACGAGATGTTTCATTTACATATATTCTTAAAGTCCTTAATCCAAATTATACGTACTCTTTTTTGTTTGAAAATGGATAATTTCATGTACATTATCAAATTATTTTGATTAGTCTGAATTTTTAGAATTTGAAATATACTTCTTTCTTTCTTTTTTTATAAAAAAAGATGAAGTTCAATATATTTATAAACGCCATAGAAAAACAATAGAGACCTATCTACATATTATTAAAAATAAATATCTTATAATTATGCTTTGACACATACAATTTTTCTTTTGAAGTCAATTTTTGAAGTTTAATTTAAAATAATTAATCTAAAATTTAAATATATTAAATATAAATGTCTTATTTTAAATTATATTTTATTTTTCAAAACAAAATCAAATATGAAATGTACACGCCAATTATTTATTTATTTTAATTATACATGTAATAATAGTAAAGAAGTTTATGCTAGTTAATAATGTGGATTTAAACTATATATACATATATATAAAATTATTGTTAATTAGCTTTGAATTTAAAATTTATAAAAGTGATACATGACCATTATCTTTCGTTTTTTTGCATGTTTTGACATTTTTTTTTTGCTGTTATAAATTTTATAATTTCTTCGAGCTGAGATTACATGATTGGATGGAATAAGTTGTTCTTATGCTCCAATTTGACACGTTGTGGGTCTTCTTTGTTCCTTGTCATTTTACCGGAATCTTTAGTTTAGTTTTTATAATTTAAATTTCCCTACCTAATTATACATGCCAAAGATTCCTACCTAAATTTCTATACACGTATATATACAGTATGTGGGTTTTCTTTTTCACTTTTGAAAGTTAAATTTGGTTTGAGTTTTTACGAGAGTGGAAATGTAGAAATTTTAGTTTTTAGTTTTCATTTGCAAATTCTGAATTTTGAATCATGTTTTAAGAACATTAAAGTTTTTGTCGATCCCAATAAATCTTTATTATGTCGGAGAAATGCGTATGAATTTTTTTTTTCTATTCATAAACACTCTAATATGAGTACAAAAATTACACATTTATATCTTGTTAGTTGAATTATTTGGATAACGTAGGTTATTTTTACTTATTTATTCTTTAATTAAAATTGTGAATACTGTTCTGTTTTTTTTAAATATTGTTTTTGTACTGCAGCTTATTGTAGAAATTAGCATAATGAATGTGTACAGAATCGTAATTAATAATTAGTTATTCGTTGTTAGTGCAACTAACAACTAAAATTTAAAATTGGGTTATTTAATTAATAACCTATCACGATACATAATTATTTTTTATTTCAAAAAATTGATTTATTATATTTACAGAATTTATTTATATTTTGAACATAAAGTTACAGATTTTTAACAATAAATATCACAATTATATTTATTTTTTTAAAAATACAATAGTTATTTGTATATAATTTTTTATTTTATAAAATTTATAATAAAAACAATATACTTTTATTAATAATATTTTTAATACAATTGATATTTAATAAATTAAAAAAGAGTTATATCAAAATCGATATTATTTGAAATTCTTTTCGAATATAATTTAATTCAAATTCGAGTATTTAATCTATATTTATCTAGATGTAAATTCAAATGTAATTTAACAAATATATAAATATATAGCTAAAAAGTTATTAAATTATAAATCATCATTTAATCTAAATATTAAAATAAACTTCAAAATAATAAAAGAACTAAATATAAAAACTTGAAAATCTAATATGTAAAAAATATTAAATAACGATATTATCTTAAATAAATACTAAAATAAATATTTTTTTTATCAAAATAAACATTAAAATAATAAATAACAAAATTATCTTTATAAAACTTACTAAAACTCTAATTTCTAATGTGTATTAGTCCTTTAACTTGTCTTTTATCTTTCTTCATCTTTTTTCTTCTTCCTTTTCTCATATATATTCTTTCTTCCTTTTGTTTATTTCTTTTATTGTTTTTCTTTCTTCTTATGTTCATCTCTCTTTCCAACACAATTTTCGATGTCGCTGTTCCCGGTGTTGCCTTCGCCTTGCAACACTTTCCCATCACTCTCCATCTCGCCTCACCTTGTCTCTCCTTCCCACGACTCTTCATCTCGCCTCACTTGCCTCGCCCCGCCCCACTCCTTCCTGCCCCTTACCTCTCCTTCCCACGACTCTTCATCTCGCCTCATTTGCCTCGCCCCTCCCCTCTCCTTCCTGCCCCTTACATCTCCTTCTTGTGCCCCATTTCTCCTCGCTAAGCCTCCCTTTTCTCCTCGTCAAGCGTCGTAGTGGAGTTTTTTCCTTACCTCCGCTACCACGTACCCGAATGAAACGATAAAAAAGGAGATAAAGCTAATCTCATATAGTGGATACATTTGTGCATAGATAAGGTAAGGATGAACCTTAAAAACTAGAACAGAGGTGAGCTGTCGAGCCACGAATCTAGATCTACGAGAAAAATTCGATGGACCATCAGTGGACTAACGAAATACATATACGAGGAGAAATAAAAAAAAAGACTTCCCTTCCTCTAAATTTAAGAAGAAGAAACGCTACGAATATCTTCTAAGAAAGATTTCCGCTATTATTTTTTTTATGCATTTAAGATTTAAAATATTATTTATCATGTAATTGAAATAAATAATATTTATCAACAAAATAATAAATTTAAAAAATAGAATTTTTTTCTCTCTCTACTGACGTAACTTCACTAGAAAAGAGAAAAAATACTAACTTTTTATTTAGATTTTTATACAACTAAATACATACTTTCGTATTTTTTTAATTCGTTAGATTTAACTATCTTAATCTTTGTTTTTTTATTTTTTTATTTATTGGTCATAGTTATTAATAGTGAAGAGTGAACTATTTAGTTAAAAACATAATTCATAAATATAAAGCAGAAAACTCTTCAAATTATAATTTTTTTATTTGAATTGTATTAAGGGGCATTTGTATTTTCGTCTAGTTGTGTTTTCATTAGAATTAGTGGTGGTTGGAAATGTTTTGTTTTTGTGCTTGTAACATTATGTTTGGTATTAACTACAAGTTGCTCTCATTTAGAGTGAATGATTAGCAGTATTGTGATTACGATTTGTTGCACTATATCCAAAAATATATTATAACGTTTACTAATATTTTTTAATTTGATAATTGTCATAACTACTAATTAATTTTTAAAATAAGTTTGTAAATATTTAATATATTTTTTATGTATCGCTTAGATGTGATCTAATGCATCTAAAATTTTAATAAGTTACATCTAAATTAGACATTCCGCAATGATACGGGTCATAAATGCATCTCATCTCCACGATGACATCTGTGTATCAATGTGGAAGCCGATATGTAAGTTTGTGTGTCATTGTGCAACAACTGATAAATAAATGAGTTATAATGTCAAAAAGTACATATTAAATGCATTATCGTCCAATATTATTATCCTTAAACTGATTCATCTATCTCTCGACATGATCATCCGTTCTATTTAATGCATATGATCTAGTCTAATCCGACGTCTCTGTTTGAATTACACCATATAACAATAAATTCAAAGGGCTTATTCAAGAATCGAAAGAGTAAAACATGATTAAACCGTAAAAGCAAGAGCAACGAATCCGATGATTAAATGTAATGAGTTCAAATACACAAAACTTTAACCTAAAGCATGGATCAAACCTATGCATCTGTATATTAGAAAAGAGTTACAATGATAAACAAGTGAAGATAAAACGAAGGGAGATTATCCTATCTATCGATCTGTCACCGTTTTAACCTTGTTTTTTTGCTCGTCTTCACTTGTAGTTCAATCCTTTTGATGAAGTCTGATAGCCTCTTCACTCTTTCGCACAATCCCAAAGATTTCGTCTCACTGCTCCATATATTTTCGTCATCTCCTCTATGTCTCCCTTGTCAATTTTGACTTTAGACTTTATATGAAACTCATCAGCACTTCAATAATTCAAAATTTGAATTATTAAGTGAATTTCGATAAATCACTTGGTTGATTTAATTGCAACTTAGGCTGAACAATTGGTTGTTTCGCGTGTTTCCCATGCAAATCGAAGCCAACTTTGACGTGATTGGGTTCATCGCTCGATCGAATTGAAAAAAAAAATCAGTTGAGTGATCTTACGTGTGTGAAAAGCTTCCCTGTTTGGCTTATCGCTAGACTGAGTCAGTCAATGCTTGGGTCGAATGAATATGCCAAAGTGACTTTGGTACTTTGTGCTGGTCGAATGGTTAATCGCTCTGCCTAAGCGATTCCTCTGGAACTTTTATGCATCTTAGTCTTGCACGTTTAATGATTTGGCATTCCAGCCGAGCGATTTTTGTGTTTCTATCCTTGATGATCGTTTGATGTTGAAAGTTTGTCATGTTTTTTTATAGTGTGTTCCTTAGCTCTATATTTCCTACAAGATTTTAAAATGAACCAAAGAAGACGTAAAAAGGAATTAGAAAGACTAAAACACTCTAAAATGCAATACAAACATGCAACTAATCATAGAGTGAAAATAATGTTATTAAATCCCAATTAACCCTATAAAAATTAGAACTCAAACACTACAAAAAACACAAGGATATCAACAGATGGATCAAAAAATCCGTCTGTTGATACCATTTTCCAACGGATTGTAACGGATGCCCGGGAATGTTCAACGAGTAGTAACATGTTGCAACTGTCAACGAACTAGCAACGAATATCGTCCATTTCTACAATCCGTTGAAACACCATTAGAAAACCAAACAAACTGGCCAACGGACATCCATTGTCAATGGTAACGGATGTTCGTTGACAATTGCAATGGATGCCGTTGACAATGTTAATTTCGAGGTTTGCCATTGGAATATTTTCACGTGACATTGGGACGAACACCCGTTAAGGGTGCCAACGAATGCCTATTAAAATTGTTCTGAGGTTATATTTTAACATGTCTTTGCAATATGCATCCATTGAGGTTCTAACGAATGTCCGTTGAAAAAACACTATTTAATGATCAAAATCAAGGTTTCTATCATCAAACCATCAACAACAAATATATTTTCAAAAAAAAATTGTATTCTTCAAATAGAGATATATACAGATCAAAAGAATGGATGTATAGAATAAAAGATCCCATAACCGAAGAAGTTACGCAAGAATTCTTACACGGATTAGAGTAGTTCATGAGTTTTGCGTAGATGCAACCTTTGTGTCAAAAATGCGAGACAATATTATGTCCATGCAAAAGATGCAAAAATATGAAGTATCGAAGTCAAGAAATTGCTTACAAACATCTTTACAAGGTGGGGTTTCGTATAGAATTATGAAATTTGGTTATTTCACGGAGAAAATTATGGTGTTAGAGATATTGTGCAAGAAGCACAAGAAATAGAAAAAAATGAATAATTTATTTATGAAGCATCAACGACCAATCCATATGTGGAAACGATGTCAGATGCTTTTCCTGGAATTGTTGAATAAACGCATGAAGAGATGCCGAACAATGAGGCACACCGATTTTTCAACATATTAGATTAGGCAAAACAACCTATATATGAAGGTTGTCGTGAAGGTCAGTCCCGCTTATCTTTATCCTCAAGATTGATGAGTATAAAAACAGACTACAATGTTGCTGAAAATTACATTGATTCATTTTTTAAAACCATAGGTGAATATTTACAAAAAAAATAATCAAGCTCCCGAGACATACTACGAAACAAAGAATGCTTTAACAGATTACGGAATTCCACATGAGAAAATTGATGTTTATAGAAACAATTGCATAATTTTTTGGGAAAATGATAAAGATTTGTTGGAATATAAATTTTGTATTGCAAGCAGATTTCATCCAAAAAACCATCTTCACGTAAACATGTACCATACAAAAAATTATCTATATGCCCATAGCAAATAGGTTGAAAAGGTTATTTGAATCGAAAAAATCGTTGTGGTAATGAGATGGTACGTAGAACACTCGATGGGCGAAGGGATAATTCAACATCCATCGCATGGTAAGGCAAAGATTTCAATGAAATATTTCCTGAGTTCGCATATGAAACGACAAATTTTTATCTTTGCTTGTGAACCGATGATTTTAGTCCATATGAAAATCAATATTCTATGTGGCTGATGATTTTGTCTCCATGTAATTTGCGTTCCGATATGTGTTTGAAAAGAGAGGTAATGTTTATGACGTTGCTGATTCTAGAACCAGAACATTCGAAGAAAAGTCTTGATGTCTTTTTGCTGCCCTTAGTTCATGAATTAAGACACTTGTGGAACGATGGAATTCTTGCTTATGACGTGAGTACGAAGCAAATTTTAATATTGAAAGCGGTGTTGTTATGGACAATTAGCGACTTTCCTACCTATGGAATGTTATCTGGATAGAGCATGCACAAGAGATTGGCATGTCCATATTGTATGGAGGATATAGATTCATTTCGACTAGTACATGGGAAGAAACCATGTTGGTTTGATTGTCATAGAAGATTTTTTCCCGTGGATATGCTTTCCGAAAAGATAAAAACATTTTCGAAAGAATGTGAACAAAAAAAAAAGAGGCGTCGTACATGCAAACCAAAACATAAATCCTTTACGAACGATTGAACACAATGGGCGATTTACAAGAATCGATCGAATGTGGTGGAGATCATGGGCATCATAAACCAAAAGGCTAAGGTGAATGGCATTACTGGTATAAACGTAGTATCTTTGGGGAACTACCATATCAGAAATAACTGATATTACGTCGTAATTTAAATGTTATGCATATCGAAAATAACTTTGTTGATAACATCGTCAACACTGTGTTGAATGTGACGAGGAAAACTAAGGATAGTATACAATCAAGAAATGATTTGAAGACGATATGTATAAGAACTGAGTTGAAATTAAGAGATGAAAGGGCACCTATCCCAATATTCAGATTGTTTGGGCCGACGAAAACCGCATTATTAAGATGGTTAAAAGAAGACGTTAAGTTTCTATATGGATATGCATCGACGGTGTGTGGATATTGTTGGTTCGAGGCTGATCGAGCTGAAAAGTCATGATTCTCATGTTTCCAAGCAACAACTCATTCCAATTACATCTGATGAGCTCTTATTACGAAACGTTTACGATGTACTATACGGAATTAGCATATATTTCACAGATATATGTTCAAGAAATTTAAAAAGGAATGACTTGGAATTAATGAAAAATAATATCTCTCAAGTATTATGCTCATTGGAAAAAGTTTTTCCGCCTTCATTCTTCAATGTCATGAAACATTTGTTAATACATTTACCATATGACACAATACCCGGTGGGCCAGTTCAATTCAGATGGATGTATCCTTTCGAAAGGTTTTTCTTTCATATAAAGAAAAAATACAAAAAATAAAGCAACGGCTGAAGATTCTATTGTTAAACAATACTTGTTGGAAGAAATCACATATTTCATCACATTTTATTTCGAGTCGCATATTTAGACGAAAGAAAGACGTGTAGCGGAAGATCACACAAACTATTTATATCAATATAATCTGTAGTTTGACACAATTCCTAAGACGTTTAGCGGAAGATCACACAAACTATTTATATCAATATAATCTGTAGTTTGACACAATTCCTAAGACGTTTACACCAATTGGACATACATGAGGTAAATCCAAAGAATATTGGTTAACACCAGAGGAGTATAATTATGTCTACACATATATATTACTAAATTTTCAAGAGCTATTTACCTTTCAAAAAGGTACAAAACAATGAAAATCTAACTTTTAAACACAATTGATATTTAAATATATATATATATATTTAAATTATATGTGTGTTAACGTATTTTCATTACAAGATATTTGATGAAGAAATAATGGGTACATATCCTCATCTAAATGCAGATGAACTAACGAAATGAAAATTCAACATTTATGGTTCGTGGTTGAGAGATTATTTAATTAAATTTATAGTTATAGGTTTTACATATATTAAAATTAATTGGGTGTGTTATAAAGTATTCATTGTTTTTTATGTTATATAGGTCAAATGTTCTATGAGAGACTTCCTACGTGGTTAAAAGATTTGGCTAATGGTCCTGCACAAAATGTTATGTGTTGGCCAATTTTGTTTACTCGCGGATGCACATTCCACACGTATGAACACGAAAAACATAGAAGCACATACAATTACAACATTTGCGTTAATAGTGAAATAGAGGGCGATAATTTCTACGACATTTTGCACCAAATCCTGTAGGTGGAATATCTCGATCTCGTTGGGTTGAAGGTAATGCTTTTTAAATATCAATGGTTCGAACTAACTGTAGGACGTGGTACACGAAAAAATCGATGGGGAGGAATTAACATCAATCCGGGACGACAATATGGTAGTATGATCCATTCATCACAATAAATCAAGCAGATCAAGTGTGTTATATGCAATATCCAACAACATTGAAACGTCGAAGAGAGGAGTTGTGGGATGTAGTAAAGATCAAGCCACGAAGAATTATAAGCATGGATGAAAAGAAGATTCGTCGCAAACCGATCATCCGCAGCCGATTCGCTTAATTGATATAGAAAATCGGGAGGAGATTCTCGCAAAAACTGATATAGATGGAGAATACATACGTGGTTATGAAGACGTTGAACATGAAGATGCAGAAGATGAAAACGACGATGAATTCAATGAATAATTGAAGGAAAACTAGCCAATTGAAGAATCTATCGAAGAATAAACATGAATTTTGTAATGTAATATATAACTTTATGTAACTTGTTAAAATTATTTTTTTTAACTTCATATATTGATATTTCAACGGGCATCTATTGGCAATGTCAACGGAAACCCGTTGAAATGTTAAGTCATGCTCGATACTTGGAAAAGTTTTCAATGTTTTCACAGTTTCAACGGGTATCCGTTGGTGAACACCAATGGATGCTCGTTGAGAGAGAGTTCATCAGGAAATGGATGACCGTTGGTAGACACCAATAGGCATTCGTTGCTACTATGCAATGGATACCTATTGCATTATTTGATGTTGCATCAGGCAACAGATTCCTGTTGCATTATTTGCAACAGATACTCGTTGGAAAGCTTACAATGTCTATCCGTTGTAAAGTTCAACGGATGCCCATTGCAAAATGTCATCATGGCTATCCTACGCTACCTGGCTTGCAATGGGCACCTGTTTCAATTTCTAATGGATTTCCATTACAAGGGGAGACGTACGATCGTGTCAATTAATTGTGTTCGTTGAGTGGACGCTTTTTCTAACAGATTTCCGTTGTCGTTTTCAACGAATGTCCATTGCAAAATTTTGTACATTAAACCTTGAATAGTTTTATTTTCAACACAATTCTAAAACAAAACTTCTCTCAAAATTTATAATCTCTAAAAAACAAACCACTCTTAAACACAAACCAAATATGAGGGCTAGACGATTCATCGGATATGGTGGTTTGTTGGCAGGTTCGGCAAGAGCCCACCCCACCTCCACTGCCACCATATCGGTCTCATTCACCAATATCGGCACCACCGGTATTTGATGAAGAAGAAGATATGATGGATATAGACGCAGTGATCAATAATTTCGACTGGTGTCTTACCCTCCCGATTATCGATCCTGAACGTCCTGACGAGACGTTATGGTAAGATTTCAAATTCAAAATTTATATTATATTCAATTATAAACATTAGCTAATTATTTCATTTTAAGGTGCATGTTTGATGTGGATGATGTTCTCAAACATACGAACAATAACATAATCTAGGGATCGCTATAGGATCGCTCTATTATATCTGGTAGGTGACGCCAAAAGTTATACGTCGCCGATGGTGGTGTACATTCATCGTAAGTAAAAAAAATATAGAATTTAATTTTATAATTATTAATTACTTTTATTGTAAACTAATTTAGTATAATTTACTTTTGCAGCGTGCATATAGATGGCAGAAAAAAGATACGTCGTGCATCTACATAGCTTGGATGCACGACATGCAAGTCCAGTTGCGCTTGATGATGAACAACGTCAAGCGCAACTACTACAAGAAGAATGCCAAACCGACATGGGTAACGGACGATGTATTCAACCAACTTATCCAACACTGGGAGTGAGGACTTCAAGGCCAATAGCGAGAAGGCCAAGAAATGTCTGTACAACGAGAAGATTCCCGGAGATGGTCCGAATTGCCATACTTCGGGTCAAAATCATTTCCGAAAAGAAAGAAAGAATTGGTATTTTTTATTTATTATTTAAATTTTTTTGTCATATACAATTTTTATCCAATTATATTACTATTATATAACACATGTAGAGAATAGGAAGAGAAACGACTCTTCTTGAGCTGATTTTAGAAACCCATGCCAAGAAAAAATCCATCGTCGGGGAAGAGAACGACGAACCTGAACTCGTCGATCCTCGGGCGGACCGGACCACAAAAGCTGTGATGGAGAAGATCACACAGTTATCACAAACGTGCAGTTCAACTCCCGACGATCTCAACCCTTTACAAAAGGACAAAACTTATTTGGAGGTAAATAATAAAATTATTGTTTGTAATTCGTTTATTAAATAAAATATTTTCTAACGATTCTAACTTTAACATTTTTTATTTTGTAGTATGTTAGACCGTATACATCGTGTTTATACGGTCTCGGTTCGCTCCAAAAGAATATCGTCGAGGACACCACGACGATACCCCGTGGTTCAAGAGAGTTATACGCAAAAACGACATATCGAGAATCTCAAAACCCCACTTCAAAAAACTCGAGCAAAGATGCGTCACATGGAGAGCATCATCGAATTGCTAACCGACTGAGCGTATCAACCGCCAAAACCGACAAGGGAAACAACACCGCGACAAGACCCCGATAATCGACTCTGATGCAACACGTTCACGAGGTGTTGGTGATCACAGGTGATATGTAATATTTTTTTTATTTTTTTATTTTTTATTTTTCTTAAAAGTTTCAACGGATGTCCGTATATTTTTATAATATTTACAAAATGTCATTAGGTTATATTTCTCTTTTTAAGTCTTAATTCTATAGGTGGATTAACTATCTGGAAAACTCATCCCGAACCGAAATTTATCTTGAATCCACAAAAAATTATTCGAATTCACGAATTCGATTTGAATAACAAAATTTTATTAACCACGAATTCAGATTTGAATTCGTATCTTTGAATGTATAAAACGGATACATCAAATATCTGAGAATACTAGTACTGATCCCACGCATCGCGCGGGTAAGATTAATCTTTTATATTTGTTTTAATAATTAAAAATACTATGTGATTGTATTTTGATATAATTGAATAACAAAATATTTTTTTAAATAAAATTTTGCAATACTTCTAAACATTATTAAATATTTCTTTGTATATAGCATTTTTCGTTTTTGTTGTATATTTACCACATCATCTAACATAAACAATTTCGGTCTTTCTTTATTTTTTTTTATCTTGAAATGATAATATATAATTGCTCGTGACTAAATAATAGTTTTCTTATATATATATTCACTTTATTAATGTTTTGTCGTGGACATTTACTAATTTTCATTGCAAAATACATCATACCAGATAATTGTTTCGTTTGAAAATGAAATGACAGTTGTATTAGTTAAGATTAAAGGAAATCGAAGTATAAATACTTTGTTTCTTACATCGGTTTATGTTATTATTTTACTTTCTATTATATTATTACTCTAGTTATATTATCCGAAATTGTGTTATGTTATATAATCTAAATATTTGATGTATATTTCGCAAGAGAATGACAAATTTTTTTTTTCATTATAAACATTAATTAAAAATTACTGGATTTTAAAGAGTTTAAAAATTATGTATTATATAATTCACATATTTCGTTATTATTAGAATCAGTTTTACAAGTTGTAGAAATAAGCATCACTTCGTGTTATTTTATAAGAATATTTTCTCATTTTATGTTGAACTTCATTGTATTATTTTATAATAATTTTAATTTTAAATCAAATTTTAAATAATAAACACTAAATTATCTAAATAAATATTTTAAAATTTTATTTAAATAATTAAAATAAATATCATTATCATTTTTTTAAAAAATAAATATCATTTCAATTTTTTTAAAAATTCATAATAATTTTTAAAGATTTTTTAAATTTTGTATAATTAATTTAGGATAAACCCTAAAATAGGGGTGGGCATATTAGCCGAAGAAACCGTTCCGACCCGAAAACCGTCCCAAACCCATTTAAAATTACCCGAACCCGCGGGTTGAGGATCAATTTCGGATAATGAAATTTCATTACCCGCAAGTTTGAGTGGTGTCGGTATCACTGACTCCCTTATACATATTTATATATATATAATTAATTAATTATTATTAGGGTTAAAAACTAAAAGAAACAAGGGAAGAGGGCAGCCACATGTTTCTAAAAGAGAGAGAGAGAGATTTGCCGAGAGGAAGAGAAAGGGAAGAAGAGAAAAGAAAAAAAATAGGAGGAAGAAGAAATTGGAGAAGGATCTTCAATTTTCATCGCGTTCTTCGTGGGTGGATTCTAATCGCGATTGTGGTAAATCTCTAAATAATTTGTTGTGATTATTCTCTTAATTCGAATGTTTATATTATGGAAATTCATGGAATTTAACGGATCTATAATACGGAAAAATTGGTCGGTGTTGTTGCTAGCAATATTAGCCAGAATCGTCAAATCGTCGGAAAACTAAGGTGATGATTTTCTCCACCCTAATTTCGGATTTGTGATCGATTTATGGAAGAGATTATATTATTAAAATGAGGCATGATCACGATAGAATTTATAGGATCATAATGGGAAAAATGACACGTTACAAGTGGAATTGGATTAAAACCCTAAATTTGTCGTATGAGAATTAATGATAAGTATATGAGTGTATAAGTGACTAGAGATGATCTAGGGAATTGACGTGCGACCAAGTGTTGGGGTCGGAGAACATCGATATTTGGGTTCGGTGTTTAAACCGAGTGAATATCTTGTTAGTGTGCTCGATCGGGTGGTTTCACACTCAAACCTTCGGAAGAAGGCGTGTGCGAGCGTGTTGGTGAGAGTTATCACGTGAGGAGTATCGGGTCGATGACGTTAGTATTGCGACACTTGGACTTAGGCCGGCGTCATACAGTGTTGGGGTTGTGGTAACCTTTCGAGCGACAGAGCGTTGTATGGTACTGATAGCTGGGGTACGTTGTGACCTTGCGAGATTTTCAGTGTGTACTGATAGCTGGGGTACGTTGTGACCTTGCGAGATTTTCAGTGTGTACTGATAGCTGGGGTACGTTGTGACCTTGCGAGATTTTCAGTGTAGTGTACCGATAGCTGGGGTACGTTGTGACCTTGCGAGATTTTCAGTGTGTACTGATAGCTGGGGTACGTTGTGATCTTGCGAGATTTTCAGTGTGCTGGGGTCCTTTGGACTTTGCGAGCGTATGCCCGAGCTAGAGTCATGTGGACTGTGTGCGTTATGATACAATGTGATACTAGTATTAGATTTTGGATACTCAGTCGGGTTGGGTAGAATGATTTGTATATCTTTAGTTTATACTTGGATATATGTTATTTTATGATATTCAGTTCGAGCAGGGAGAATACGTGGCACAGAGTACGTACCCGTATTGATCTCACTGAGTGAGTATTTCGTACTCACCCAATTTTTGGGCTGTCGTGGATGGACATGATATGGCGAGGAGAAAAAGTAATGAGGTTGAGCAGCAACATGAAGCTTCATAACGGACTGATGGGAGAGGCGTGCACGAGGTCTCGATGAGTTTTATTTCGTATTTATTTTATTTAACCGTGATTATGATATTTACATATTTGTTTTACTACTTGATCCGGACCACTCTTATTTCGGCATAAATCATTTATATTTATTTTATAAATGCGTTTGAGCGATGACACGTGTAGCCACCTCTTGGAGGTGATGGTGGACACTCCTAGTCCCGAGGTTGTTCCGGGTTGGGGGTGTTACAAATCGGTATCAGAGCCTGGTTGTCATTTTCGTTTTTATCGTTTTCACTGGATTTCAAATGTTTTGCGAAATGTTTTAATAAAGCCACGAGACCGTAGCACACATGTCCTTAAATGTCTGGTGGGTTTAGAGTTGTGGAAACTAATAAGAGTTAATTGTGTGTAGGAGACACTACCGAGGATGATGATTACTAGAGCTCTTGGTCGCGGAATAAGTGGAGGCTCTCGTTCCACTAGCCGTACACAGTCTCAATCATCTGGACGAAGATCACGAAGTGGAATAGATAGAGATGTCATGAGAGAAATGTTGAGAGAGCTATTAGCAGAAAGCCAACAACATGAGCAAGAGGAGAGTTCGGCAACGCCACAAGTACCGGTGCAGGCACCAACACCACCACCAGTACAGCCACCTGTTCCGCCGTAGGTACCGATGCCATCACCACCAATGCCTCCTCCAGTGTTTAATCAGAGGCATGCAGAGACGTCGGAGTATTTTTATGTCATGGATCACATGGCTAAATGGGGTACAAAGTCATTTCGTGGCGGTGCGATACCTCCCATGAAGGCGGAGGAGGGAATGTTTCGATTAGAGCGGAACTTTCGATCATCTAGATGTCCATTTGAGTTTAAGATTGATATTGCGCTCCACTATTTGGAGGGAGAAGCGGTGTTTTGGTGGGAAGAGATTCAGAGGGAACGTCCTGATCATGTGTTTTCTTGGGATGAGTTCAAACAACTTTTTGAGTTGAAATATATACCACATGTTGCTCGTGAAGAGATGGAGTTGGCATTTCTACAGCTCACACAAGGTGACCGTACTGTTGGTCAGTATTATGAGACTTATTTGGAGTTATCACGATTTGGGGCTAAATCAATAACCTCAGAAGTTCTCAAGGTCAACAAATTTTTGCAAGGACTACGACCAGAGATCAGACGCAGGATTGAGATAATCAAGCATGGATCATTGTCTGAACTAGTTCAGAATGCTCAGTTGGTAGAGAAGGGACTCATCGAGGAGGGCATCTTGAAGTCTTCGGATGCCAAGCGGAAACAGGTTGTCCAACAGATTCGGGGAAGATCAGATCAGAGAAAAGCAGTTCCAGCACGTCCTGTCGTATCAACATCGAGGTACCCATGTCATCGTTATGGACGTGAGCATGTAAGGGCATGCCAAAGATTTGATAAGCGAGTAGGATGCTTCCGATGTGGAAGTTTAGAGCATCAGTTTCGTGATTGCCCCCAGCCAGTGGGAGGAACTATGAGGCGAGGACAATTCGACGGATGTTTCTGTTGTGATAGTATTGATCATTTTCTGAAGGATTGTCCGAAGCCACCACCACCACCACCACCACCACCAACGGGTCTAACACCACAGTTAGAACTAGGAAGCCTGAAGAGCATGCATCGAAACGTAGGGCTGTACAACCACAGATATATGCCATGGGGGGTTATGAGAATGAACGTGAGGGCCAAGAAGGAGACGCTCAACCTATCGATGGTATATCATATTTTTATGTTATGTGTATATGCCATACATATAATGATTATCTATGTAGAGATGAGTTCCGTGGGTGAATTAAGAAGTATATTCTTTAAAATATTTATACTATGTAGGATCGGTAATCGTGGGGGGCATGTCTACTCATGTGTTATTTGACACCGGTGCGACACATAGTTTTGTGAGTCCATCGATGACTAATAAATTAGTTGTTCAACCTGAGGATCTAACGAGTATTGTCCGAGTGCATACTCCCGGAGGTCAGATTTCAGAATCTCAAGGGGTTGTCTAGGAGGTACCCGTGGTGATAGAAGGAGAAGAACTAGCTGCAGAGCTGATCATCATTCCGATGGAATGCTATGATGTGATCCTTGGAATGGATTGGTTGTCAAGACATCGAGCTGTGATGGATTGTCGTCGCGGTCAAGTACGATGCCAGAAGAGTGGAAAGGAGCTTAAGTATCAAGGAATTCGATCAGGTCAAGGGATTCACATCATCTCGGCGTTACGTATGGAACGATTACTAGATCAAGGGTGTGATATATATCTTGCTACCATATCGGTAGAAGAAGAAGGTCCATCTGTGCTAGTCGAGGAGATTCCTGTAGCGCGAGAGTTTGCAGATGTTTTAAGAGAACTGCAGGGCTTACCACCAACGCGAGGGGATCCATTTGAGATTGAGCTGGAACCAGGTACGACTCCAATATCAAAGTCTCCATATCGAATGGCACCAGCGGAAATGGTAGAGCTGAAGAAGCAATTAGATGATCTACTTGAGAAAGGTTTTGTACGTCCGAGTACATCACCATGGGGTGCACCAGTCCTATTTGTGAAGAAGAAAGATGAGAGTTTCAGATCGTGCATTGATTATAGGGCTCTAAATAGAGTTACTGTGAAAAATCGTTATCCACTACCGAGGATCGATGAGTTATTAGATCAATTGAGAGGTGCAACTTAGTTCTCAAAGATAGATTTAGCATCAGGATATCATCAGATTCCAATTGCAGAAGGTGATATTAGAAAGACCGCATTTCGAACTCGATATGGGCATTATGAATTTGTGGTCATGCCATTTGGGTTGACTAATGCCCCTGCTACGTTCATGAAGCTAATGAACAATGTGTTTCGGGACTACTTGGATCGTTTCGTTATTGTATTTATAGATGGCATTCTGGTTTACTCTAAGAGCCCAGAGGAACACGAGGAACATTTCCGCTTAGTGTTAGAGCGTCTCAGAGAACAACAATTGTTTGCGAAGTTGAAAAGTGTAGTTTCTGGAAGAGACGTGTTGGATTTTTGGGACATGTCGTATCGGAGGAAGGAGTTTCTATCGATCCTGAGAAGGTGTTAACGATTGTAAGCTGGAAACAACCGAAAAATGCAACAGAGATAAGGAGCTTTTTACGATTAGCAGGGTACTATCGACGTTTTGTTATGAACTTTGCTAGTCTAGCAAAGCCAATGACGAGACTTACGAGAAAAGATGTACCTTTTGTTTGGAATGAATATTGTGAGAAGTCCTTCAAGGAGCTAAAAGAGAAGCTAACAAAAACCCCAGTGTTAGCCTTACCACAACAAGGAATTCCATACATAGTCTACACGGATGCGTTAAAGACGTGATTAGGATGTATGCTTATGCAGGGAGATCACGTGATTGCTTATGCGTCAAGGCAGTTACATAAGCATGAAGAGAATTATCCGACTCATGATTTAGAAATGGCAGTTGTGGTCTTTGCGTTAAAGATTTGGAAGGCATATCTTTATGGGGAGAAGGTACAGATTTTTACGGACCACAAGAGTCTAAAGTACATATTTACGCAATCGGAGTTGAATCTGTGTCAGAGAAGGTGGATGGAGTTTGTCGCAGACTATGAGGTGGACATCGTGTACCATTCGGGGAAGGCAAATGTTGTTGCAGATGCGTTGAGCCGTAAAAGAGTTAAGCTTTCGGCTATGCAAGAATTCGGGGATTTGATTAGCCAGATAAGTGCTTTGAGACTAGAGACAGTGCAGACTGAGTCCGAGAGTGTCATTTTGCAAGCCGTAAATCAGGCTGGTCTATTGAGTAGAATTCGTACATCACAATTATTCGATGAGAGGTTACCGAAGATTCGTTATAATCAGCAAGACCCGAGGTACAAGTTGTATCAGATCAGGGAAGCCGGTCTAATGATGATTAGTGTGCGAGTTTGTGTACCGAAGGATCTAGGGATCAGAGAAGAGATTTTGAGCCAAGCTCATCAATCTAAGTTTTCGATTCATCCGGGATCGACGACGATGTATCGGGATGTTCGCCAGCTTTATCAATGGCCAGGGATGAAGAAGGACATTGCTCGATGGGTAGCAAAATGTCCAACGTGTCAATTAATTAAAGCGGAGCAACAAGTACCAAATAGGAAATTACAAAGTCTACCAACCCCCGAATGGAAGTGGGATCATATTACCATGGATTTCGTGATGGGTCTGCCAAGGATGCAAAGTGGTAAAGATGCTATTTGGGTGGTCGTGGATCGACTAACTAAATCGGCTCATTTCATTCCGATAAAGAAGACTTTTGATGTGAATCAGCTAGCCAGGATATATATTGCGCAAATTGTGAAGTTGTATGGGGTTCCATCGAGCTCGTGTGAGATCGAGATGGGAGATTCACTTCACGTCTTTGACAGGCGTTTCAAAAAGAGTTAGGAACAAAATTGCGCATGAGCACCGCATATCATCCACAGACCGACGGACAATCTGAGAGAACTATAAGGACGCTTGAGGATCTATTACGAGCATGTGCGTTGGAGTGGCCTGGTAGTTGGGAGAATCATTTCCCACTCGTTGAGTTTGCATACAACAATAGCTATCATGCTAGCATTGGGATGCCACCATATGAAGCTTTATACGGGCGACCATGTCGTACACCCTTGTGCTGGACTGAAGTGGGGAGAGATCTATCTTCGGAGCAGAGATCGTCGAGGAGACTATAGAAAATATAAGAATTGTTAAGATGAAAATGAAGACGGCTCAAGATCGTCAGAAGAGTTATGCTGATCTAAAAAGGAAAGATGTTGAGTTTAACATTGGAGATATGGTGTATTTTCGGATTCAAGCGAGGCGAGGGAGAGCAGGTGGGAGTCGAGTGAACAAGCTATCACCAAGGTTCACAGGACCGTTTAAAGTGATTGAGCGAATTGGACTAGTGGCCTATCGATTGGAGCTTCCCTCATCTTTAGAGGGAATACATGATGTGTTTCATGTATCGTTGTTGCGTAAGTGTTTATCAGTACCAGAGAAGATACTTGTAGAGTCACCAAAAACCTTGAGGAAGGACTTAACTTATAAAGAACGTCCAATACGTATTGTGGATCACCAAGTGAAACAGTTGAGGCGTAAGCAAATTACGATGATAAAGGTTGTGTGGGAACATCATGGCGTGTAAGGAGCTACATGGGAATTAGAGGATGATATGAGACATGAGTACCCCGAGTTGTTTGGAGATGAGTTGCATGGTTCTTTTGTTCACTGAACCCAAATGCTACCCTCAAAATCAGAGATATAGAATTCGAGGACGAATTCCTTTGTAGTGGGGGAGAATTGTGATGCCCGAAATATAAGGGAAGTCGGTATCACCGACTCCCTTATACATATTTTTATATATATATATATAATTAATTATTATTAGGGTTAAAAATTAAAAGAAACAAGGGAAGAGGGCAGCCACACGGTTTAAGAAAAAAAATAGGAGGAAGAAGAAATTGGAGAAGGATCTTCAATTTTCATCGCGTTCTTCGTGGGTGGATTCTAATCGCGATTGTGGTAAATCTCTAAATAATTCGTTGTGATTATTCACTTAATTCGAATGTTTATATTATGGAAATTCATAGAATTTAACGGATCTATAATAGGGAAAATTGGTCGGTGTTGTTGCTAGCAATATTAGCCAGAATCGTAAAATCGTCGGAAAACTAAGGTGATAATTTTCTCCACCCTAATTTCGGATTTGTGATCGATTTATGGAAGAGATTATATTATTAAAATGGAGGCATGATCACGATAGAATTTATAGGATCATAATGGGAAAAATGAGACGTTACAAGTGCAATTGGATTAAAACCCTAAATTTGT
>CM071870.1:24156710-24183271 GCA_036759665.1 Gynandropsis gynandra | reverse complement strand
AACCTTCGGAAGAAGGCGTGTGCGAGCGTGTTGGTGAGAGTTATCACGTGAGGAGTATCGGGTCGATGACGTTAGTATTGCGACACTTGGACCTAGGCCGGCGTCATACAGTGTTGGGGTTGTGGTAACCTTTCGAGCGACAGAGCGTTGTATGGTACTGATAGTTGGGGTACGTTGTGACCTTGCGAGATTTTCAGTGTGGTGTACTGATAGCTGGGGTACGTTGTGACCTTGCGAGATTTTCAATGTGTACTGATAGTTGGGGTACGTTGTGATCTTGCGAGATTTTCAGTGTGCTGGGGTCCTTTGGACTTTGCGAGCATATGCCCGAGCTAGAGTCATGTGGACTCTGTGCGTTATGATACAGTGTGGTACTAGTCTTAGATTTTGGATACTTAGTCGGGTTTGAGAAGAGTGATTTGTATATCTTTAGTTTAGAATTGGATATATGTTATTTTATGATATTCTGTTCGAGCAGGGAGAATACGTGGCACAGAGTACGTACCCGTATTGATCTCACTAAGTGCGTATTTCGTACTCACCCAATTTTTGGGCTGTCGTGGATGGACATGATATGGCGAGGAGAAAAAGTAATGAGGTTGAGCAGCAACATTAAGCTTCACAACGGACTGATGGGAGAGGCGTGCACGAGGTCTCGATGAGTTTTACTTCGCATTTCGTATTTATTTTATTTAATCGTGACTACGATATTTACATATTTGTTTTGCTATTTGGTCCGGACCACTCTTATTTCGGAATAAATCATTTATATTTATTTTATAAATGTGTTTGAGCGATGACACGTGTAGCCACCTCTTGGAGGTGATGGTGGACACTCTTAGTCCCGAGGTTGTTCCGGGATGGGGGTGTTACATTTTATAAGAATATTTTCTCATTTTATGTTGAACTTCATTGTATTATTTTGTAGTAATTTTAATTTTAAATCAAATTTTAAATAATAAACACTAAATTATCTCAATAAATATTTTAAAATTTTATTTAAATAATTAAAATAAATATCATTTCAATTTTTTTAAAATTTCATAATAATTTTTAAAGATTTTTTAAATTTTCTATAATTAATTTAGGACAAACCCTAAAATAGGGGTGGACATATTAGCCGAAGAAACCGTTCCGACCCGAAAACCGTCCCGAATCCGTTTAAAATTATCCAAACCCGTGGATTGGGGATCGATTTCGGATAATGAAATTTCATTACCCGCAAGTTTGAGTGGGATATCCGAAGATATATATGTATATATTAAAATTGACATATATATATTAAATTATATAATATGATTTTAAAATTAACTCTAAAGGCATTTCCGTAAATATAATGACATATATTTATAATTATAATGACATATATTTATAATGGCATTTCCATAATTTATGGGCTTGAATCATTGTTAAGAGTTAGTTCGTAGACAAATCTTGTTAATAGACCATTTATCATTGCGTCGTTCACCTCTCTCTCACCTCCTCTCTCTCCTTTCATCTCTATCTTCTCTTGCCAACCTCGTCGCCGGTGGTCGCTCTCCACCACTCGCAGGTCATCGCTCTACACCGCTCGCCGGTCGCTGCTAGCCGTCGTAACTTTTATGGGCCAACACAACCAAGGGAAGGTAAGGGGGAAAACCTAAAAGAAATCGACGGCTCGTATCGCTCTAGAAGTGTCGGTGACAAAATCCAACCGTTGGTTAGAGAGAAGAGGATTGAGCGATCGAACGGTTGAGATTCACAGACGGAGCATGTGAAAATCACGCGCAGCATCGAACGACCGAGAGATGTGGGTCGGGTGAAAGACCCGCATGTTGACCCTGCCGATATCCACCATACATGTACACGAAGTTAAAATCCACAGGCAATATGGCCTATTATGTCACCCGACGGCAATATTCATCCAAACAAACCTCTTTTAATGTATACTAGTGGGTTACACGTGTCATAAAGACACTATTTATAAAGATATTATATATAACATATATATATATATATAATGTATTCATAACATAAAGATATTATACATATAATATATATAGTGTCAATAAAAAATACAATTCACTTCACCTTATGTTTTATATATATTCTAGAAATAGATATAGAAATAGAGTTATAAAAAATATTAAAATACTTGTACATATTAGATTATTTACAAAACTACCGTTAAATTTAGGTTAGGTCTTTTCAAACCATTTCTTCTTCGCAGCCGCTTAACCAAAGCTCTCTCTTTCTCCCCTCCTTTCTCTCCATCCTCTTCGGCCACTCTCTTTGGACGACCGTCCATTTTTTCCGACCATCCCTCCCTCTCCGTTTGTCCCTCTCTCTGTTCGTCCCCTCTCACCTACTTCTCGTGCGGCCGCTCCTCCTCCTCTCCATCTTGCGGCCACCTCTCACCTACTTCTCGTGCGGCCGTTTTCGTCTCCATCGCATCTCGCCTCCATATTGCCTCTGCCGCTTCATCACTTCGGTCATCTACCTTCACCGTCGTTTCCAGGACTGTTTAGCTCCTATTTCCTTGCCAATCGATCTACCATTTTTGCTTCTTCGTTTGTCTGCCATATCCATTTCAGATTATCAGGTACCCAAGCCTCACGAGATAGAGATCGGGTAGAAAATTTGCTACCTCGAGATCGGGTTCGAGTTCGGGTACCCGACCCGTGTCCACCCTTACTTAGTCCCTCAAAAATCACGGTTAACCGATGTGCTCCCTTACTTGCGCGTCTCTATGACTGATTTTTGTACAGCCGTCTAAGCCGTATCCCCGTTTCACTACAGCGGTAAGTTCTCTCACTTCGTTGCGAATTTGGCTCTAGTGCTATCGTTTCCGATACCTTTCTTGCCTCCACGAGACCAACCAGTCACTGAGCTTTGAACCAGTCACTGAGCTTTGAACCAGTCACTGAGCTTTGAAGTCCTCAAAATTTTACCATTGAAAAAGGACTTAAAGTTTCTGCACACTAAGTGTTCGGTAATATGACCAACTTCACACACAAATAGAAAGCGAGCTATTTTCTTGTCGATGTGGGGGGTTTTTTAATTGATGGTGTAAACTTGAAAAATTAGCGAAACTACTTGCGTGGTTTAAGTGGCAAAAGTAAACACTTTCAGTCGGTATAGGTTGGACCAAGCAAGGGTTGTTTTGGTTATCAATTTCTATCCTATCAATTGGAGATAATTCGATCTTTTGGAGACATGGGGATTAATTGTTTTATTTCGGAGATGTGTTTTGCTGGGAATTATAGCTACGGGACCAATTTTCATTTTCCATTGCTTAGCATCAGTTAGTATGCTGCCAAATGCACTTGTTTAGAATCATGTTTTCATCTGTTGCTTTGAGTTTATTTATTATCTGTTTCTTGTAAATGGGCATGAGAAGTGCAGTTGAATGTATCAAGTTTTCATGTTTTTTCATGCTTAAATTGCAGTTAGTCCTCCCGAACTGGGACATTGAAAGGGAAAACACCAAAAGAATGGAGGGTAGATTGGCTAATACGTGGAGGCTGACAGTAAATGAGAAGAAATTTGTTGAAACTGCATTGCAATCTGAGCTCAGAGTTGATGGTCGTGGTCTTTATGATTACCGCAAGCTCACAATTAAATTTGGCAAGTCAGTGCTCTACTCCTTCACATTCATTTACTTGGCTTTCGTGTTGTGTGTTGATGTGTTTTTCCGTACATAGCTTCCTTTAGGGTAATTGATTTAACATGCAAACACTCTTAAAATTTCCTTGGTAAACTGCATACCACTGTTCTGATAGGAACGGCCTTGGTATAACTCACCCCCAAAAGCTAGCTTGTAGAGCAAGGGAAGGGTACCTAACCTAAGGGCCTTATAAGCCCCACATCAAGTCCTGGATTTCTCAATGTGGAGTCAAGTTGCCTTGTTTTGTGAATCCTAATATGTTCCTAATTCATAGTATTATGCATCTTTGTGTTTCCGCATTTGCTTTGATCACATAAATCTGAAAGTATGTAATTCGTATATGTAGCTGACGTGTTATAACTTTTGTTCTTGTTAGTTTAACATTTCGCTTATGCAATGTATTGATTTACTAGTATAGAGCTCTAATAATGTTATTGGGACAAATAGTGGTTTTGTTATGTACTGATCTATGCTCTAGGGTCGCTATTACATTTACTAACTGAAAGGTGACTTTCTTCTACACGAGATAACAGGGAATATGGATCCTCAGAGGTGCAACTCGGTCAAACTCATGTTATGGGTTTGGTTACTGCTCAAATGGTGCAACCTTATAAAGACAGACCTAATGAAGGTTCACTCTCTATCTTCACGGAGTTTTCTCCAATGGCTGATCCATCTTTTGAGCCAGGTCGTCCTACTGAATCTGCTGTGGAGCTGGGCCGCATCATAGATCGTGGTCTAAGGTAAGTTACCCCTGAATCATCTTATTAATGCTGAAAATTGTAGATCTTCTGGTTGGTTGTGATGGTTCCTTGTTAATTGCAGAGAAAGTCGTGCTGTGGATACTGAGTCACTTTGTGTTCTAGCTGGGAAGTTGGCTTGGGCTGTTCGTATCGATCTTCACATTTTGGACAATGGAGGGTAGATTATAATGGTCCTTCCTTTCTTTGATGTTAGTGGTTCCAGACATTTCTCTTTCTCCTATCTTTATGTATATTTCTTCATTGCATAATTCTATCACAGAAATTTGGTTGATGCTGCAAATACTGCTGCCTTAGCTGCACTATTGACATTCAGGAGGCCTGAGTGCACATTAGGAGGCGAGGATGGTCAGGAAGTTATTATACACCCACCTGAGGTTAGCATTGTCTAATTAGTATGCTCTTACATTTTAAGGGTGCCCAATATTTTATTTAAGTTTGTAAGGAAGTTCGTTGCATTGACTGCATGTTCTATCATTTGAGTTTGATATTACAATGTTAGCTCTTTGCATATTTTTGCAGGAAAGGGAACCACTTCCGCTGATAATACACCATCTTCCAATAGCTTTCACGTTCGGATTCTTTAGTGAAGGGAATATCTTGGTAAGTTCTTTTGCATTTTTGATCAAGTCTACTGCATTGCTAAGTGATTAATTCTGAATAGTTGTTGCGTTACGCAGGTGATGGACCCAACTTACATTGAGGAGGCTGTTATGGGTGGCAGAATGACGGTCACAGTTAATGCCAATGGTGATATTTGTGCAATCCAAAAACCAGGAGAAGAAGGTGTTTCACAGAGTGTTATTCTTCACTGCCTGCGGCTTGCTTCATCTAGGGCTGCTGCAACAACAAATACGATCAAAGATGCAGTTAGTGTCTTTCTATCCAAGCTATTTAAATATTTCGTAATATCTCATTTTTTTAAACTAACTTGAAGACATTAGTGTCCTGTTCTCTGGAAAGTTACATATCATCTATTTTCCTTTTTGATTCTATACCAATATGATTCCATGTTTGGCATCTCTTTACCTGCAACTGCATTCAGCTTCTCCATTTATTTTGTGAACTGATGATAGTTTATATAATGTCTTACCGCAGCCTCTAACCCAGATTTGAGTTGCATTATTTAACCTATTTGTGGTCGTTTCCAAATTGTTGATGGATCTATATACTGAGGGTTTATAGAGAAAGCTGTGTGTCTGGTTCTAGAATAGAATGGCATTAACAAACTAATGGTGGCTTCATTGTCTCATTTAGGTCGAAGCATATAACCGTGAGAGGGCCTTACAGAAGGTCAAGCGCCATTCTGCTTCTGCTAAATCTGTAAATTCTGGGCTTATCGTAACTCTGAAGGAGGAGCACAAGGAATCTTCCCATCAAAATATAACTGAAGAGACGTCGAGGAAACATGTCGAAAGATTGACACTATATTCCGAAGTTAGTGGAGCGAAATATGACAGCGATGAGAAGATTTCCATAACTTCAAAGCTCAGAGATGCTAAAGAACAGCAAGCGACTCCTAGCAATTTCATTGGCGGGCCCTCAAGTTGGTAAGTTTAATCAATATTTGAAGCAGATTTGAACATTTGAAAGCTTTCTTGGTTATACTTTTGTTTTTGCGTTTTCTATTCCAATATTCGTTAATATAATATTTGGTGGAGGATTTCAGGGACCCATACTCAGAAGGTGTAGATGTTGATTCGCTTAAAGCCTCTCTCGCCTCACAAGGTACACCAGTTTCTTGCATCTCCATATACTGTGTTCTTTCCTGTGCTCGTCGCGTTCAATATCTGTTATTCTTCAAGAATTCGTAGGTTTCAGAATTGATTCTTTCAGAAAATTGTTTAACCAAACATGAGATTTTACAAACAGAGCGAAACTAATTTGTTTAACTCTCTTCTAGGGACTGCACAAACATCAACACCGAGCAAGAAACTGAACGACTCACGAGATAATGGGAATGGTGACTCGAATTCGCCAATGGACTTATCCGAAGATGTTAACCCCAGTTCCATGCTTAGCGGCATGTCTCAGGTAACGAGACAGACCGAAGTAGAGCCAACACTGAAGGATGCAGTGAAGCCAAAGAACAAGAGAAAGAAGAGGCCCTCTTCTGCAACCAGTTAGAATCCATGTTTTTAGCTTTGTGCAACATATTTTCTCTAGCAAAAATGGGTATTGTGCTTTAAAATCAATATTTTCTCTAGCAAAAATGGGTATTGTGCTTTAAAATCAAATCTCAAATCTTTCATTTTGTTTTAAAAAAATGTTATATTATTGAGGAAAAATGAGTTTTTCAGGAGTCAGCAATAGTTATTCTATAGTTTTTGCTAATAAATACTTTTATATTATGACTCAATAATCATTATCTTAAACTATCTGGTGCGCTAATGATAATCGTTATTCATATTTGAATTTGCAAAACAAGGCAATTGCTATGAATTGATAGTCGTTTTCCGGATTAGCACTCCCAAAACTGGGGTTTTGCTATGGTTTGTTGACCGTTGGATGTGGTTCTGTTAGATCTAGAGTTGATCAAGTTACAGTTGTATGTCAACCTGTGGAAGGTATCAATGAACAAAAGTTAATTTTGGTTATCCAATCTGATTCGATTTGATCGTCTTGAACCATTTAACTCATATTTGTATAATTCATTCGATTTCAAAATTCAATACTCAATAGGTTCAATTTTGAAAGAATTCGAAAATTTCGAATTAAAAGATAAATAAACAATTTAATGAAAAAAATATAAATTTTGCATTTTATTTTAGACTTTGTGAAATTTCTGTAATATTTTTTTTTATTAAAAAATCCAAAAAATCGAAACCTGAAAATTTAAATAACCTAAACAAAAACCAAATTATTTAAATTTGAATTGAATTCCATTTTATTTTGATTTCAATATCTCTAAAAATCCAAATTATTTTTGTTACAACACAAACAACTTGAACTTCAGAAAACCTGACTCTAAATCCAAAATTCGGATTTTGGGTTATGCGGCAATTGTCCACTGGAAATTTATATAATCGGACTTTTATTTTGGGAAGGATAGAGGATTGGTCCGTAGATTGCACGCAATCACGAGTCTCGATATACGAAGGTCAATACCATATATGTTAGTTCCATGACTTTATTTAATTCATTATCGTATAATAAAAATATTCGAAACTCAAATCACATTGGATTAATTAGTACTAAGTTGTATTTTTATATGTATATATTGATGTTAGATAAAAGTAGTATCGAGATGAGACAAAACTATGGTATACTAATCCAGGATTAGAAATGGATAGAATACTTGTAAGTTGTATCTTATGGAATATTAGTGTACTCCATATCTCTTATATTTCGCATATCTCTTAGTTAGTTTACTTAAATATTTATTTTACAATTATGTACTCTTATTTATTAAAATAAAACACATTTATTGTACTAAAATATTTGTTTTATTAAAAAGTATTATCTTCAAAATAATTATAATAAAAAATATAACATAAAAACATTTGAAAAAAGCAAGAAGTATTATATTTTGTTAGTTTCCTTATATTTGGCAACCATGTGAGCATGATTTGCCCAACATGTTACGTAATTTAAGATCATTAGTTTTAATTTTTGTTTATCAAATTGTTTTATTTGATCGAGTCAATAATATAGTAATCTTCCTTAGTTGGACCTATTACGAAATAAATTTAATATCTTGAAAGCAACCTAATAAATATACTTGTACTAATTTAATCCCCTCAATTTCTTAATTACAATGTAAATCCATGGAAATATACATCAATAATCAACTAATGAAGATTTCCACCTTGTTATGGCTCCCGAACGCCTCGATTTTCAGGTTCCAATAATTCTCATTGAAGAAGTGAATGGTAAAACCATAAATCTCTTTTGATTTCTTTTCTTTTTAAATTCAAATCAACGTTGTTAAATATTTGTGTTTTTAGACTAAAAATGTAAGAATCTTATAATACTTTAGAAAATGCAAGTAGATAATAAAAGTTATAATTTTAAATGGAGAAGACTATATAAATATTTGTATTAATATAGACGAATCATATATAAGGATTCTTAGATGCATAAATATAACGTCGTAATATATTTCAAAATGAAACATATAAAAAATTAAAATCAAAATGAATTCTTTCGTAATTCTATTATTATCTAACGTGTTCCAAAAATGCATTTAAGCTTTGAAAGTTGATTTTTTAAACTATATAAATATATCACAAATTTATATCTCTGAATATATATTAATTGACCTTTTTTTATTCTTAATTTATGCGCTTTAATATCTATAATAACTTGCGATTATGAAATTTCAATAAAAATGTTTTGATAAAAAATCGCATACACATGCATTGGAAACAAAAAAATATATTGATGTATAAAATATTTAGTTTTTGTTCTTAGAAAAACCCATAAAAAGCTTCAAATCAAAGGCTCCCACATGACTTTATTTTATTTCTCATAACTTCAAAAATGACCATACGACCTCGTCTCTTTCTTCAACCTCTTCTTTCTCCTTCCCCATCATCATCATCATTGCGATGTCGTCTCCAAACCATCACATGAATCCGAATCGACAGGCGGGCATCTTATGCAAATACTTAATATTCTTCGGCCTCTTCGCAATCGTCTTCCTCGTAGTTTTCTTCAACCAGGCATTGATCATATCACAACCTCTCAACACTGACATCTTCACCATCAAATGCCAAGAAAAGAACTCTTCATCACACCCTCCTCCTTATGAGACATCGACTACTGAGCCGTCGACAAACATAAGCCATTTGATGTTTGTTTTGGTCGGGAGTTCAAGCGCATGGAAAAGCCGAAGGACTTACATAGAATCATGGTGGAGACCCAACGTTACACGTGGCAATATCTTCTTGGACGTTGAACCGTCGGAGGAGTTCCGGCCTTGGTCTCCGACGTTCCCTCCGTTCCAAGTCAACGAAGACATAAAAAAACTCAAGATCTTCACTAAACTCGCAAACCCGATTCACATTCGGATCTATAGATCGATTCTCGAGACGTATAGGCTCAAACGCGACGAGGGTGTGAGATGGTAAGGTTTCAAATGTTCCATACAAGTGAATGAATTGATGATATCGACCAAATCGAAGTTAAGATAAGATTTGTTGTTGAATTATGTATCCAACTTCTTATCTATGCGGTCACACTCATAGAGCTTGTTTCATATTGACTAGAGTTTGTTGCATATGATACTAACAAACAGGTACGTGATGGGAGACGACGACAGTGTCTTCTTCGTGGACAACATGGTCGATGTGTTGTCCAAATACGACCACACAAGAAAACATTACATTGGGATGCACTCGGAGACTATACGATCCAACTTCCAGTTCGCATTCGAAATGGCATACGGAGGAGGAGGATATGCATTGAGTTATCCTCTCGTGGAGACTTTGGTGACGAAGTTGGACGAATGTATTGAGAGGTATCATTTCATATGGGCCGGTGATCAGTTGCAAAGTGCTTGCTTGGCTGATTTGGGTGTTGATTTCATCCCCGAGAAAGGGTTTCATCAGGTACGTATTTGTCAAATAAGTTAATTTAAAATTATTTAAAAGTTTAGTAATTAAAACCATGTATAATTTAAATCTACGTTTATCCTCTAATCAATATAACACAACATAAAATCTCTTGACATCTACATTTGATATTGAAATGTGCATATTGTAATCAAAGGTTTTATCATTAAAATGTTTAAATTAAAAAGAACTATTTAGATATGATTTTAAGTTCAACTAACTAACTATATATATATATATATATAAGTTCTATGATTTATATAAATGTGAAACTAAAATTTTGTTATGACTTTAAAAGTTCCGCACATACACATATATTACAGATGGATCTTCATGGAGACTTGTCGGGTCTCCTCTCATCCCACCCTACGGCTCCTTTGCTCAGTCTCCATCACTTCGACGTCCTGACGCCTCTATTCCCGGCCATGGACCGCACTGGCTCGGTGGTTCATCTCATGAAGGCTGCTGATGTGGACCAATCGCGTATTATCCAGCAGTCGATATGCCACGTCAGACCACGGAACTGGACGTTCTCCGTCTCCTGGGGATACTCTGCTCACATATACGAGAATATGTTCCCACGTAGCCACTTGATGCGTCCCATCGAGACGTTTCGTCCATGGATTAATGGTCATCCCTGCATCACAATTTCCATAGTCATAGTTTCATATTTATAAGAAGTATAATACAACTCATATAGCCGCTCTATCAGTGATATAAAGTATATTTCATTATTTTGTCGTATTGTCCTAAAAGAACAAATAACTTCATAATCTTACCATAATGTTATTATAAATGTGTTACAGGAAGGCCACCGGTGTTCATGTTTAATACAAGACCGGTGTCACAAGATCCTTGTGAAGCTCCCCACTGGTTCTTCTTCGATTCGATTGAGAATAAACCCGAAGATGATCGCGTGATTACTTCTTATTCAAGAAAGTTCCCAAGAAACATGCCTCCTTGTTCCTTCACTGGTAACATTTCCGCCGATCCTATTGTCACAATCCGAGTTTTATCGCCAAAGATTCGCAAGGAAGTAAGTGTTTTTGTTCATGTTGCACAAGTTATATGTAAATAAAAACAGGGTTAAAGGACTGATGTTAGATCTTTTTGGTATTTATGTTGCAGGCAAGACGGGTGGAGTGTTGCGATGTAGAGTATGCCGGTGGAGATGTCGCAAACATAAGGATAAGGGACTGTGCTAGAGACGAAGTGATTGCCTAATCTTTGTATTATTCTCCTCTTGGTATAACTGAGGTAATAATGTAAGCTTCCATCAATGTATAACACCATTGTAGATCGTATCAATAGATATGTAGCATCACTTGTTTTATACATTTTCGAGTGTCATTGCAACACGTTATAGCTGCTCGTCTACTCGAGTATAGCCTGTTATATAATATGTATACGAAACCAAGCTGCATCGTGGAGAATCATTGCCCTGAAAGCGTATTTTGACACGACCGTGATGCAACCGATGACCCAACGCTTCCCAAGGTTAACACAACAACCTTCCCCGTTCATGTGCACTTATGAAGGGAAGGGTAAAATAACAAAATGGTAGTTATCGGTGGTAAACATTTAGGGTAGAAGAGTCGAAAAGAGATCTGTTTCTCAATTGTTCTTTTTCGGTAGCCTAATGCACATTAATATATTCAAAACCGACTTTAAAAACCATCCCATAAATATAACCACGATTTAACAACATGTTGAATGGTTCAGTTTGAAAAAGCCTTTGCATGTGTTAAGGCAATCCGCGAAAAATATATACACGTTCGTAAAATCTGGTCTGGTCCCGGGAGAGGGGGGGAGGGGGGTGGCACGTCGTCGTCGTCGCACACATGTCATAATTTTTGTAAAACCCTCCACATTATGAAAATCTCTCCAATTGCTCATTTTGATAACAATAATATACAAGACATTCTTGAATGATTCTTCTCGATAATACTTTTGTTAAAGGATCTGCCAAATTCCCTTCGGATCTCACAAACTGTAAAGAGATCATTCCATCTTTCAAAAGATGTTTAACAGCTCCATGTCTTATGCAAATGTGTCTTCTTTTACCGTTATACACATAACTCTTTGTAACTCCAATGACAACATGTGAGTCACAATGCAATGAGACATGAACAATAGACGCCTATAATGGAACTCCTAATAGATTTTTCAACCATTCAGCTTCTTGACCAGTCAATTCAAGAGCGATAAACTCTGATTGCATAGTAGACCGAGCAATACAGGTTTGTTTCGATGATTTCCATTAAATAGCTCCTCCACCTAAGGTAAAATCCACTGGTGGAACTCACTTCATCATTATCTGTCACCCAATTTGCATCACAATAACCTTCTAATACAACAAAAAACTTGTTAAAATGTAAGCACAAATTCATAGCCTCCTTAAGGTATTTCAATAATCGACGAAGTGCATTCCAATGTTAACTGTTTGGATTATGAGTGTATCTACTTAGTCTACTTATAGCATAAACATTATCTGGTCTTGTGCAGTTAATGAGATACATAATACTTCCTATAATCTTAGCATATTCAGTTAAACACTATCACCATTGTTTCTTTTAAGATTCATGCTCGGATCATAAGAAGTTCTTACACGCAATTCATCAAAGCACTCAATCTTCTTAAGAATATTCTCAATTTTCTGTTTTATGAATTTTCTGTTTTATGAATTTTCTTTTAAGATTTATGAATTTTCTGTTTTATGAATTTCTAGTTTGTGACACATAGAAAAACCATTTTCCGTTTTATGAATTTAAAACCAAGAATGACAACAACTTCTCCTAAGTCTTTCATATCAAACTTAGATGATAGAAACATTTTGGTATCAATGATTATTTCTACGTTTGAACCAAAGATCAACATTTCATCAACATATAGGCATATGATCAGACAATCATACCCAAGCAACTTTAAGTAAACACATGAATTTGATACATTCACTACATAGCTTGGTTTACTAAAAATACGATCAAATTTTTTCTACCATTGTTTAGGTTCTTGTTAAGATCGTAGAGGGATTCTTCTGAGCTTAAACACTTTGTTTTCTTGCTTAGCTATAACGAATCCCTCTGGTTGTTCCATGTAAATTTCTTCTTCCATGTCTCCATTGAGAAATGCCGATTTTACATCCATCTGATGAATTATGAGTCCTCGAACAGATGGAAGTGCAATAAGAGATATAATATTAGAGGATTTAGTCACAGGAAAATAAGTATCAAAGTCGATACATTTATTTTGAGTATATCCTACTACCATAAATATAGCTTAAATTTTTCAATAGACCCATCTAGTCTAGTTTTCCTCTTGAAGATCCATTTACACTTAATGGGTTTATTATCCATAGGCAAATCAACAAAATCCCAAGTGTGATTCATGATTATTGAATATAACTCACTTTTAATTGCTTCTTTATAAAAAACTAGAGTCTATAGACTTTAGAACCTCTTTGTAGATTTTAGGATACTCATCAATTAGGAACATGATACAAATTGTTTCTCAATTTTGTCTGAATTAACAACTAGAAACGCAGTGAAAAAATCTGAACCATAAGTATTTTCAATTCTTTTTTTTACTCCTAGGTTTGTTATCATGCAAAACCATTGATGATTTCTCATCCAAACCACTAATTGAAGAAGTAGCTATACCATCTTTATTAAGAGGATAAATATGTTCATAAAATTCAACATTTTTAGATTCACAAATTTAGTTATCATTCAAACACATGAATCTATATGCATTATGATTTTGGGCATACCCAATGAATACACAATCAAAATTCTTAGGTCCTATATTCAATTTTCTGAATTCGGAAAATGCAATCTTAGCAAGACAACTCCATACTCTCAAATAATTCAGAAACCTTTCCATAATTCGTAGGAAGTTTTATCAGTTTTTTATGAGGAGCTTTGTAAAGAATATGACATGCGGACAATGCTGCTTTCCCCCCCACATATTGTTAGGCATAGCGGAACTTAATAACATAAATTTCATCATTTCTTTAGTGTTCTGTTTTTCCGTTCGGCTATGCCATTTTGTTGAGGTGTATATGGTACTGTAGTTTCGTGAATGATACCATTTTCACTACAAAATTCTTTAAAAAATTTCGTGCAATACTCGCAACCTCTATCAAACCTAAGTCTTTTAATCTTTTTATGTAATTGATTTTCTGCTTCAGCTTTATATTTTAAAAATATTTGAGCAGCCTCATCTTTAGTCTCTAATAGATAAATTTTTCGTTTATCTAGAAAAGTCATCAATAAATGAAATGTATTACTTTTTACCAAAATGAATCAATTCAAGTATTTCCGTGCTTCTTCAGGTAACTTGTTTAAAAGGTTTCTTGGCATATTTTGTTTCAACATAAATAACACATTTTGAACATTCATTTTTTATGTGTTTATACTTTTCAGCCTTTTAATAGAACCATATCACATGTTCTAGTCTACCATGCTACAAATTAACAGATTCAACGACATAAGCAGAACTAGAGTTACTTCCATTAGCAAAAGCAAAAACATTGTTCAGGACAAACAACCCACTAGACAAATAACTTTTCCCACAAAATCCCCATTTTTGGCTAATATCACTTTATCACCCTCAAAGACAAATTTCAGACCAGCCCTATTCAGCAAACTACCAGAGACTAGGTTCCTATGCAACGATGGAACACATAACATATCATTCAATGCTAATGTTTCCAGATGTAAGTTTGAGGATAATTTTTCCTTTATTAAGAACTCCAGCGGTGGCAAGAATCACCCATGAAGACGTGTTCACCAACCGCGACTGTGTGAATTCTTGGAAAAGATCCTTGTTGGAACAGAAGTGTCTTGTTACGCCAGTGTCTAGCAACCAGTCAACTTCGTTTTCCAACAAGTTCGTTGAGCACATCCGCGAAAAGGTTTCCATACTCATGGATTTGGTCCATGATCGGTTTCTCGTCGACCATTTGAAATTGGATCTATTTTCTGAAAATATACTTCATCCATCCGCCATAATCAGTGCCGTATCTTGTTTCCAAATTATTCCAGATCTCCTTGGCATACTTGTACTTAATGAAGATGCCAAACAGAGCATTGGACATATGGATGTCCGCCTAATGTTTCGTTATATCCTTTTCGAAATTTGCCTTTGTTTCATCATCTGTCTTCTTGGATCTGTCGGTTTGAGGCGTAACTAGAGGATAAGAAGGCACGGTTTGGTGGGGCATGTCTTTTGGAATGTCTGCGTAGAGGACGTAGTCGACATCCAACTGTTCGAAGAAGATGAGCAGTTTTTGGGACCAACGACGGTAGTTCATACCATCTAGCAGCTCGAGTTTGGAGTGGTCTGATAGTGATCTTGGTAGGACGGTAGCCATGGTTAAGAGGTAAATACAATTTTAGAATGTTATAAAATATGTATACGAAACCAAGTTCCGTCGTGGAGAACCACTGTCCGGAAAGAGTATTTCGGCACGACCGCGGTGCAATCGACGACCGAACGCTTTCCAAGTTTAACAAAATAACTTTCCCGCGTTTACATGCATTCATGAAGGGAAGGGTAAAATAGAAAAATGGTAGCACTCGGTGGTAAACATTTAGGGTAGAATAGAGGAAAAAAATCCGTTTCTCAACTGTTCTTTTCCAGTAGCTTAATGCACATTAATATATCCAAAACCGACTATGAAAACCGTCCCATAAATATAGCCACGTTTTAACAAGAAGTTGAATGGTTTAGCTTGAAAAAGTCTATGCATGTGTTAAGACGATCCACAAAAATATATACACGTTCATAAAATCTGATCCGACCTGAGCAGCAAGGTCTTCGTAGTGGTCGCGCATTGTAATTTTTGTAAAAGCCTCCAAATACTCGAAAGACCTTCAATTGCTCATTTTGATAACAATCATATACAAGACTATATAGATACCGAAAGAAAACAATTTCTCTCTATGTGGGACTTTTCAACTTCCACAAAAAAGATAAAAATTGGAAGAACAGGAGTCAGTTTTCAACAGTCTACATGACACAAACACATTGCCTGAACGAGTACAAAGTTACCTAGTTTGAGGAATTTATAACAATGCATGATGACAAGAACATAGTTTAGGATGACACACTTTCAGCTTACACATGAATGAATCAAGAAGACGACACCAAGTGCGGTTCCAAGGAGAATCAATAGAAAGTAAAACGAAAATGGCCAGTACTACGACCACATATGTTGAAGCAAAGCTCCAATAGAAGGAAACCATGTCGATGAGGGCTTCATCATCTTGTACTCCATTTTGTGGTGAGTCCAAGTCGATGTTGTCGCAACTTCTTTTCGTGGGTGGTCCGCAGAGAAGAGGGTTACCTATATAGCTGCTTTCATCAAATGTATCAAATTGTCTTCCTCGTGGAATGATGCCTGATAAATTGTTGTATGAAACATTAAAGACAGCCAGATAGCTCAAGTTTGTCAGCTGGGGTGGGATTTGGCTATGCAACATGTTGAAAGAAATATCGAGGCTTTCTATATCCTTCATATTCGAATAACGTTCAGGAATGGGACCTGATAAGTTATTGTGAGATAAATTGAGGGCACGTATACGATGAAAATCTCCTAGCTCTGACGGGATTTCGCCGCTGAGTTCATTGTTTGAGAGATCCAATCCAAACATGTATTGAAGAGTGACACCCTTGTACGTATCATATCTATGTTTTGCTGCTAATTTGATCTCCACTTTGAGATTTTCTGCATAGTCTGGAATAAACTGATAGGGTAAGATAAGCATAGAATTGTAATATTTACTTATGTTCTCTTCCAACAAATTCGCCAAGGAATTTAAGCCAAAGAAGACATCTAAGCCAAAGGATCCCTCCGAAAATTCATATCCATACGACGCTTCAGCTCTTCCCAAACCAAACGATATATTCTTGAGACATAAAGGTATAGATCCATTCAATCTATTGTTGGAAAGGTCCAAAATATTAATGCTACTCAAATCACACAGATTTCGTGAAATCTGGCCTGTTAAGTTATTCCCTCTCAACAGAAGAACGCTGATGTTCCAAGCATTGATGAAATGTGGTATACTTCCAGATAGTTTGTTATTGCTCATATCGAGAATGGTTATATTCTCCAGAATTTCACTCGGAATAAGCCCCGTGAAATAGTTGTTGCGAAGATACAACAACATTCCGCGTTTAAAGTTGATGGGCTGAGGAATGGTTCCAGATAATCTGTTTGTAGACAGATCCATTATCAAAAGGCTGGAAAAGTTGAATATATTGATAGGTAATGTACCTTCTAAAAGATTGCTTGACAGCAATAGCACATTCAAGCTAGTTATATTGCTGATCCAATCCGGAATAGGACCTTCGAGAGAGTTATTAGACAGGTCAAGAACTTCCAACAACCGCGAGCTCAACAACCCTTCATCGAGCTGCCCCGTAAATCGATTGTGATCCATGTTCAATACGGATAAAGACGTCAAGTTTGAATAAGTTGGAAGGATCCTCCCACTAAGCTTGTTGTGCGAGAGTTTTAGAGTATGAATTGAATGACAGTCTATAAGCAACTTTCTTGGCAGCTCTCCATAGAAATTGTTATGAGATAGATCTAGAAAGTCGATGGCTGTCATGTTACCAAGAGAAGATGGAAGATTCCCATGAAAAAGGTTCTCCGATATATTCATATGCATCAGGAAGGGAAATATTTGTCCGGTATTCTCAGGCAATAACTGGTCGAACTGATTATCTGAGAGATCCATAAAAACCAAATTATGAACAACATTGGGAAGCTGAAGGCTTGTAAATGAATTGCTCTGCATAAGCAAAACTTCGATGCCGGTGTTATTTTCCAATAGCCAAGAAGGAAATTCTCCAGATAATCTATTGTTAGACAAGTCGATTAGACGTAACTCCTTCTGATATAGGAGAAAGTTAGGAACTTTTTTCAAGTTGCAACGTTTTAGCTCAAGAACTCTTAACTGAAATATTGGCTGCCAGATACTCTCTGTATCTATTTGTAGTAAGTCTGATGTTGAAGCAAGTTTTAACACCTTGAGCCTCGGGAGATTAATAAGTCGGTTGAGTGAGATAACGCCTTCAAAGCGGTTGTAAGCCAAAGATAGGTACTCTAGAGATTTAAGGCTATTGATAATGGAGGTGGGTATCTCTCCTGTCAATTGATTCCATGCGACATCAAGAACTCGAAGTTCAGTTAGATTATTTAAGCATAAAGGAAGCTTCCCCACAAGTTTATTCCGGCTGAGGTCGAGCTCTCTTAGGTTCTTCATTCCACAAATTCCTGCAATGATCAAACCCGGAAAAAACAAGAAGATGAATAGAAGGTTAAAAAAAGTTCGGCTGGACTGAGATATAAAACTCAAGAAATATATATTATCTGAAACTTGCCTTGTAACTCTAGTGATCCAGAGAGTTCATTATCACTAAGATCCAGGAATTGTAGCTTATTTGGATCCGCTAACTCTGCCAGGAGAAGAAACTAATGTATGATGGGAGAAAATGATTTCGGAAAATGGCATACATGAATCCCATTGCTTTACATTATATACTGTATATATTAATAATGATTAATCACAACCAAAACGAGATGAAACCTTGTATTGTGATAGAGCCGTTAATTTTGTTTTTGCTTAGATCCAACATTTGCAAGTTTTGCAAGTTCTTTAGTTCTGAAACAAAAAAAAAAAAAAAGAGGAAAAAGGTTCAAAATAGCTGATAAGATTACAACTAAATTGTATTGTTCTTGCTAGAGACTATGATCCTAACCCTTTATAGGAAAAGGACCACTGTTATCGTTTCCACGAAGAATCAAAGTCTTGAGTGATGCAGCAGCATTAAGGAATGGTACTATTCTGCTATTAAATCTGTTTAGAGAGAGATCTAGAACCTCTAGTCTCTTCAATCTTCCAAGGCTCTTATAACCTGCAAGAAAGAATTCGTTGATATCGTGGTTTTGATCTAAGGACAAGGAATCAAAAGAATCAAATATGGTAGGATGGGAAGAGAATCTTGTAACCATATGTACTATCGAATAAGCCATTAAAAAAGTTCTTGGATAAGTCCAGACTTTGAAGCTCTTCGAAGGGGTGTAGCAGTGAAAGATTCAATAGAGGATTAGATCGTTGAATGCGTATTAGTGATAAGTCGAGCATAATCACGCGTTTGCTTGTGAGATTACACTTGATCCCTAGCCAACGACAACAATCACTCTTGGTGTCATTAGTCCAATCATCAAGAATATCAAAGTCTCCAAAAGAGAAGCTTGGGAATGGTTTCATAGAAACCTTAAGCTCTAACAAACCCCCTCTTTCCTTCTCTATGCAACTTTTACATCCATGCATCTGCACCACTGCGATTCCAACGCATATTTTAAAGAAAAACCGCAACATTGCAGACGACATAGAGAATGATTGGGTGTAGCGTTGCGTTTGCATAAACTGTTGTATTTTGGCTTACAATTGGCTATGCAACCAGTCACACTCATAGAGATAAAGAACAAGGAATTGAAAGTTCGATAGGAACAATTCTTCCAAGTATGCATATTAATTTTGTATTCTGGTAATCCCCTCCAACTACGCATTCAAATTATTCGTTTACAAGTTTATAATAAGATATTGTTCAATAAATGTCAAATCCATTGATTTAGAGCACTAATAAGTAATTATTGTCAAAGATGAATTAAACAAATTTATGGGTAATGAAATGGGTAAGCATCATTGTTGTCACGTATTTTTATGACGTTTTCCACGTTTAGCTCCTCAACTATTTATCTTCAATCTCATATATATATACTCACTCATTTTTTTATATGTTGTTAAGGTGTGATCAGATTATATCCCAACTTCTACTAAATTTATTTATACTAGACTACCGTAAAGATACAAATAATGTAATGTGAACACAAGGACTAAAAGATATTTATTACTATAAATCTTACAAAAATTATGGTCATAAACATATGTAAAATTGTGTTATCTATTATGAGCAATAAAATAAACTACACTTACAAGTATTTATATTGGAGATGATGCAAACAGGTTTCGAGAATGGTTTAACATATATGGATTCACGTGTAAAGATGTCAAAAACATGTTACATCGTTTTCAATCGAAGAATTCAATCTCTTCATAGATCTAGTCTCTTTCAATGTCTAGATCCCTATTCAATTATTTAAATATCAATATCTCTAATAAATGATCTAAATATTTGAATGCATTAGTGAATAATATCATAATTTCAAGACTGTTTAATCTACCACTAGATATGATTATTCAAGTTTATTTATACGATTTAGATTCATTCAATATCTGTATTAGAACAAATCCATACAAAAATTAACTCAAGTGACCGTACAAGAATTACAAAAAATAGAAACTGATGTTTAAACACAATAAATCTAAATACACAAAATTTTAGCCTAAAACGTCGATTATACTTGGATGTACATGTTAGAAATATGATACGGCAAAAATAAAATCAAAGGTTAGAGATTAAAGTGACTTAATCGATGTCTCGAGTACTTACGAACATAACACTGTCTTCGATCCGTCTTCACCGTTAGTTTGAATCCTCTATGCAATCTTAGGCTTTTCACACTTTTCTCACTTTCCAAAATCTCCTTAGAACTCACTCTTGGTTTCCTTTTCCAAAATTCAGCCTCCTTTTCAAAATTTCTCTTCAGCTACTTTCAAATAATTCAAAATTTGAATTATTTGACTTATTCTCGTATGTCGCATAGCCAAGTAAGCACCGGTTGGGACTGACCGATGACTTTTTCTTTGCTTTTACGGACTGTTCCGGTTGAACGTTGATGTGTTTCTAACATTTTTCTCGATCGATTGTGATGCCTCGGCTCGAGCAAAATCTTTGGAACTTTAGTGACATGCTCATTTGAGGCCGAGTATTCTTGTGTTATGCCTGAGTGAATTTGCTAAAACTTTTGGTGTTTCTGCATCCTCTGGTTGCTCAGCACTATATTAGTATGGCCAAGTGAATTCAATGTCTTGTAGTCCATTGTGCTCGTTAAATTTTGAATCTTGACGTATTTTTATCTAAAGTCGTAAGAAGAAACTAGAGAGATTACAATAATTCAATATCCCAATGAAGCATACAAGAAACAATAGAGTGGAAATGAAATGATGAAATTTCCACAGACTTGAAATTTCTATCTCGACATCGAGCAAATGTAATATAAGAATAACGAAATAAAAATGTACGAGGTTAATCGAGATTCGAAAGAATTTTGAGAGTATTCATGCCTATAAATCTACATCTATTATTAACGAAATCAAAATAGATTCATATAATCCCCTCTAACTACAAAAATCCCAAGTAATTGAATTTATATTAATACCTAGAAGTCGATAAAGTACAATCTAAATATCAAACCAAGAAAATTCCTAAAAACTATTTATCACTATTCGAGGAAGTAAGTCGGTCCAATATATGGGTTAAGGAAAAGGCTCAGTTAAATTAACGTAATACGATCCTCCATTGTTTTCTTCTTACTGAGATTTGGATTTTTATTATTATGATTTTTTATTTATTGGATGTTATGAGCACTTGAAAATTATAAACAAGGAAAAATAACTAGGGCTTATACTTACGACATGATTATTTTCACCACCCTCGTGCGATATTTGTGGCTCTTGTTCAAGTGGAAAAAGAATGACTGTAAAAATGGAAACCTGAACAAGATAAAAAATGTATAACTAATATGAGACTAGACCCACATTCTATTGCTAGTAACTGATGGAAAACCCACTAAAACCTAATAATATTTGAAACTTGTTCATAATCTGATGAATGCTCTAGACCCTCCTTTAACTCGACTAGTCAACCTAAAATACAACGGCGATGTCACAACATTTGGAATCACTCCAAAAATTATTTATCTAGATCCCAAAGAAATAGTAGAGAAAAGACTAAACTATCAATATAAAATTTGGTTAATTGTTATATAAATTGTACTTTATTTATAAGGCTCAAAACATGATAGAAACTAGGTAAAATAAAAAAAATGAGAAAATTCTCAAGCAAGCGCCACATAAAAGAGTTTTAACCAAAATGTTTCTATTACAATACGTTTGGTTGCAACCTTCATTTGATTATTTGAATCAAGGGTTAACTCTTATTCGAGCAGTGTAATGCTCAGGTTAAGTGGTCAATGTATTTGAGTGCACTTTGGTATAGAGATATTGCTGTGGTTAAGTGACCAATGTGTATTAGGTGTACATTGGTCGAAAGGAATCGCTTGGAACAGATACATTCGAATAGATAGTACTTTCCAATGACGGTTTTCTTACGTGATTTGAATATATCATCAAGATGATGAACTGAATCATAGTATCCATAATAGTAATCAAGGTTTAATGCTGATGTGGTTAATCTCAAGTAATAAAATACCTAGACTAACGCTTCTGCAAGAATATAGATCGTGTAGCACCAGGATCAAACACGAGGAATCGATGCAACTCTAAAGCTAGTAACTAATGAATAGGACGGTAAAAATCAATGAGTGTTTGGAATGCAAATAAAACTAAACTAACTAGTTAACGGTTTAAATTCAATTAACTAAACACTATAGGTTTCGAGAGATGCACGATGATGCAATGAAGTTCTAACATGATCAATGGTCTTACATATTATCACGAGTTCAGGGACTTCAAGCTCTAATATATGAACTGACTGTAGTAGACTTGTCCACTACCTAGCGGCGTACTACCAATCTCCCAATTGTGTAATCTTACCCACTAGACGCATTAAGAAAACTATCCTAATCTCTAGATTCAATCGATCCACCTAGCGTAGATTCTAAACCGATTAAATCCTAAATCATTGCTAAGTTTGAAAGTCTAATCCCCTGGCGTAGATTCATTAGACTTCTATAATCATTCATTCAAGAGGAGTACAAGAACGAAAGCATTAAAAACAACCAATCAATCTGAAAATGATTAAATACCAAAATCATTCATTCAAGTGGCGTACAAGAACTAAAGCATTAAGAACCACCAAGCATTAAGAACCAGACTTCGTTACATATCGGCAAAGTTCTCTAACCTATGGCTATGGACCTACTCAGACATGAACTTAGAAACGAAACATGAAAGATAACTATATTCAACATGGATAAAGAATGAGATCTGTCCCTATTCTATTACCAAAGTCTTCAACAACTTCTCCGCGCTCCGACTTCGTCGCTCCATCCTTGTCTTTGTGTGCATTCTGCTCTCCCTCTACTCTCCCTACGTGTGCTCTGTTTCCTCTCTAATTTTTCTGTCCGAATTATGCCTACTGAAGCTATTCCCTTTTGCCCTCTTTCTCCTCTTTCCTTTCCTCTCTTCTTTCCTCCCCTTTCCTTCATCTCCAGCGGCTGATATTTCCTCTTTCTTACAGCCACTGCATTTTTCCTTTTCCGAGTGTTTCCATCTCTTGTTTTTCCATTCTTGTGTAATTGTCAACGTTTCCTCTTTATTTTCTAGCCATGTATCTCCCATTCCCCTTCTCTAATCATCTTTCCTTTTGGTTTAAGCAGCTAGCACTTTCCTTCTTGTTTTGCTGATTTTCCTTTTCTGGTTTTTGCAGGTGACGAACACGACCCGCGTAGGCTGGCTTGGAGATGAGAATACGTGTGGGCTGGACACGAGCCCAAATCGGGCTAGAGCTGCTGGAGCAATGAGCCCGTGCGGGCTAAGGTAGACACCCCGCACGGGGTGAGTGCTGAATGTGATCCGCTTGGGCTGATCATGGACCAAAGTGTGCTGAAAGTGCTGGACATGAAGCCCGCACGGGCTAAGGTATCCACCCCGCGGGGGTTGCTTCTCCTTTGACGTAGAACGGTCATATTTTACGGTATTCACTCGTGTTTGTGTCCCGGTATCTCCATTCAGTGCAAGACACGAGAAAATGCTAGAAGAGGGCTAAATGATGCTTAATGCTTGGTAAAATCCAAATGAATGATGAAACTAACTATAACAATAGACGAAAATACTATAACAAAATAGATGTTATCAAATACCTAGATAAGGAACCCTCAACGATATTTTCTTTACCTTGTTTGTATTTGATAACATAAGGGAAAGTCTCTATGAACTCCACCCACTTGGCATTCCTATGATTCAACTTTTGTTGGCCTTTGAGATACTTGAGTAATTCATGGTCAATGTGAATCACAAACTCCTTAGGACACAAGTGATATTTTCAAGCCTAAAGTAACAACACCAATGCGTATAACTCCTTATCGTATGTAGGGTACCTCAACCAAGTTCCATTCATTTTTTTTACTGAAGTACGCGATGAGTTTACGCTCTTTCATCAACACCGCTTTGATTCCTACCCCAAGACGTCACATTCAATTCGAAAAGTTATAGTGAAATTAAGTAACTGTAATAATGGATCCTATGTTAGTTTATCCATCAAAGTTTGGAACGCCTTTTCTTGAGCTTCGCTCTAATAGAACATGACATTCTTCTTGATCACCTTGATTCCTACCCCAAGACATAACATTCAATTGCGAAAAGTTTTAGTAAAATCAAGTAACACTAATAATGGATCCCATGTTAGTTTTTTCCATCAAAGTTTAAAACGCCCTTCTCTTAAGCTTCGCTCCAATGGAACATGACATTCTTCTTGATCACCTTGATTAAAGGTGCAACCAACATACTGAAATCTTTCACGAAACGTTTGTTAAACCAGCTATATCATGAAAAATTTTTACCTCCCAATAGTTCTAGGGCTCAGGTAGTTACATATGACCTCTATTTTCTCCTTTTCGACGTGTATTTCTTGTTCACTTGATAAAAATCCAATGAACATAACTTTGTTAGTGCAAACACACATTTCTTAAGCTTAATATATATATATATATATATATAATTTCTAGATTTTCAACATGTTTAGGATCGATCTCATAAACCTAAACGCTCTTCAAACATCTTGATATATACTAAGATATCATCAAAGTATACCACTACAAATATTTCTATTAATTTTCGAAGAATAAGATTCATCAACCTCATAAACGTACTAGGTAGATTCCTTAACCCATATAGCATGACTTACCACTTGTAAAGTCTTAGTTTCGTTTTAAAAGTTGTTTTCCTTTCATTAGCTTCTTTCATACGAATTTAATGGTACACACTTTTAAGAAAACCCTGTAACTCATCTAGCATATCATCTATAGGGATGGTTGATTGGATGACAATAAGTACACATACCACATGTCATCCTTCTTACTAATGTTGTACGTATGACACAAGGTAACATGTTATCTCACTCGTATCCCATCTCCATGAGGCCATTCACTTACCCTTCCAGGTCCTTTGGCTCCTCGTTATTGGTTTTGTATGTAGGTCAATTTGGAATACTCGCTCGGGGTACAAAATCGATATGATGCTTGATTCCATGCACAAGAGGTAGTCCATTAGGTGTCTCTTTTAGAAATACATCCTTGAAACCCTATAAAAAATCAAGACAAAGGGAAAGAAGTGGGTCGTTAGTGAAAAATGCCTTCTTGTACATATGTGCAATTATCGGCTGGTGTGAATGCCAAACTTTCTTAAAATTTCCCACTTTCACCGAAATTTTGTTGGGTTTCTCTCAAGACCTCACTATTTTGGTGAAATACCCCATGGTCACTCATAGAATATTTTCTTTCTTGTTTTTCGATATTTGAACCTGATCTTCAAAGAGTTCCTTTTCTTTTGAAGTCAACGAAGTACTTTGATCATCTCGTTTTCATACGTATTTCTTGCATGATTTAAGAGACGTTTTCGATATATATGTGTTGCTTTACGTATGATTCCGTATCCGTTTTACTTGTTTTCGTGATTTTCATGTTCTTACAGGTTTTTACGCGTATTTAGATCATTTTGGAGCTAAAGAAACATGCACGGAGCTAAGGAACAACTTCGAGGATCATCACGGGACAAACGGGACGAGATTGAGCATGGAAAGCCTCCACCCGGTCGGGCACAACTCACGCACGATCGGGCAAAACCTACGGCCAATTTTGTGCACAATTTATGCACGACTCGGGCATGAATATGCCCGACCAGTTGCCTATACCCGAGCGGGCTCACACCAGGCCCAATCGGGCATGCATTGCAGGCCACAGTCCGCGCGTTCTGCCCTAGCACCCGAGCGGGCACATTGTGTGCCCGAGCGGGTCGCGACCCGAGAAGCCAGCAAACTTAAGTTAAATTAACTTAAAATAAAAGGGAACTCGTGGGGGCAATTAAGGCAACAATTGGAACGACTTAGGAGGCATAAAAGAGGCCAGAAGACGTCATTAGAAGCAGGCTTACATTGGAGATTGATTCAGTTCGTGATTGAGGAGATTCTAGCGAGGAGTCAAGCGAGGAGCATTGGAGATCAAGCCCCGAAACTTCGGTTTTATTTGGTTTTCATGTTTCTTAGACTTTCTACTTTGTTTATGTTTGTTTACAGACGCATGAGCGAGTAGTTTGTTTGTTCTAGGAGAAGGGATTAACCCTTGGCTATCCCGGATCCACTTTTGATCTATTTTGATTGCATCTTCCCGTTTTAGTTTATCTAATCTCTATTTGAGTGCTTGAATTTGCTTGTGTTTGCGAT
>CM071870.1:24113424-24138901 GCA_036759665.1 Gynandropsis gynandra | reverse complement strand
CGATCTTAACCCGAGAGAGCACGTGAATGCCATCACCTTGCGCAGCGGTAATGTGCTCGAGAATCCGCCCCCGAAAGAGCAAGAGAAAGCTGCTAGAAAATCAGTGGATAAAGGAAAGGGCATTGTGAATGAGGAAAGAGCTGAATCAGAATTGGAGAAACCGTATGTTGCTCCACCGGCATACAAACCTCCAATACCGTATCCTCAACGGTTGGTGAGCAGAAAGACCGAGGTAAGGTATTGAAGGATTGTAGAGATCCTCAAGAAGCTTCACATCAATATACCGTTTGTAGAGGCTCTCCAACAAATGCTCACCTACGCGAAATTCCTCAAAGAAATTCTGTCCAACAAACGGCGTATCGAAGAGAGTGAGACGGTAGCACTCACCGATGAATGCAGCGCCATTCTTCAAAACAAGCTGGCCCCGAAATTGAAGGACCCAGGAAGCTTATCAATTCATTGCACAATAGGTAATCTTGATATTGCTAAATCTTTGTGTGATTTAGGAGCAAGCGTTAGCCTCATGCCACATTCGGTTTTCAAGCGGATGAACTTCGGCGACCTTAAACCTATCAAGATGTCTTTCCAACTCGCTGACAGTTCGGTAAGATATCCGGTGGGGATTGTTGAAAACATTCCCACCAAGGTAGGTAATATTTGTATACCCACTGACTTTGTTGTACTTGATATTGAAGAGGATGCTAGGATACCGATTATTCTTGGTAGACCGTTCTTAGCTACTGCAGGTGCGGTGATAAACGTACAACAAGGAAAACTTTCTCTACGTGTTGGAGACGAAACGATTGAATTCAACTTGTCCAAATCCATGAATGGACCCTCCATCAAGGAGTCTTGTTTTCGAGTTGACTTGCTGGACTAGTTAACGAACGACACGTTTGATCAAGTAAGTATTTCCGATCCCCTCGTGAGATGCTTAACTCAAGTTTGCAAAGATGCAGGTTTTACCAATGAAGAAGCTGAGGCGTACATATAATTTATGAGTGCTATTGAAGCACTAAGAGACGCCCCATGTGAGGAGATACCACACGGAGCACAAGCTGACTTCGCAGTGGAGAAGGCGCCCAAACTCGAGTTGAAGTCTCTTCCTTCTTCTCTTCGGTATGAATACCTCGGACTTAATGATACATACCCCGTTATTGTTAATGCTGAATTGAGTGCAGATGAAACGCAAAAGCTACTTGAATGCTTAAGGAAGCATAGGAGAGTGATCGGATACACCATTGAGGATATCAAGGGACTAATCCCTTCGTTATGCATGCATCGAATACTCATGGAGGACGGGCATAAACCATCCATCGAAGCGCAAAGGCGGCTGAACCCCAACTTAAAAGAGGTAGTGAAAAAAGAGATACTAAAAATTTTGGATGCAGGTATCATATATCCTATCTCGGATAGCGAATGGGTGAGCCCCGTGCATGTGGTACCAAATAAAAGAGGAATGACAGTAGTATGCAACGATAACAACGAGTTGATTCCAACAAGAACCGTCAGGGGATGGAGGATGTGCATAGACTACCGCAAGCTCAACAAGGCGATGAGGAAAGATCGCTTCCCTCTCCCATTCATCGATCGAATGTTAGAACGGTTAGCGAATCATGCCTATTTTTGTTATTTGGACGGATATTCGGGTTTCTTTCAGATTCTCATTCACCCTCAAGACCAGGAGAAGACGGCTTTCACGTGTCCTTATGGGACATTCGCTTACCGTCGTATGCCTTTTGGCCTCTGCAACGCTCCGGCTACCTTCCAGCGTTACATGATTGCAATCTTTTCCGATTTAATTGAGCATATTATGGAAGTGTTTATGGATGATTTTTCAATTTATGGCTATACATTCGATGACTGCCTCGTTAACCTTTCTAGAGTGTTGCAGCGATGTGAGGAAGCGAATCTTGTTCTTAATTGGAAAAGTTTCACTTTATGGTGAAGGAATGTATTGTACTTGGACATATGATCTCATCGAGGGGCATAGAAGTCGACAAAGCCAAAATTGAGGTAATCGAAAAAATTCTTCCACTTGTTTCAGTTAAAGAAATTTGTAGCTTCCTAAGGCATGCAGGTTTTTATCGGAGGTTCATCAAAGACTTCTCAAAGATTACAAAACCATTGATGGAGTTGCTGGCCATAGATGCTGCATTCGACTTCTCTCAAGAGTGTCACAACGCCTTCAACACCATCAAGACAACATTGGTTTCAGTGCCTATCATTCAGCCACCCGATTGGAGCCTTCCATTCGAGATTATGTGTGACGCTAGCAACTATGCCGTTGGGGCTGTCTTAGGGCAGCGGAGAGACAAGGTCTCTCATGTCATCTCCTACGCTAGCAAGACACTAGATGGCGCTCAAATCAACTATGCCACAACCGAGAAGGAGCTCCTTGCCGTCGTCTTTGCCTTTGACAAGTTCAAATCCTATCTCGTAGGGTCAAAGGTAATCGTTTATACTGGCCATGCCACGCCTCATCCGATGGATCCTTCTCTTACAAGAGTTTGATCTCGAAATAAGAGATAGGACGGGGTCCGAGAACGTCATTGCAGCTCACCTTTCTTGCATCATTGTAGAGGATGAGAGACCTATCAACGATTTCTTGAGAGACGACATCATATGCGCACTCACTTCAGGTAAACCCGCTCCTTGGTATGCTGATTTTGTTAATTTTCTTGTGAGCGGTATACTACGCCTCAACCTTTCTTTTCATGAGTGCAGGAAGTTCTATGCGGATGTTAAACATTACCATTGGGACGATCCAATTCTGTAGAAAAGATGCGTGGACGGGGTCTTTAGGAGATGTATCCCCGAAGAAGAGGTAGAGAGCATCATTTTCCATTGTCATGGATCGGATTATGGAGGTCACTTCAGCAAGTCCAAAACCGCTTCAAAGGTGCTACAAGCGGGTTTTTATTGGCCGAACCTCTTCAAGGATGCCCATAGGTACGTTTCCTCTTGTGATAGATGTCAAAGAACAAGAAATATAGTAAGAGGAATAAGATGCCACAGAACTACATCCTTGAGGTAGAATTGTTTGATGTTTGGGGTGTAGATTTCATGGGACCTTTTCCCTCGTCATGTGGCAACCAATATATTTTGGTAGGTGTAGATTATGTGTCTGAGTGGGTAGAAGCCATAGCAACACCGACTAATGACGCTAGGGTAGTGATGAACTTCTTTAAGAAGATCATATTCCCTCGTTTCGGAGTTCCTAGATTAGTCATTAGTGACAGAGGTTCACACTTCCTTGCAAGAAAATTCGAGTCCCTCCTTAAGCATTATGGCGTGAAACATAGGATAGCTACACCGTACCACCCACAAACTAGCGGACAAGTAGAGGTTTTGAGTTAAGAGTATACTAGAGAAAATCGTGTCTAGGTCCCGTAGAGATTGGTCGATGAAATTAGATAATGCGTTATGGGCCTATAGGACTGCGTTTAAAACTCCCATTGGCATGACTCCTTTTCAGCTTGTTTATGGCAAGTCTTGCCAGCTACCTGTCAAGCTAGAGCACCACACCTATTGGGGGACAAAGCTCCTTAACTTTGATCTTAAGAGTGAGGTGAGAAACGACTTTTGCAGATGTACGAGCTCGACGAGCTTCGTCTTGATGCATACAAGAACTCTAAGATCTACAAGGAGCGTGCTAAGAGATGGCATGATAAGAAGATCCTACCTCATGACTTTCAGCCATGTGACTTGTTTCTACTATTTAATTCTTGTCTTAAGCTTTTCCCGGGCAAACTACGGTCCCATTGGTCTAGTCCTTTTCAGGTACGAGAGGTATTCCCGCATGGAGCAGTAGAACTTTGGAGCGAGACGAGGGATATTCAAAGCTAATGGATAGCGGCTAAAGCTCTATCAAGCCGCTCAACCGATCGAAAGTGGAAACTCCATTTCTCTTTCTGATCCACCCGTCGCGCACGGATGAGGAATGGAGACGTCAAAGCTTAAAGACATTAAATAAGCGCTTTCTGGGATGCAACCCATCTGTTTGTTTTATTTATTTTTCTTAGTTTTTAGTTTAAGACTCTATTAATCGTTTTCGTTTAAAAAAAGAAAAAAAGAAAAACAAAACACAAAAAATAAAAAACACAAAAAAATACCACCACAAACTTGACTTTACTTCCCTTACCCTCCATCGGAGCTTCACGTCGAGGACGCCGTTCAATGCAAGTCTGGGGGAGTGGCTCACGTTTGTCAGGTGATTTCGTTCATTTTATTTCATTTTTTCTCTGATTTCGTAGTTTTTAGGTTGTTTTTGATTTCGTGAGTCAGAGTCGTCCCAGGCACTTGTCCGGTGCCACGTTTTGAGATGAACCCTGAACCTAGGATGCTTAAGAAGTTGGCCTTTTCCATGAGATTTTGCATGTTTGAGCTAGGTTTTTCCTAAGCGTTAGAGCTTATTAGTCGGCTGAAAAACAATAGGTCGTAATCCTTTGGGAATCCTAGTGTTGCTTGTGGGGGGTTTAGACGAGGTTGCTAGGCTAGTTTATCGTTTATTCTCTCTATCCAGATGGTCATGCTTCGTGTAGACGATGCTTTACTTTTTTTATGAGGATTATTACATCATATGAGATCGAGCTTATTTTGCAGATTAAGAGCGCACACTAACACTCCGCTGTCGACAGAAATAATGCCTAAAAGCATGATCTAAAATCGATACGAGTGCATCGACCTTGATACTCTTTTGATTGCTCGGGTCTAAGTGGTGGGTTGGCGATCATCTTTCTACGTCCTAAGGGCATGGCAGAACGTCGCCTACTCCGCTGCACTCTTAAACAAGATGCATGAGTATACCATCATCGGTACTCTGGGTCTAAGTAGAGGCTGGTTCCTTTCAAATCCGATGTCCTAGAACCCTAGTGTGTCTGTATAAAAAGAAAAAGAAAAAGAAAAAAACAGAAGACATAAAAACAAAAGAAAAGAAAAAGAAAAAAAAGAAAGAAAAAAAGGAATAAAGAAAGAAAGAAGCTCGAAAAAGAAACAAGTATCCTCAGCTGTTCTATGTTTAGCGTTGTCTGAAGTCTTGTTTGGTGGAGAGAGTTACGATGGCTTGTTTAGTTTTCCTTTGATTTACTTTCTCATGGGTAGCCTTGGTGAACCTAGGATGAAGACTGAAAACTTAATTAGGCCGAATTTACACTCGACTTGCTGGTTGACCGGTTAGGTTCGCTTTAGCGGTATTTCTAGGAGAAAAGGGAATTCTCGGATTTTATATACCCCATGTGTTCCACGTTTACATTTGCTTAGGGACAAACAAACATTCAAGTCTGGGGGATTTTGATCATCTCATTTTCATACGTATTTCTTGCACGATTTTAGAGATGTTTACGATATAGATGCGATGTTTACGAATGATTTTGTATCCGTGTTACTCGTCGTGTTTTCGTGTTCTTACAGGTTTTTATGTGTATTCGGTTCATTTTGGAGCTAAAGGATGTACGCGAGACAAAGTACCAACATCGAGGATCATCACAGAACAAACGGGACGAGAATCGGCAAAGAACAAGCAATGCCCGTGCGGGGTGCACCCTTGCCCGCACGAGGCGTTTAATCGGCAAGTTTGTCCAGCAACTTCAGCCTGACCAGGGCACACACCAGCCCGACCAGGGCATGCATCAGCCCGACCAGGCACTCCCTAGCCCGAGCGGGTCGCCCTGTTTTCCATCGGGATCATGCGCGATCATGTGCGCCGCATCCGAGCGGGTCACACACCCAGCCCGCGCGGGTCGTGTCCGTCACCTGCAACTCCAGATAAGTTAATTTGTCTTAAAACGAATAGAAGTTTGTTGGGGACTTATACAAAAAGGAAAACGACTTTAGAGAAGAGGAATAAGTGATATTTTGCTGGAGAAAGTAATGGAAACGTTGCCCAACTTATTCAAAGATGGAAAACTCAAGAAAAAGCAAAATCGGTGGCTGCTGCAACTAAAGGAAAAGAACGAAAGACCAGAAGGAAAGAGGGGGAGAAAAGGAAAGAAAAGAAGAAGGAGAAGAAAGAACAGGAGCTAGGGGTCGAAAGGAGCTTCGGTTAGAGAGTTAGTTTGGAGCTCTTGATCGAGGAGAGAGAGTAGAGAGAAGGAGGAGATTCTTGCGAAGGAGACATGCAAGGAGCATTGGAGATCAACCCAAGACTTCGATTTCGTTTGGTTTTCATGTTCCTTCGACTTTCTATTTCGATTATGTTTGTTTACGGACACATGAGCGAGTAGTTTGTTTTGTTCTAGGAGAAGGGATTAGCCCATGGCTATCCCGGAACCACTTTTGATTTATCTTGGAATGCATCTTCCCGTTTTCGTTTATCTATTCTTTATTTGAGAGTTTGAATGACTTGTATTTACGAAGGCCAAGTAGATGCATGTGTTAGGAATTAGGAGAAGGAACGAAAGGAGAATTCTAGTCCTAGAAGATCAGGTTTAGAACAACAGAGGTTAGGCCACGAAAGTAGGGTAGCAGCGGTGGAGGGTAAAACGGATGAAGCAAAGATCTTATGGGTTTAGTTCAAGGTGTCAGCAACGAAAGTAGGGGATAACTTGACTAGATCACGTGTCTATGCCTTTGGAGAGGGTAGATATCATATTATGATCGTCTGCCTTAGATAACTTGATTGGGATTGCATGATAGATAGGTTGATTGTTGGTTTTGGTAGTCTTGTGGTGAAATTGGATTCCTGAAACGTTTGTCTCAATGTTAGGAACTCGTTTGTTTACTTGTTTTTCGTATTTCATTCTCAAAAACCAATATTCGTTCGTTTGCAAGTTTGATTCACAATTTGAGTTTAGGTTGTGTTGCGTAGTCCCTGTGGGATCGAAACCTAAAGTACTACACACGTACCGTGCACTTGCGGGTAGTTTAGGTTAAATATTTGTTTAACTTTGATAACACATCAATGTCTCATATTTTGTTTCTCAAACCAATTTGCTTCTTGCTTGTAGTTGGAAGAGTTCCTGTACATCTGAAACGTTTTTCTTTTGCTCTTCAACTATTCTCAATCTTAATCGTCAAGTGGAATAAGTCGTCCATATCCACATATTGACGAGTCTCTAGAACATTCTGTATGTAAAAATAAATACTACCTAAAAAACTATCCATTGTTGTTTCTTGATTTTCCTCGATGTTCGCTCATATCATTACGATGTCTATGTCTTTGTAATAGTCTTCAACATTTTAACTCCTTTTACAAGTCGTTGTAAATGTTGATTGACCTCTCGATGATAGTAAAAATATATAACTCAATGTGTGATCATGGTACACATATCCTCCAAAATAAGTGAAGCATGCTTTGGATTATGCTTTTGGGAAAACATAAGCTGATCAAAGCACGCAAGTCCGTTTTCAATGAATTTCATTGCCAACTTCATATTCTTTAACTTGGAGTAGTGATGGCAATCACAATCCATTTACTTTTTTTTGTTTCCACTCCAAGTATGCATTTGTATCACTAAGACAAATGAACGTAAGAATTTTCATTTTGATGTTGCTAATGTAATCATCAATCTATTTCCTCGCTCATTGATTGGGTGTCATCGAAAAATTATACTTATCATCCATAACCTCAACATACTTTTTTTTATCCAATTTTATAATGTATGGATTCAGAGCTGCATTTGGTTCCCTCTTCGATTGTTCCTGGTGAACTCTTCAAGTCATGTCGATCAATCCACTGATTGACAACTGTCAACTCATATAGCAGTATCCTGCAAAATTCTACCATCATTAGTTACATCTATATTTTTAATGGAGATGTTTCTTTCCTGGTGGCAAATTGTTACAATAGTTTTCCGAGTTTGACATCAAAGATTCTACAATTTAAAAAGGATGAAAGAAATGGATGATCAACGAATCTCACAGTTGCTCAAGAAAATTTGTTTCGCTTAATTTTACGCAATCTCATGTCCTTACTTAAGCTTCTCCTATTCAATCTAGTTGTAAACTCAAGAATCAAATTCACAAGTTAGTTCCATACGAATCGACTAAATCTTGATGCTACAAGCTAATGATGTAACAACTATGTCCTAATTCTAAGTCTAGTCATACAACACACTTTTTTTCTTTCTTCTCTTTATCCTCCTTTGGTTTTTAATCAACTCTTTTTGTTTTCTTTTTGTTGGTTTGATTCTTTTTTATTTTCTTTGGTAGGTACTAAAATGAAAATGCGAGGGTCCTAGTGTTTGTGTGAGGAGAGGAATTACATGAGAGACTTAAATATGTGAGGTGAGTGTATCACATGTGGAATATCGGGTCAGAAAAGATAATATTCTAGTGCCTTAAAGATCGTGATGGTAGGTTAGGATCCGGTGGGATCTTAAAAGCATGAGAGCTGAAAGCTGGGTTGGTGGACCATTCGAGCGCTATGGCTATGTTGGATTCCGATGAGACTGTGTGAGTACTTGTTATATTGATTGGAGTTTTGTGATACATTTTCGAGTAGGAGTGTCAAAGGGGTCAGGCCGAACCCAACCCGTTTGTGGCCAGGTAAAATCGGGTTGGTGCTGGCCCGACCCAAAATCTCACGAGCATAAAATATTAGGCCCATGGCCCGACCCGACAAGCTTCGGGCGGGCCCATGGGCTGATTTTATTATTGTTTCTAAAATAAAAACAATGAAAGAGAGGGAGAAAGTCATAGGAAAGGAGCCACTACAACATGCGATCCACCCAGAATTGCAAAGGAAGGACGACCTGAGCAGCTGACCGGAGCAACGAATGAACGACGAACAGAGCAGTGGAGGAGCAACAAAGGAACGAAAAATGAATGAATCAATGAACTAACCCGATGAAGCCACGAAGAAAGCCGATGAAGGAACGAAGGAGCCAACGAAGAAAAGAAGAACCAGAGAAGAAACCTAGCAATCAGCAAAGAAACAAGGCGACGAAAACACGAAGGTGAAGAAACGAAGCAAGGTGACGAAGAATGAAGAAACATACGATGAAGAAACGAAGAAACCGATGACAAATAAATGAAAGTATGGATGATGAAGAAACGATAGACGGTGAAGAAATGACGATCAACGAAGAAGTAACGAACAACGAAGAAGAAAATTTATGAAAAAGGAGAAGAAGGTGCACGACTGAAATAGGAGAAGAAGAATAAGAGACGTGTCACAGTTTTTACATTATTTCTTTAGAGCCTGACGGATCGGCCCGACGCCCGGCGGGCTAGGCCCCAATTTGTATAGGGATTTTAAAAGATCGAATATAAACGAGTCTATATATTTAGGGTCCGAACCCGCTATTTTTTGGGCGGGCTTTAGAAGGGTCCACAGGCCGGACTCAAAATTTTCACCCCTAATTTCGAGCATTGAATCCAAAGGCTAGGGTCGTATGGACCTTGCGAACACTATGATGGCTTAAGATCCTGTGGGAAATTCTGAGCGATCATGGGGTTTTAGTAGTCTATGAGTGTAGGTATACATTGTGGCCGAGTTGTGTGTTGAAGGTTGTTTTAATATTATTCTATTTATTTTGCATCTTGAATAGATTGTTGGAGGTATGAAAATTGCTCATGCTTTGATCTCATTGAGTACGATACCATGATCTATGTCGCGGAGTTCCATAGGACCCTATCCCTATCATCATACTTGCAAGGTTACTCTGACCCGGATCTGACATAAAATCCCAACCAACATAAAGGTGCTCACAAGTTCCATTTGAACTTCAACATGATCGTAGCACTAGCAAAGAATGAAGATACAAATGAAAGCTAAGAAGTAGGTGTTGAGACTCCCATTGGATTCTTCTCGCAAAGTAGACATATTATATTGTTATATTTGTTGTATTTATTTTTAAGTCTCGATATAATATAATTATGAATAAAAATTTCTATTATGTTTAAAAAATAAGTTCTATATTTTTGTTGAAACGTTTGATACATGTGTCCGCCCTTGGAGGTAATGGTGAACATTCACAAATTTCAGGTTGAGATATTACTTCAGGAAGATAAAAACAGGACGAAAATAGAGCTGTAAAAACTACAATTAAAAAAATGAATTCAATTACTGCAATGCAGTGTCCTAACAAAACTTTGTAAAATCCCTTTGTCTTGAGGATGCAACGATTACAAAAACGTAAATATATTTTTGCCCAATGTACTATCTTTTACTAGCATAAGAAGAGAAAGAAGCGAAGATGGTTGTTTCTTGCATTCTTTCTCACAATAATTTTTAGTGTGACAAAAGATGTTCAAAGAGTTTGATCAACAATTGTTTTCATTGAGTGAGATACTTGTAATTGTTGATTACGATAAGAATTGTTTTTATCATAAAAGTCAAGATAAAAAAATTAGAACTTAATAAACATCGAATATCCCATCTTTTCAATAGGAATGTCCAATTCGGGTTATCCGGACTAACCCGGTCCGCTCCAAACAAATTGAAATAACCCAACTCATATACAATATGGGTTACCTAAAGAATACATATGGTTCCAAAATTCAAAATACGTTTGGTTCGGTTTAGGTTTGGAAAAACCTTGAATAACACAAACAACCCAAATTCAGAAAAAACTAAAAGAATCTTAAAAAACCCTAGGCTGAATAATAAAAACAAATTTAACTTTATTTCTCCCGTACTCCTCTTGCCCATGTCATCCGCTTCATCTTCTCTCTCGCCCATCGCCGTTCGGGTTGTCTTCTCTCATGTTTGTCATCGTCAAAATTTTGTTTAACTCTTCTTCCATAAGAGCCATCATTGAGCATTCGTCCTCTTTGATGTGAGCCTTGACCCCTTCAATTTTATTTGGGGTTACAATTCAGCACTGGTTGAAGTCTCCCCCATGTTACAAACTTTAGAGAATGAGTCAGAGAAACTCACCTTTGATGTTCATGCGACTCCTTCGGCGATGGTCTCCCATTCAAAATTTTCACGCTCTTATCACTTCTAGTCCGCGAACTCCTACTCTTTTTTCCGAATAACAAACTCTTACACCTCATTTTGTATTTGTGTATGTTATGTTTGATATATTTTTATTTTTATTTTATTTCAAAACAAGAGCTACCCAAGAACCTTGAACCAAAATAATTTGAAACTCTAAAAATCCACGTACTCAAATTATCTGAATAACCTTATTAACCCAAAGTACCACTATTATCCAAACATAATTCAGGTATTTTTTTTGTTTCAATACTCTAGAACCCGAAAAAAAATCTGAAAAACCTAGATCGAATCCGATTCGGATCCAATTTTTCAAAACTAGAGGAATCTAGACCGAACAAAAACCTGAGCCAGAATGAAATCCAAATTGAACACCCCTATTTTTCCACTTAATTTTATGAGCTCAAATTGAAATTCAAATGATAATCGACCGCACGCTCATCCATCTAGAGATCTTGTTTGTTCTAGAAAAAAATGTTTGAATGAAGCGATCATCTATTCGGTCGAGCGATCCACCCGAAAAAGTTACATACAACTTCTACTTACAATGGAGAAGCACGTAACAACCTACCATTCGGCCTGAGCACATGCCTGCTCGACCGAACGATTTACTGAATCCACATAAATAGTCAAATTTGAATTGTATTAGAAGGAACAAGACTTCTCTATTAAAGGGAAAATGTTTATGAAGGTAGGGAGGACATACATGACGATACAAAAAGAGCCTTAGAGCATATGAAACATTAAGAAAGTCTTTTGGATCGTGCATAAGAGCGAAGAAACTATTCAGACTACATTGAAGAGCTAAATGATCCGTAAGAACGAGTTGATGACGAGGTCATGACTGCAACAAATTGAGAGACCGTCTGAGCATTCCTAAAACTGGTTTTTATTTGTTCATTATTGTATCTAGTTTTAAGATGTAGATCCATTGGTTTGATCTTTGGTGTAGATTAGGGTATTGTATATGCCAGTCCAATGAACTTAATAATCTAAATAAATTTTTTTAACTCCACGGTTTAATGCATGTTTTAATCTTTCAGTTTGTGATGGATCCCATGAATTGATTTTCAGTTGGTTTAGTTTAGACAGATATACAGATTAGGCTAGATCTAGTGCATTAGATAGAAATGAATAACCATATCGAAAGGTACGTTAACTAGTCTAGGAGTGAGGATATCGATCAATAATGAGGTCAATATGTAGGTCATCACGCAGTGGTCTAGATATTGTATAGGAGTTTGCGCTGCAAGAGTAGATAGGTTCATTAATAACATTCGGTGTATAGGTCATTAGGCGAAGACATCAGTAATAAGTACACTAGAATAAGATTTGCACTACGAAAGTAGGTAGGTCCACGAAAGATGATTGAATTTCTTGAATAGAATAAGAATGATATTTCCAAAATCTCTAGCTAATTTGCATACATGAAAACATTATTCGATTCTATAAGCATCACCCTAACTTTATATAACAATAGCTTTGTTTAGTTTACCTGTTCATATCACACACACATACCACTTATACATTTTCATGATCTTAGTTTTTGAGATAATTAGTTCAAGACACACTTAGTCCCTGTGTTCGATCCTGTTACTTCAAAGTGCGTATCCTTGCGACATATCTAGTATAGGTATCAATCGTAAAACTTGATTCATATTAGATCACATCTAGACGATACATCAAGTTTTTGGTGTCGTTGCCCGGGACTAATGACAATTTAACTAGTTTAGTTTGCAAATTTAAATCATATTTTTGTTTGTATTTTTGTTTTTAGTTTTCTCATAACATCTTCTTTTTGCTTCATTTTTATTTAGTCAACTGCACGTACTTGGTTTATGACCCAAAGTATTGGAAGTTCTAGACTCCCAAAGCTCGACCCAGAGATTGATTGGATCACAAAGACAATCCGAAAGCAAACTAAGAGGAGGAAAATGTCAAACAACGTCGAGAATATAGTACTTGAGGAGGAGACTTACGGGGCATTTACACCCACTAACCACACCCAAGTGTTGTCATGCATTCGACGCCCAAATATCGATCACGACCTATTTGAGATTCAAACATATTTTCTATAGTTGCTAAACCAAATCGTGTTGAGAGGACTTCCAAATGAGGACCAAACCTCCACCTCATGAGGTTTTAGATGCTTTGTGACTCCCTCAAGCAAGTCTAGGGAGTGATGGATGAGGAGGTCATGTTATTGGCCTTCCTATTCTCCCTCATGGACATGGCACATGAGGTACTCTACACACTAGCGTCTGACTCCATTAACATGTGGAGTCAGCTAGAGGAGCGATTCATGATGCGATTCATCCCACCTCACAAATGCAGATGTTGAAGAACAAGATCAATTGCTTCACATATCAAGACAATGAGACACTGTACGAGGCATGAGAACGATTCAAAGTCTACCAACCTCTGTGCTCGCACCATGGGATGGATCGGAAGTTCCTCATCTCCGTATTTATTGTACGACTCTGAGAAAAAAATTATATATGGATCAGGGCAACATGTGTTGGATCATTGCACAACCTCCATTTCACCCAGCTAGAGGACCAAATTGAGAAGATGTCGAATGATCTGAATGCTTCGAGCGAATACGTGACGAAAATTCTACCAAATTGAGACGACGAATGATTATTGCAATATTTTATGTTGTAAATGGAGACAAGGAGCTCACCTTTTCTTTGATGTGGAATGTTTTTTGTCCATTTGCAGATTACTTTTATCTTACATATGTCTACTTATCCTTTAGAAATGCTTTTGAAATGGATCCAGTCAATTTTTCTAAAGTATGACTTCAAATTAGAAAGCTTTGCATCGTTGGTAGATGGAAAAGCAATATGGTTCTTGCTTGAATCATCTTTCCGCAGAGAAGTTTGTTGCCCCTGTCTGCTTAAAGGGAACCAAGATTAAATACTTGGCCCTCGATTAGGTATGTGGAACCCATATTATACAGATGTAGTTCACAATTTTATTTTGTCACAAAAGTTGACAGTACTCTTCGGAAGTTTTCCTGAGGTTTCACAGATTGGCGGCCTACTGGAACATAATGTTTCAGAAGATTTCCTCTCCAAGGATTGGCAATATTAGCACAATAACTTATGAAAGTTAATTCGATCCGTATCATCCAAGAGAACACGGATCGAATTAACTTTCTTAAGTACAATTTCTTAGAGAGGAAATCTTCATGCATTAGTTCTGGCAGTTTTGAAGGAGACAAAACCAAGAAAGTAAACCGAGATGATATGCTACCAAAAGGTTTAATGCAATTAATCAAGAAATCATGTATGCCATTGTCATTTAGTCTATCACACGTGGATGGTTTGCCCGTAGAAAATCTAGGAGATGCAAATAGTATGTGTAATCAGCTATTAAGATCCAGCTTGGCTGGAGGGGTTACAAAAGAGCCAAATATTTTGTTGCGTTTTCCAAATTTTTGTATTTATCACATTTACAACTTACAATCTTCAATTCATGTAAATAATATTCTTTTACGACAAGTTTTATCTGTTCTAGATACATTTGTTACAAATGATTGTAAAAATATATGAAATATAATATGATTATTCTTGATTTTGTTTTTCAAATAACCAAATAAAATACCTAAAAGTTTGATAGTTGAAAATATATGAACATTCAATGGTCATTAATTTTAGTTTTCGTGACATATTTTGATGGCATATTATTGTTTCAAAAAGGTTTATAATATTTAATAAACAATTTAAGAATCTTTTATCACATTGTACACCTTCATATACTCAAAAAAATCATTGTAAAAGTTTGAATTAGTTAACAAGGTAAAGGTTACATTTTGAAATATTCCATTAATTAAATTTATTGTTAAATGCTAAAAAAAAGTGATTTATATATTACTCTATTGACTATTTTTTTTCTGAAAATAAATTACAACAACATAAGTTAATAAATTATTACGAATCATTGATTTCAAAATACTGTAATAGTAAATAGAAATGTATTTTATTATTGTTTATGAGTTCACAATAAATTAAATTGACTAATAACATGTTATCCATCGTAGTATTTACATCATTCTTAGGTTTAGTTTTGATTAGATTTCTTGGATTTTACCGAGATATTGAGCATATTCTAGGATTTTATCTACATTTCGTGTTTTGTGTAGGAAATAAAGATATGAAGGAGAACACGAATGATTACGGCAATCCCACCCCGAAAACATGATTGAATGACAAGATACCTCATGTGCACGGCCACGGAAGCAAATCAAACACTCAAGCATCGAGCGAAAGGAGCGGAAACAGCATTTGATAGTGTACATGCTCGGGCATGAAGTGTGCCCGCTCGGGCTATGTATGTGCACCCGATCGGGCTGCAATTTGAACCAGAAATTTGCCGAGAGTTAGCCCAACTCGGGCTCAAAGGATGCACGCTCGGGCAAGCCAGTCCGACCAGGTTGAAAGTCATGCACGCATGGGATAATGGACTGCACGAGCGGGTGGAGGTTGTGCCCTAGCGGTTCCACCTTTTTCTCAACAACTTTCCTTGAATTTTGGACGACCTGAACCTAAAAGGAACAGAAGGGGAAAGCCAAGTTCAGACTGGAAAAGGAAAGAGAACAAGGGGGACGAATCAGAAAAAAGGAGAAGAGAGAGAGCACGGCCGAAGAAGGAGACTTCGGAGAACCGAAGGATTCGTCGGAGGTTACGCTCGGGATGATAGGGGAGTCAAACACTTATTTCGTTTTTGTTTGCTTCTCTATGTATTCTGAGTAGTTCCCGTTTCCATGGGTTAGGGATGCCATTGTAAAGGATTTTTTAAGTTATTAATGCTTGATTTCGGTTTTATTCAATTGAATGGTTCGATTCGTGCGTAATGCCTTCATACTTTGTTGATTTCAAGTTAGGATAAGACTAGATCTATTCTACTGATATTAAGCATGTTTGAAGGAGATTAGAGATTCGTCTAGGCTTGGGAGAGTCAGATTTGAGTCTCATGAATGAACTTTCGAATGAATTAGGTTAACGAGAATTTGGCCAATCGGTTAATCTATTTAGGAACAGTAATTATCAAGGAGGAATTCCCATTGTTCTTAATTCATCTAGAAGTTCCGCGCTACATAGGGATATGAGTGTCGTTGATTTCCTAGATAGAGGATTTAGGCTTACGCCAAGTCATTTCCTTTTATAGAGGTCGAGTTCCCATCCGACTTTAGAGGTTGAATTCTCCATCGTTCTTCATGCATCTAGAAGTTTCACACTACATTGGGATATGGGTGACGTTGATTTCCTAGGTAGGAGATTTAGGCTTACGCCAAGTCATTTCGAGTATTAGGGGTAGAGTTCCCTACTGTTCTTCATGCATCTAGACGTTCCGCGCTACATCGAGAGATGAGTGACGTTGATTTCCTAGGTAGAGGATTAGATATTAGTTCCCCATCGATTGATACAAACCGACTTTTTGATCCTTAGAAACATCCATTGCATGTTCCGGTATTCCCGAAGCCCATGGTACTCTATCTTGTTGAGTCTAACTTCGTTATCCTTTATTATCTTTACTTTCCCGTTTCATAATCTTATATTGATCGATTTTCTTCTCGTTAATTCTTAGTTCTAACGCTGCACTCAGTCCCCAGAGTTCGACCCTTATACTACACGAACCGTATACTTGCGGTAGAGTGGTCTTTGACCACAAAAATAAGGAAACATAACAAATATTGAATTGATTTTTTTAAAAAGTATAAATTATAAATTTAATTTTGTTATTTTTATTTTGTAGATTTAGTTTTGTTATTGTACGTATTTTCACGTTAGTATTCTTTGAATTCCATAAAAATTTCAATCCCACATGACGTATTTGAAATGAAATTTTAGATTTCAAATATTTTTTTAGGTATAACAATGTTATGTTTGCATATGATGTAACGTATAAAAATCCGAAAGCTGAATTAACTGTCGGAGATTGGATAATATTGAAGGATGAAGACAAGAAGCAATGCTAAAGTTTTGAAGAACTGTCAACAATTTGAGGATATTCATCAATCTGTGAGACCTCGATTGATTGCAATGAGATTTTAATGGTCTCTGTAAGATAATGGGATATAGTGATTGTTAGAATCTAAAGTAAATTGAAAAATTGAGATGTCTATGTTCATGGTTTAGGTTGAGATTCCTGGTGAGCATGATGCTCCTTGAAACCATCTCAAATTATCTATAACTTTGTCTAGCACGTATTTTAGTCATGTTTTCTCTCATTTTGTACTCTTGACCTCATGTTGTACATGTACATAACATTTTCATATTCAAAACAAAATAGATTATTTCTTTTATATACATTATATTACATACCACAAAATTGATATAACAAAATAAATTAATTTTCTGAATTTAAATTATTTTTAATATAATAAAAAATATTATCTCGCGCATTGCGCGGACTCAATTCCTAGTCTATATATAAAAAGTTGGATAAATGGAGGTTCTCATTCATTATTCTTCTCAAGCTTCCACATCATCAAGTTATATCTTTTTTGTTTTATTTTTTTAATTCCTACATTAATTACAATTCACAAATTCTTTCAATGAATTATATATTAGTAATATTAATATTTTAAAGAATATAAAATATTTACAATAAATTTAGAAAATATTTTAGTAATTATATATGTAAAACATAAGAAATTAAAAAATTAATAAATAATTAAAAGCAAAATTTTTTATATTTTTATTTAAAATAAAATCTATATATAACAAATTGGATAATTATTGGCTTCTTATCAATATTTCTTCTCAAATTTCTACATCATCAAGTTAAGTCTTTTTTGTTTTAATTTTCTTTATTTCTACATTAATTACAATTTATAAATTTCTTTAAAAAATAATTATATATTAGTAATATCAATATTTTAAAGAAACATAAAATATTTATATTAAATTTAGAGAATATTTTCGTAATTATATATGTAAATAAATAGAAAATTCATAAATTAATAAATAATTAAAAACAAAAAATATTTATATGTTCATTTGAAATAAAGTCTATATATAACAAGTTGGATAATTCTTGGTTGCTCATTCATTATCATTTCTCAAGTTTCCATTTCATCAAGTTATGTTTTTTTAAAATTTTTTATTCCTACATTAATTAAAATTCAGAAATTATTTTAAAAGAATTACATATTAGTAATATTAATACTTTAAGAAACATAAAATATTCAGATTTAATTTAGATAATATTTTAGTAATTATATATGTAAATATATAGAAAATTAATAAATTAATAAATAATAAGAAAACAAAAAAATTATATATTTATTCGAAATAAAATTCAGTAAACTATTAAACTTTGACAAATAAATTATTAAAAAATATTTATTTTAGTTATATATATTATTTAATTAACTTGAAAAACAAATTTTGATTTTAACTTATTTTAAAAAAGTTAAATTTTAAAAACTACAATTAAAAGTATTAAAAGAATTAGATATATTATTGAAAAAACAATTTAGATTAAATAAATTAATACCCATCATATAATTCACCTTTTCTAATTAATGTATATTTTTATATAATTTAGATTCAATCTATCTTTTAGTTATTATCGATGTTTTCTACAATTAAAATAAAATAAATAATTTTTATATATTAAAATTCTTCAAAGAAATTGATCCATGAAAAATTAAAATATATAAATAAACAAAGATAATATCATAATTTATTTTTAATTTACATATATTTTTCAACTCTAGGGTTACAAAAAAAATTTTATCCACACAATGTTGAAATAAAAATATTAAACTTTGACAAAATAATTATTAAAAAATATTTGTTTTTGTTATATATATTATTTAAAATTATTATCTTGAATTTTTTAATCTGAACATATTTTAATAAATTTAAATTTTAAAAAACTATAATGATAAGTAATTAAAATTATATATATTATTGAAAAAATGGAATGAAAAAAATTAATGTTCATCATATCATTTACCATCTCTAATTAATAATTTATATTCAGTCTATCTCTTAATTAATTTTCATTTTTTCTATAACTACAATAAATAAATTAATTCTCATATGTTAAATTTCTACAAAGAAAATGATCCATAAAAAATTAAAATGTATAAATAAATGAATATAATATCATAATTTATTTTGAATTTTTACATATATATTTCAAATTTATCGTTACAAAACAGAAATTTACCCGTATAATGTGCGGGTTATAACCTAGTATAAAATAATAATCAATAATAAAAGGGATATGAAGAAATTTCTCATATTTATTATCTCTTATAAATGTCAAGAAAACTTGTGTAATGCCTAAGGTTCCTCAATGAAACCGAGAGATGTCTATATGATGTTAGAAATTTTATTCTAACGTTGATTCATATAAATATAAGTATTAGATAATTGTTATTGAGGTACACACGGTGATAATTAGTGTCGTATTGAAGAGACAATTATCGGGTGAAAATCTCTCCGTGCCATTCCGCAATTATAGAAATCTAATGAGGTTTTGTGATTAATTACAAATTGAGGATTTATTGTAATTAATGAGAATTTAAAGGGTATGTAGCAAAACACATGTCTTTTAGGACATGTCTTTTCATTATTTAAAAAAAAAAGTCTTAATACCCTTTGAATTCATTCACCGTAACAACAATAATCACAAAGCAAACAAATACACAAAAGGAAAACTCTCTTATTTCATCAAAGAGAGATTGAAGGAGATTTCGGAGGAATAGGCATTGGAGAAAAGATCCACCGAAAGCAAATCATGGAAAATTCAAGTAAGTCTTTTATTTATTGTTTGGTTGATTTTATTTTCCTATTAGAATGTCGAATTCCGCATATAGGATTATCGAATTTTCTTACAATTGGTATCAGAGCCTACTAATAGGAATTATATCACCAAATTGAATAACGGAGAACTGAGAACTGTTACGGGAGGGGAGGAATTCCTCCTCCTCGGTAACCTTTCTTCCGATTCCACAAACACCGACCCTCCATCCAAAGCCTCTCTGTCCAGCGAAACCCTCTCCATTCGATGATAAACTTGCCGTCTGAAAGCTACAGGAATGAATCGGTGACGGACGTGTCCGTTCGTCTCCTCTGCGGCAAACGCCGTCGATTCATTCTCGACGGTAAGGGAAGAAAGTCGACATCGATTCGTCGTGTCGTTTCACCACTCATCCGTAGCAGAGATTGCGGTATCATGTTGGGTTGCTGCGCCGAGTTTCGAAAATTCGAAATTTTGAAATTTCGGTTGCTCCGCCGAATTTCGGAACGTCGGTCATGGTTTCGGGCTCGGTCATGTGGTCGGATTTCTAAGGTTTCGTCGGTGAATCGGCTTCGGATTCCGATGTATTTGGAAGGAATTTCGGCAAAATAATTGTTGAAGGAGTATATTGTATGTATCTGTTAAAAAATAATAAAAAAAATATATATATAGAATATGTCAACTTTAAGATTCGAACCCTATATGTGTAATAATGGAAACTCAGCCACTAGGCCATGCTTTGTCAACTTTATGAAAACTACGAAAATTAAGAAAATAAAGTGAGAACAAAATTGTGGCTGTTGTGATTCATAACCAGAGTATATGTGCAATCAATTTAGCGCAGCCACTGGACCAAATAAATGTTTCACTAATAAATGAAATGATCCTAAATATATTAACATACGGAATATTAAGTATGTTAAAGATCACGTAATTTAATTTATTAATATTTAGTGAGTGCGTTAGTCACCAAAGTGGCCCACTCGAGTGTATTAATGATTTAAATTATTTATATAAATGTTTAATTTCATAATGACATTTAAAAATGATGATAAACATTTATAGTTATTAACATGTAGTTATATGGTTACCCAAAGGTAGATCTTACTCATGTTTAATAACAATTGAAGTAGATTCTGAACTTTGTTTAATTAACATATGATGTACATCCAAAGATGGCTTATATGTTAAAGTAACATTGTGATTAGTCTTATATAAGTTGTATGTGTTTAGACTCTGCCCAAAGGTGAATTTAAATACAATATTTTAGTATAAGTAATATAGTCTGAATAATTTTCTGAATTCAAAGCAAATCAAATGTGAGATGTGATTATTTGCAGTGGTCTCCACTATGTTAAGTATGACTGCCAATGGTATCAAGTTTAGTGGGCATAATTATGACGATTGGATCGAATATGTGAAGCTGAATGCTGGCCTTTTGAGACTCGATTCAGCTCTCATTATAGATGAGCCCACTAAACCAACTGATACAAGTTCTGAGGCAGACAAGAAACTGTGGGAGAATTGGGACATGTCGAATAGGCTTATGATGAGCTTTCTCAAGCTTAGCATATCGCCTAATGTTAAGCCTTCTCAACCTAAGACTGAAAATGTGAAGGAATTCCTTGCTGAGATTAAGAAGTGTACTATGACAGACATTGTGGATAAGTCTGTTGTTGCTGCTCTCATTAATGACTTATCGACGAGAGAGTACAACATATCTCAGTCTATGGATGACCATATCACTCATATGGTGAATAACTACAACCGGCACAAATGTTTGGATATTGATCTTGGTGAGTGTGTGTTAGTTGAGTTCATGCTGAAATCGTGCAAAGGTGATGATTTCAAGCGATTTCGGAGAACTTACAACCAACTCATATGGTCTCTTTCGGATACCAAGGCCATGCTCATGCAAGAGGAGGCAAGGCAAAAGGAAGACCTTAAGGTCAAATATCCCCAAGCCAATTTTGCTTATCGTGGCTATCCAAATGCTGGTTCAAGTGGCGGCAAAGCTCCAAGTAAGAAAAGAAAGAGAAAGGGAAAGCAGCCGTATAAGGTGCAGCATGGTGAAAGGCAAGGAAATCTGAAATGTTTCTTTTCCAACAAACCTGGGCACAAGAAGGCTGATTGCCTGAAAAGGAAGGCATGGTTTGAAAAACGAGGTATACATTTTGTTTCAGTATGCTTCGAATCAAATATGATTGAAGTACCTTCTAATACTTGGTGACTTGATACTGGTGCAACCACTCATATGTCTAATATTATATAGGGTTACCTAAATCTCCAGCGAATGTCGGAAAGTGAAAGCTTTCTATTTATGGGAAACCGGATGAAAGCTAGAATTGAAGGTGTCAGGACATATAGAATCATATTAGATACGGGCTATTGCCTGGATCTAGAAAACTGTTTATATGTTCCCAATTGTTCTAGAAATCTTGTTTCCGCTTCAAGGTTGGATGTATTAGGTTTTGAATTTTAGGTTGGACATGGTTGTTTTTCATTGTATCGTGGTAAAAACCTATGTGGTACTGGTTTATTATCAGATACTTTGTATTGTTTCAATCTAAGTTCTAAATTTATTAATTCCCTGTTTCATATTTTGACTGAACATGATGTTGGTATGAAGAGGCATGCACTTAACGAGTCCTCCGTTGACTTGTGGCATAAAAGACTCGGTCATATATCTAAGGAGAGGATTATGAGACTAATTAAAACTAATGTTTTGTCTCAGTTTTGTGTGGATTGCATTAAGGGTAAGCAAACCAAACATGTATCAAAACATACAGCCACTAGAAGTAATGGATTACTCGATCAAATACATACAGATATTTGTGGTTCTTTTGATGTACCGTCTTGGGGCGGTGAAAAGTATTTCATCACTTTCATTGATGATTACTCTAGGTTCTGTTACCTTTATTTGTTGCATGAAAAGTCTCAATCTGTTGATGTCCTTGAGACATTCATTACGGAGATTGAGAGACAGCTAAATAGAAAGGTTAAGGTAATACGTTCCGGCAGAGGTGGTGAATATTATGGAAAGACATCAGAAGTTGGACAAATTGTAGGTCCATTTAAGAAACTTCTTGAATCTAAGGGCATTTGTGCGCCGTATACAATGCCCGGCTCGCCACAACAAAATGGCGTTGCAGAAAGGCGTAATCGTACATTGATGGAAATGGTTAGGAGTATGATAAGTAATAGTTTTGTACCTATTTCATTGTGGATGTATGCATTGAGGACAGCTGCATACATATTCAACAGGTTACCTAGTAAAGCAGTTCCTAAGTCACCTTACGAACTGTGGACATCTAGGAAACCTAGTTTAAGACATCTTCACGTATGGGGTTGTCAAGCCGAAGTGAGGATATATAATCCACATGAAAAGAAATTGGATTCCAGAACCATCATTGGTTATTTTATTGGATATCCAGAGAGGTCAAAAGGTTACAGATTCTATTGTCCAAACCATAGTACGAGAATTGTAGAGTCTGGGAATGCTCGATTCATTGAAAATGGCGAAATCAGTGGGAGTGTGGGAGTACGTGATATCGAGATAAGAGAGTCATTGATGGACCAAAATCCATCAAGTGATTCATCTTATGTTTTTGTTCCTATTATTGTAGTACAACCAAATGGCGTGAATATGGAATGACAACAAATGGATACTCCACACCTAGTTACTGACGCCATTGTTCAAGAAGAGCAAGAAAATATTCAAGCAAATGAACAAGTGCAACCTCGAGAAGGAATAGCTTTGAGGAGGTATACTAGAGATAGAAGACCAGCTATTTCAAATGATTATATGTGTTATGCACTTGAACATGAAAATGACTTGAGCATGAATGATGACCCGATCTCTTTTGACCAAGCCATGGGTAGTAGAAATTCTGACAAATGGTTGGATGGCCATGAAGGAAGAGTTGAAATCTATGGATGACAACAATGTTTGGGAAATGACAGAATTATCGAAGGATTCTAAAAGAGTTGGTTGTAAATGGGTCTTTAAGACCAAATGAGACTCTAAGGGCAACGTCGAGAGGTATAAAGCCAGACTTGTCGCCAAATGTTACACTCAAAATAATGGTATTGACTACAAAGACACTTTCTCTCCGGTTTCTAGAAAGGACTCTTTAAGGATTGTCATGGTTTTGGTGGCTCACTTTGATCTTGAGCTTCACCAAATGGATGTTAAAACAGCTTTTCTCAATGGAGATTTAGAAGAAAAGGTATATATGGATCAACCTCAAGGTTTTGAGACCACAAGTAGAAGCAATCTGGTTTGTAAGTTGAAGAAATCTATTTATGGATTAAAACAAGCTTCTCGACAATGGTACTTGAAGTTCAATGATACTGTATTGTCATATGGGTTTGTAGAAATGACTGTTGATCAGTGTATCTACATTAAGATTGTAAGAAGCAAGTTTACAATCCTTGTATTGTATGTAGAGGATATTCTTCTTGCCGCCAATGATCGTGGGTTATTACATGATGTTAAGGATTATCTTTCTAGTAACTTTGAGATGAAAGATATGGGTGAGGCTTCCTATGTGATCGGAATAGAAATATTTCGAGACAGATCACAAGGAATTTTGGGATTGTCTCAAAAGGCTTACATCGACAAAGTTTTAGAAAGATTTAAAATGGAATCATGTTCACCAAGTCCGGTTCCCATACAGAAAGGGGATCGTTTCAGTCTATCCCAATGTCCTAAGAATGACTTAGAGCGTAAGGAAATGGATGACATTCCTTATGCCTCTTTAGTCGGAAGTTTGATGTATGCTCAGACTTGTACTAGACCGGATATCAGTTTTCGGTTGGTATGTTGGGTCGTTACCAATCTAATCTCGGACAATTTCACTAGAGAGCTGCAAAGAAAGTTTTAAGATATCTACAAGGCACCAAGGATCACATGCTCACATATAGAAGAACTAGCAATCTTGAGATTGTTGGTTATTCAGACTCAGACTATGCCGGATGCTCGGATACTCGAAAATCGACATTTGGTTATTTGTTCCTTCTAGCTGGGGGAGCTATTTCATGGAAGAGTGGTAAGCAGTCTGTCATTGCTACTTCCACTATGGAGGCCGAATTTGTAGCATTGGTACCATTGCTAGACCGATAAACATATATTGTGATAATGCGACAGCCGTATTCTTGTCGAAGAACGATAGATATTCCAAGGGTGCCAAGCATATGGATTTAAAATATCTATCGGTTAAAGAAGAAGTGCAAGATCAAAGAGTTCCAATTGTGCATATCGGCACCAATGATATGATCGTGGATCCGTTTACTAAAGGACTAGCTCCAAAGATCTTTCTTGGCCATGTTAGTGAAATGGGAGTAGTCACGAAGTCCTTGTATTGCTGATGATTATACATGTACGAATATAAGTCTTGCACATTGAAGTTTATTTGAACTTTAGATATCAATATAAGTTTTGATTTTGCTTATCTATGAATCATATTTTAGTTATACATATTTGTTATGATTATAGATACTTAGTCTTTGTTCAAAGACATTGTGGGATAAGATAATTTTGGATGTCTATCTTATCAAATTACAGATGTTTGAGTTATATTGATTTGTGATACATGGAAGGAATCAGGACATTTTGCCAGACCCGTGACCGCCATGATTCGGTCAATTTAATTCTTATATAGTTGTGACTCGTATATAAGATCATTTAAGTGAGCTCAACGATTTTATATACTTGTCATATATGAATCAAGTGGGAGAATGTTAGAAATTTTATTCTAACGTTGATTCATATAAATATAAGTATTAGATAATTGTTATTGAGGTACACACGGTGATGATTAGTGTCGTATT
>CM071870.1:24047115-24113398 GCA_036759665.1 Gynandropsis gynandra | reverse complement strand
CAATTATAGAAATCTAATGATGGTTTTGTGATTAATTACAAATTGAGGATTTATTGTAATTAATGAGAATTTAAAGGGTATGTAGCAAAAGACATGTCTTTTAGGACATGTCTTTTCATTATTAAAAAAAATGTCTTAATACCCTTTGAATTCATTCACCGTAATAACAATAATCACAAAACAAACAAATACACAAAAGGAAAACTCTCTTATATCATCAAAGAGAGATTGAAGGAGATTTCAGAGGAATAGGCATTGGAGAAAAGATCCACCGAATGCAAATCATGAAAAATTCAAGTAAGTCTTTTATTTATTGTTTGGTTGATTTAATTTCCTATTAGAATGTCGATAATAATTGATTCCGCATATAGGATTATGGAATTTTTTTACATACGAATGCACTAAAAATACAAGTTAGAAAAGTTACAAGTTTTTGTCTTTATAGCCATGCGATGAACCGTTACCAAAAAGATAAAATCTTATAATTGCTCACCAGAAGCCTGTCTTTTCTTTATTATTTTTTTTTTGCATTTTATTTTTCCCCTTTTTAACTGTCAATCAACGAGGAACTTCAGCATCGAAACGAGCTAAATATGCAACTTGGCAAGGCTTATGCAAAGCCTATCACCTGATTCTTCACATGATTTATTCAGTCCACTCATGAACAAGCATCTTTCCTACTAGTATTTTCAATACATATATGTGATGATTCGACTATATTTTGTTCATGAGCCTCATTTCGATCTCTTGCTGTGTCTATTCGGGGTTTGTCTTGGAGAGAAATGTCATTTGAAAACAACAACAGCACAAATCTGACTAAATTAGGTCAGATCTCTCAGCATCTTCCACTCTCTATCTTATGCAGATCGATCGCGGTTTCTGGTGCTATACTTTTCTTCTTGCACACATTTGCGTTTAGCATTGCGCACAGAGGAACCCTGAATCTATTTCTCCCTTCCGAGCTGAAATTGTCGTCATTTTCCTCGTCATCATCCATGATATATCCTGTGTCACTGTCTGCAGCTGTTGAAACTCCTACTAATATCAGTCACCTTGTGTTTGTTATTGTTGGAAGTGTCACAACTTGGAAACATCGAAGAGGTTACATAGAATCTTGGTGGAGACCAAACATCACAAGAGGACATGTATTCCTTGAGAAAGCTCCCATGCGGGATCTCTTGCCCTGGCCTCTCACATCTCCTCCTTTTCGTGTAAACAAAGACTCCTCTACAAGGCTAAGTGACTATGCGAGGCGCACGAGCCAAACTGCGATCCGCCTGTATCAGTCCCTGTCGGAGTCATTCAACAATGCTTCTGAGAGCGCGAGATGGTTTGTGGTAGCGGACGATGACACTATTTTCTTCTTGGATAACTTAGTTGAAGTTCTGAACAAGTACGACCACAAGAAACACTACTACGTTGGGATGAACTCGGAGAACATCTGGTCGAACGACGTCTTCTCTTACGACATGGGATATGGAGGAGGCGGCTACGTGTTGAGTTATCCCACCGTGGAAGCGTTGATTGAGAGAATGGAAGAGTGTATCGGGCGATATCCATTCATGTTCAGTGATCTCCTCTCGTTCCTTTGCTTGTCAGACATGGGAGTCGACCTGACTCCTGAGAAGGGCTTTCACCAGGTTAAAATTTCCTTTCGAATCCCACAATTCCTCGATTTTACTTGGTCAAGATTTAACTTTTATTTGCTACGCAAGAAACTTCATCTGTTTTCCTTGCGTCTCAAGACAGATTGATCTGCATGGCGACGTCTCAGGTCTCTTATCAGCTCACCCTCATTACCCTCTCATCAGTCTCCACCATTTTGATGTTATAGACCCTATTTTTCCTAAAATGAATCGTCAAGAATCCATAAAACATCTGATGAATACGGCGAAAATCGACCAATCTCGTCTTCTTCAGCAGACAATATGTTACTACAAAGAAAACAACTGGTCTGTCTCTATTTCTTGGGGCTACTCTGTCCAAATCTACGAGTCCATATACCCACGAAACCAACTCAAAAGGCCTCTCGAAACGTTTACTCCTTGGAAGAACGTTAAACCTCCGTTTTACAGATTCAACACAAGACGAATAACCAAAGATCCTTGTGAAATGCCTCACATGTTGTTCTTGGACTCCGTTGTGGATGTGAAGAACGATGAGGCTCTCGGTACTTACAGGGTCAAAACGGCACGTCGGTCGCCTCCCTGTGTTTTAAACGGCAACCATTCTGCTCATGTGGTTACAGAAGTTCGAGTCGTCAACCCAACATTGCACAATAAGGTAAGATTTGGACGTTGGTTGAATAATATATACGTGCATGTTTTTTCAGATAATTTTTTTGTTTGAGTTTAAAATTAAAGTTTAAGTTTAATTTGTAATCAAATTTAGGTTGTTTGTTTGATACTTTCAAAGTTAGTTTAGATCTAAATTTTAAGTTTAATTTAGTATTTTATTTATAAAAATTTTTTTAAGAAAATTATCAAAATATACACTTTACATATAAATCATATTTATTAATTATTTTTATTAATTTCACTTTTTTAAAATTATAATGTTTATAATTATTATTATTTATAAGTTACATTTAAAATAATTTTATATATTTTAAAAATAAAAATTAATCATATATAATATTAATTATACAATTTAATAAAAATTATCAATTTTGATATTTTTAAAGGTATTTTGGTAATTTATATATTTTAAATTCGAAATCTGAATTAGAACGGTGATAATTTCAACATCCAAAAAATTGCTGATTCAAAGTCTGAATCGAGATTTTGAGTTTAGATTTCAAAATGAAGTTGACCAAACGATCATAAATCTAATTTTGGGTCTTAATTTCGACTCAAAATTCTATAAAAAAAAATATGCTATATATATTATATTGAAAAAGTAGATGGTTTTGTGGTGTGTCTCCTTCTATTCCGAATTAATGCAAATGTAATTGAGTATAAAGTATATATTTATTTATAAACCAATATAAAAAATTAGGAAATAAATCAAAAGTAAGGAATTTATTTATTAATATAAGATATAGTTGATGTATTTGAATATAATTTTTAAAAGTGAACTTTATTTAGCATTTTCGGTTTAAAGTGATGCAAAACAATTTGGTTTTATTTTTCAGGATGGAAGAATTGAATGTTGCGACGTTGGATTTGCAAATAATAAAACTGACACTTTGGAAGTGAAGATGAGAGCTTGCCTCAAAGGCGAAATAATTTCTTAAACAATATCCACACACAGACATATATATATATATATATTAAAGTTAAAAACAAGATTATTTCTGGAGGAGTACATTAATTGTTACAGTCTTATAATATTATTTCTAATATTTTGATTTTAGTTCGTTATTTGTAAAATCTGTAATGTAGAATGTGAATTTTTCTGGGAATTTTTTGTTTATTCATTTATTTAAGAGAATGATTAATCCACAATTACTATATAAAATAGAATCGGAAGTGAACACTAGATAGAACTCGTTTTCCGACTGACAGCGCGTTCTCACTTTATTATGTTTTTTTTTTTCAAATCCGACCATTTGATTTTTCACCGCGAATCGTACAGTCTATTTGATTTCTATCCTCTGAAAAAAAAAATAGTGATAAAATTATTTTTTGAAAAAAAAATTAAAGTTAGACACGGAAAGTCGAGATTTAAATGAATTTTCGTTTAAAATAATGGAACCATACATTTGCGATGGATTCCACATTTGTTTTTTGTTGGAAATTTTCCCCTATATAAGAGGGGTTTTAGAGAGTTTAAAACCATCCTAAAATCTCAAAACAAGAATAAGAAGAGGAAAAACAGAGAGAAAAAGAAGTATTTTTTAGTCTTGAAGGTTCTTCTTTTGGTTCTTTGAGAGAGTCTTTCTCCTTATTATAAGAGAGAAATATCGGTGTTTTCCCCTTACAGTTAAAGAGAAGTGTTGTAATTTTTTGAGAGTTAGTAAAAGCTTTCTACTGTTTGACCGTGGACGTAGGCACTTTGCCGAACCACGTAAAATCCCGGTGTCTCACTTTTCCATTTTCTCGTCTCTACTTTGTTGCATAACAGTTATTTATCCACGTCCGATCTTAATAGTGGTATTAGAGCTCTGGTTTAATACCAGTTGTTCATACGACGATTGGGTTATAGTGAGATAAATATTGATAAATGTTAACACGATATAAGATACAGAAGTTCGACGAGAATAATTTCTCGACATGGAAAACAAAGATGACGATTGTTCTGATGAAAGAGGGTTGTTTAACGGCTATTGGGGAAAAGCCGAAGGATATGACTGATGAGCACTAGAACAAAATAAATGAAAGTGCCATCGCAGTTTGCACCTTGGTCTCGTCAATGACATCCTAAATAGTGTAGAAGAGTTGGAGACTCCAAATGAGATATGGGATTATCTCTCAAAGTTATATGAGACGAAGTCATTCCACAACAAGATCTTCTTGAAAAGAAGATTGTACACTCTTTGGATGTCGAAATCTACTTCCATGACAGAGCATATAAGTACACTCAATAAGCTATTTTCAAAACTCTCCAAAATGAGTTACAAAATAGATGTAAAAAGAGCGTGCTGAGATCTTGCTCCAAAGTTTACCAGATTCGAATGATTCACTCATCTTGAACATGACTAGCAATCTTTCACGGACTATATAGTCTTTGAAAATGTTGCAAAAACTGTTATGGAAGAAGAACAGAGTTACAAAAATAAGCAGAACATGTTGATAGACTCGCAACAAGCAGAGGCCTTAGCAATGATCAAAGGGAATTCAACAGAACATGGTTCAAGTGGGAGTCAATATGCGGAAAAATCAAAATCAGGAAGTAAGAAGGTTATTAAATCCTTTCACTCAGGAAAGAAATGTCATTCGAAGAAGCAATGTTGGTATTATAATAAAAATGGAGAGAAAGCAGAAAAGCCTCAAGGCAACGTTGCAAATGTCCATAATTGTGAAATGTTGTACAATGAGGTAACCACAGTTACTGAAGACAGACAAATGTTTTTAGATATATGGCTTCTAGATTCAGGAGCGTCATGGCATATGACCTCTCGGAAGGTTTGTATAGTTCAAACCATTCAAGGGGTACGATTCGTGGAAGGTTTGACAAAGAATTTATTGTTTGTTGGACAATTAGATGGCATAGAATGCAAGACCTATATGGAAAATGGGATCATAACAATTGTCATGGATGCGCTGGTTGTACCGAAAGCTGAAAATATAACATTAAAGCTATACATGTTTAAAGGAAATACACTAAGGGAAGGAGAAGCGAATGCCACAAAATCAAGTTCAACCGGACTCAACGATGTCGTGGCACCAAAAACTGTGTCACACATCGGAACAAAGCTTAAAGATTCTTGCAGATTGTGGTCTTCTCCCGGGGCTCAAAAAAGTTACATTACCTTTTTGTGAGCACTGTGTTAGAAGTAAGCAACGCATATCCAAATTCAGCAGTTCAACTACTAGAAGCAAGGCTATTTTGAATCTGATTCATTTTTTATATTTGGCAAGCACCGGAGATGTCTCTAGGAGGTGCAAGATACTTTGTATTTTTCATTGATGACTACTCTAGGAGATGTTGGGTGACCCAATAAAGAAGAAATAAGATGTATTTGAAGTTTTAAAAATCTTCAAAGCGCGGATCGAGTTTGAATCCGGAAAAAGGATCAAAGGCTTGAGGTCAGACAATGGAATAGAATATACTGACGATGAGTTTAATCAGTTCTTTCAGCAAGAGGGAATCAAAAGACAGTTCACGGTGGTATTCACACCTCAACAAAATGGTGTAACATAGCGGATGAATAGAACCCTGTTGGAAAGAACAAGGGCTATTGTTGAGAACTACTAGCTTGGCAAACACGTTTTGGGCCGAAACAATTGTCACCGTCTGTTTTGTGATCAATCGGTTACCATCAACCATAATTGATCTGAAGACAGCTATAGAGATATGGATGGGAAAGCCAGGTGATTATTCCAACCTTCATATGTTTGAATGTACTGCATATTCTATGTATAACACCTAAGAAACAACTAAATTGGATCCAAAATCTAGAAAGTGTGTCTTCTTAGGGTATGCCAATAGAGTTAAGGGGTATCACCTGTGGGATCCCATTACCTACAAGGTTATTATCAGCAGAGATGTCATATTTGCATAAGAACAGGTGAAAAATAATAGTAGTTCTTTGGAAAGAGCAGAGACGATGAGAGTTGATGTTGAAAATCGAACGGAACAACACTTTCCATATTCTTTTGAAGATATTGAAGATCCCGACCAACTGATATTTCAGAAATGCAACTCCAACATTCAGATTGAGAGAGGAGAAAACCAGTATGGCAAAATGACTTCATTGTGGAGGAAAATGTTACTTATTGTCTTCTATCTAAATATGGAGAACCACTCACATTTCTTGAGGTGGTTCAAGGAAAAGATTCATCTCAGTGGATGACAGCAATGGAAGAAGAGATAGAAGCGTTTCACAAAAACAAGACGCGGGATCTTGTTCCTTTACCACAACGAAGGAAGGCCATTCGAAACAAATAGGTCTTCAAAATAAAACGAGATTGCAATGATCAAGTAGAAAGATATCGTGCAAGGCTGGTGGTAAAAGGATTTTCTCAGAAAGAAGGGATCGATTTCAATGAAATCTTCTCACATGTTGTTCAACTCACAACAGTTGGAGTTTTCCTAGTAATGTGTTCTACATTGGATATTCACCTTGAGCAGTTAGATGTTAAAACTGCGTTTATTTTCTTCATGGAGAACTTGATGAAGAAATTTATATGCTCCAACCAGAAGGATTTGCAAACAAAGGAAAAGAGAACTTGTTTTGTAGGCTAAACAAATCATTATACGGTCTCAAAGAGGCGCCGAGATGTTGGTATAAGAGATTTTATTCTTTCATAATGAGCTTTGAATACAACAGACTGAATGCAGATCCTTGTGCGTACAACAAGAGATTTAGTGATGATGATTCCATCATTTTGATATTGTATGTTCACGACATGTTGGTAGCAAGCCTCACAAATAATCGTATTAAAGAATTAAAGGCTCAGTTGGCTAAAGAGTTTTAAATGAAAGAATTGGCCAAAATAAACAAGATTCTGGGGATGCAAATTCACCGAGACAAAAATAATAAGAAGATTTGGCTTTCACAAAAGAACTATATCAGTAAAACCTCGCGTCGTTTCAACATGCAAGATTGTATGCCAATTTCTATCACTCTTCCTATTAATTTCAAGTTATCCTTTAAGATGAGTCCTACCATGGAAGAAGAGAGGATGAAGATGTCTCGAGTACCGTATGCATCAGCAGTGGGCAGTTTGATGTTTGCCATGATATGTACCAGACCAAACATTGCACAAGCAGTGGGAGCGGTTAGTCGATATATGACAAAACCTAGAATTGAGCATTAAAGTGATGTGAAGAGGATCTTGAGATACCTCAACGGCACCACAAATGTTGTATTGTGTTATGGAGGATCAGACTTGACTCTTACTGGGTATGTCGATTCGGACTATACCAGTGATCTCGACAAAAGAAAATCCACCATAGGATACGTATTTACTCTTGCTGACGATACTGTAAGCTAGGTTTCAAAACTATAGTCTATTGTCGTGATATCTACGATAAAGGCTGAGTATATTGCGGCTACACAAGTCCGTAAAGAGGCAGTTTGGTTGCAGATGTTGATGGAGGAGCTTGGTCATAAACAAGATAATATTGTCTTGTTTTGTGATAGTCAAAGCGCTTTTCATCTTGCAAAGAATTCAACATTTTATCCAACGACGAAACACATAAGGGAACAATATCATTTTGTACGAGAGAAGGTGGAGGAAGACAACATGGATATTCAGAAAATCCACACAAAAGAAAACATGGCGGATATGTTGACGAAACCAGTAAATAGTGAAAAATTTATATGATGTCGATCTTCTATGGGTCTAGCGGAAACATGAGCAACGTGAGAAAGGAAAAGTGGAGAGGAAGAAGGAATACAACAAAAAAATATTTAAGTGGGAGAATGAAGAAAAAAATAGTGATAAAATCACTTTTTGACCAAAATTAAAGTTAGACAACAAAAGTTGGCGACTTTGTTGAATTTTGGTTCAAAGTAGTGGGCCCCACACCATTGCGTCAGGCTCCATGTTTTTTTGTTAGAAATTTTTCTCTATATAAGGAGGGGTTTTGGAGAGTTCAAAACCATAATAAAATCACAAAATAAGAAGAAGAAGAGGAAAAACAGAGAAAAAGAAATCTCTATTAGTTTTTAAGGTTCTTCTCTTGGTTCTTTGATAGAGTCTTTTTCCTCATTGTAAAGGAGAAATATCGGTGTTTTCTCCTCACAGTTTGAGAGAAGCATTGTAATTTCTTGAGAGTCAGTAAAAGCCTTCTACTATTTAACCATGGACGTAGGGATTTTGCCGAACCACGTAAAATCCCGGTGTCCCACTTTTCCATTTTCTCGTTTGTACTTTGTTGCCTAACAGTTATTTATCCACGTCCGATCCTAATATCATCTTTATCGAATTTTTGGTCGTATGATTTTTTACTTCTTTCATCACTGCCGTTTTAACTTCCTTAATTTGTATACGTTTTCAGCACTTCATTGTGTTTTCGTTGTTAGATCTCACCCATCTGTTCAAATCCTTTACTTCTTTACCAATGTTGGATGTTCGCTCTTTTCCATCCAATTTCAACCTTTAGATCAGTAGTTGTGGTTTAATTTGGACTGTCCAATTTTGGCTTCACATACACATATGTATGTATGTATGTATGTATGTATGTATGTATGTGAATACATGCATATTCAAAACACATTTATGTGGTTGTGCGCGATTATATATATATATATATATATACACATGTACATGTTAAAATATAAATATGTGGAAAGATACCAAACATCCTGAGATCTCCTACCGATGGCTTGTGATAACTTTAAACTTTGCGAGAAGTTTTATGATCCATTTTCTTGGTTGGAAGTCTATTCAATAGATAAACTAGTGGGAAAACAGCTTGTCCTAAACTTCTTTGATAGGTTTTTCTCTTTTAACATGCTCATGATCATTTCTAATGCTGTTGTGTTTCTCCTTTCAGCTTTTCCATTCTACTGAACACAATAAACCATAGTAAGCTTCCTTTTCATTCATTTTCAATCTAACAATTTTTTGAATTCTCCTCACAACTCTTCCACTCTCTGATACAAGTCTTTTCAACTTCTTGTCACTTTGTGCTTCCAGTAGGTTTTCTAAATACAATTGTTACTCATGTTTAATGAGTAACAATTTTTGCGAAGGAGTCATTAACATGTGTGACAATCGTGGTAATCATAGAGGTGATCGCAATCAACAATTGGTACTACCCATGGTGTAAAATTTTGTTGTCGAAAATTTAATGCACTAGAAGATGAGAGTACGGTATGTATGTACAACCATCAAAAAATTATATATCGGTTACAACAAGACGATAACAGACACTCCTCCACCAAATTCTTTTTCAAATATTTCAATACTGTTTACATACGATACTAGGTATGGTTTCCCATAATGACATATAGATTATATATCAAATTGATGGACGACAACAGTGATTTTGTTTCTTTGTGTTAAATAAGTTATCCAACTGGTTAAAAACTGTTGAGACGTGTGAAAAGAATATCTAGTTTATATTAATTGTTACAGTTTCATTAATCTTCTTAATGCTTTATTAGCTTTTTAATTAGTTTATTTTGTTGGTTAATAGCGGTTTTAAGTTCTGTTACACTGAGACTTGGGTATATAAGCCCTTTTCATTGTTTTTGAGAAGATAATCAATAACAGAAAAGCTTTTACAAAATTCCTTTCAATTTCAAATTTCTTTTCCGTGAAATTGTATCAGAGCCTTATCACTCCTGTTCTTCGCATCTCTGATATAGCTTAATTTTCTCCAGCAATCTCCGATTCGTTCCTTCTTTTTTACTTTTTGATTCGATTTGATTTTTCGACTTTCTTCGATTTCCATTCGATCCTCACAATTTTCTGTTTTTGTTCTCTCGATCGAGTATTCCTTGAACCTCAATGAGAAGAAATCGACGATCCCAAGTTCTTTTACTCCATTCAGAAATTCTTTTCCGTTGGACGACTCGTAGGAGTTGAGAGGGGTGGCTGATTCATCGTGTTCTACTGGAGATCATCAATCTCAATCAGATCCATATAAAAATCCTCTCTATCTACAAACAAGTGATACAAGCTGTGTTCTCTTGGTCACTAAGAAGCTCACCGGCGAGCTAAATTACAATACATGAAAAAGGCTATGCGAATGGCTCTCGATGGCAGAAACAAGCTCGGTTTCATTACTGGTAAGATCGTACAACCATCATCTGATCATTCTGATCATGAAACTTGGTCTCGATGCAACGATATCGTCTGCTCTTGGTTATTGAGTGTTGTCTCAAAGGACATTTCTGATAGCATTGTTCACATGAACACTATTTCAGAGATCTGGAATAACTTGGCTGAACGTTTTAGTTAGAGCAATATGCCTAGGATTTATAGAATCGAAAACAGCTTCTAGAATCTCACACAAGGATCTATTTATTTTAACATCTATTACACGAAATTCATCACATTGTGGCAGGAATTGCGTAGTTTGGATGAATTTCCTGGTTGTACCTGCAACAAATGTGAGTGTAGCCTCGATGATATGCTGGTTAAGAAGAACGAAAAATATCTGCTGAAATTTCTAATGGGATTAAATGATTCATTTGATCTGGTTCATCATCAAATTCTCATGATGGATCCTTTGCCTTCTGTTTCCAAGTCATTTAAATTTTTGGTTCAAGACAAGCAGCAAAGAGGCTTGTTACGTGTACCAGAACAAGTTGTTTTTCAAGCTACTCATTACACACATTCTCCTTCTTATCGACCGAGAGGATCTGGTGGATATTCTACCACACAACCAAGACCAAGGCCAACATGTTCTCATTGTGGTCTAGTTGGTCATCTGGTCACCCGCTGCTACAAGCTTCATGGATATCCACCTGGATATAGAGTTCCTAAACCTCGTGCAGCTGCTGCAAACTCAACTCAAGGCTCTAACAGAATGAACTCAGTGATGCATAAACATAATCAATTCGTTCTAACAGTAGCATGCCTTCAGTTCTTTTTACTGCAGCACAGTTGCAACAACTAGTTTCTCATCTTAGTACTTGCTTTACAAGGTCCTGGCTCTACTTCTTCAGCTCAGTCCTTGATATCTTCAGCCTCACCCACTCTTGGTAACAATGTTTCTTCCCATATCTTATCTACTTCTTTGGAACCATGCCTTACTATCAGTTCAACTGCCTGGGTAATTGATACATGAGCTAGTTCTCATGTCGGCAATGATTTATCTTTGTTCTCTGTGTTTTCGTCTACTCACAATGTTTCTGTCACATTACGAAATGGTGTTAACATCCCTGTAACACATATTGGCACTGTAATTTTCTCTTCTATTCTCACTCTCAATTCTATATTTTTTATTCATTCTTTCAAATTCAATCTGATTAGTGTCAGTGCTCTCACTCATAATCTCTTGTCTCAGTTTCTTTTTCTTATGTTTCTTGTCTAATACAAGACCATTCTCGGGACTTGGTGATTGAGAAAGGTAACCTGATTCATAGTCTATACTTTTTGGATCAACCATCATCTCAGTCATTAGTCTCATCTTCTCAAATTTGTTCTTTAGTACTCTCTTCTCATCTTTGGCATCAAAGAGTTTGTCACCGTTCCCCAGTCAAAGTTAAGATGCTTACAGATCAATCTGTAATTGAGATCCCATTTAATGATAATGCTTCTTCTTCACATTGTTAAGTCTGTTTCCCTTTCATTTCACATAACCATAAATCTGATACTTCTTTTGATCTTATTCATGTTGATATATGGGGTCCTTTTCATGTAGAAACTGTGGAAGGATATAGATACTTTCTTACTCTTGTTGATGATTGTACTCGAGCCACTTGGACATACCTATTACATAATAAATCTCAAGTTTCTTCAGTTTTCTCTGCTTTTCTCATTCTCATTGAGACAGAATTTAGAACCAAAGGTAAAGACATTCGTTCTGATAATGCACAAGAGCTTCATTTTACCGATTTACTCACAAAAAAGGGCATTTTACATTTTTATTCTTGTGCATATACACCACAGCAAAACTGAGTAGTTGAAAGAAAACATCAACATCTTTTAAATGTTGCCCGAGCTCTTTTGTTTCAATGTAAAGTACCACTTAAATATTGGGGTGATTGCATTTCCACTGCTACTTATCTTATCAATCGTACTCCTGCAGCTAATCTTGATAACAAAACATCTTTTGAACTTTTAACTAGAAAACGACCTGAGTACAATCATCTTAAGGTTTTTGGAAGTTTCTGTTATATTTCCACATTTTTGAAAGACCGTCATAAATTCTCAGCAAGGGCTCAACCTGCTGTTTTCCTAGGATATCCTCAAGGATACAAAGGTTATAAGGTTCTTGATCTAGAAAGTAACTTGGTTTCTGTCTCCCGAAATATTGTCTTTCATGAAGATGTTTTCCTTTAAAAAATTCTCATACATCTTTACATCTTCTGGTTCTGCATCTGGTCCTTTGGATTTGTTTCCTCATCCAGCTTTGCCTACTTCCTTATCAGATCTTCCTTATACACAAACTTCACTTGATGTTATTCCTGCTAATAATTCTTCGCCTCCTTCCAGTCCTGTTCTTTCTTTTCCTTATCCTCATTCCACACACAGAGAACAAAACAGACCAAAGTGACAACGTAAAGTTCCGAGGTATTTGACAGATTACCATTGTTACCAGTTACAGCATAGCCAATCTGAAACTGTTTCTAAAACACCGCACCTTATCCCATAATTGCTTTCGTTTCCTATGATCACTTAAGTGAACCATACAGACATTTCATTTTAAACATTACCACTGAAAAAGAATCATCCTCATTTACCCAAGTTATCAAGTCTGAGAAGTGGAAGGAAGCTATGAACATTGAATTAAGTGCTTTGATGGGTAATAACACTTGGTATGTTGTTTCTTTACTTGACAACAAAAGACCAGTGGGTTGCAAGTGACTTTATAAAATTAAATATAACCCGGATGACACAGTTGATCGTTATAAAGCCGATTGGTTGCAAAAGGTTATACACGGTAGGAAGGAATTGATTATGTGGATACGTTTAGCCCTGTGGCGAAGATGGTAACTGTTAGGCTTATGGTTGCTCTAGCTGCTTCACAAAACTGGTCAATAATACAAATGGATGTCACCGATGCATTTTTAAATGGGGATTTGGATAAGGAGATATACATGTCATTACCTCAAGGATATATCCAGCTTTAGGGGAGATTTCACCACAGAATGTTGTCTATAAACTTCAAAAGTCCTTTTATGGTTTAAAGCAGGCTTTACGACAATGGCATTAAAAGCTTGCATCTGTCTTACTTGAATCTGGTTTTACACAGTATAAGTCAGATCATTCTCTCTTCTTACAACATACTTCTGATCATTTTTTTGCTCTTTTGGTGTACGTTGATGATATACTGATCTTTAGTAACAAAGATTCTACAGTTTATGGCCTTAAACGTATTATGTACACGTCTTTTAAAGTCAAAGACATTGGCAATGTCAAGTACTTTTTAGATCTGGAAATTGCAAGGTCAGACCATTGTGTTTCACTTAATCAGAGGAAGTATGTCTTAAAGCTTTTGGAAGAGTTTGGTATGCTAGGTTGTAAACCTGTTGTTGTTCCAATGGAGGTAAATCTCAAGCTGTCACAGTCTGATGGAGATTTACTGTCTGATCCTTCTTATTATAGAAAAATTGTGGAAAACTCATTGACCTTACCATCACTCGTCCTGATATCTACTTGTGGTAAATAAACTCAGTCAGTTCATGTCGGTTCCCACAAACCTGCATCTTTCTGCTGCACAACGTGTTCTCCGGTATCTGAAAAATGAACCAGGACAAGGGTTATTCTATTCTACACACAATGATCTTTGCCTAAAAGTTTTTATTGATGCAGATTGGGCTTCTTGTGTTGACTCACACAGGTCAGTCACAGGCTATCGTATCTTCCTTGGAGACTCTTTGGTTTCATGGAAATCGAAGAAACAAATTACAATTTCCAGAAGCAGTGTCGAGGCTGAGTATAGGTCGATGGCAAATACAACTTGTGAGTTGGTTTGGCTTGCTGCTCTGCTTCATGAACTTGGTGTTACAGTTCCTGCGTCAGTGTTTCTCTACTGTGATAACACGACAACTTTACACATTGCTAGCAACCCGGTTTATCATGAACGCACTAAGCACATTGAAATTGATTGTCATGTGGTGTGTGAGAAGATATAATATGGGTTCTCAAAGACTCTTCATGTCCAGTCTCAACATCAGATCACAGATATCATGACAAAGCCACTCTTATCAGATTTGTTTCAGAGTCTCATGTCCAATATGGGAGTATCTTCTCTATACTCCTCATCTTGAGGGAGAGTGTTACAGATTCATTAATCTTCTTAATACTTTATTAGCTTCTTAATTAGTTTATTTTGTTGGTTAATAGCTGTTTTAAGTTCTGCCTGAGACTTAGGTATATAATCCTTTTTCATTGTTTTTGGAAATTTTGAAAACTTACCGATGTTTGAATTTCTTGATTGGCTTTAGTTGTGGATCTATGTAGATGTGGGTGGAGCAGGACGGACAAAGCGTTAACAAAACTTGTTTGATATATTTAGAAAGAATAAGTACGTATAACATTGAAAAAATACATAAAATAATACATGTAATCTAGTTTTTCTAATAACGTTGATCATAATGGGAGTAATGCTTGTTACGATCATGATTGTTTCTTTGACGATCATTTGAGCAACAATTGAACAAAAATGCATCGCAAGTTCATCCAATATGATTATTTTTACGAAATGTTTTTTGTATTTGAAATGTTGAAGTGAGGTCAGTAAATTGTTTTATAGTAGAAATAACAAAATAAGTTAATGGAGTAATAACATAATATTACCTATTCAATTTCAATCGGATTTCTATTTTTTTATCGGAGGTTGGCAGTCGCAAATTTGATCCTTGCATAGCAATGAGGAGTCCAACAACATCTACAAGTTTCGAAATTCCAGTAGATGAGTTTAGTAATAAATAAATAGTATATTTGATTTATTGAGAACGTATTTACCCGATACAACTTCTTTGTGGCCAACCAATCAAATCAATTGTCGGTATGAATGCTCCTGAATTTGTCGGAATTATATGAATTTGGTCTGTCACTTTCTCAACAACCGTATCCTCTTTAAAAGATATGCACATACTATTATCGGTTAACTTGTAGTTACAAACATTTGGTAGTATTTTAAAATTTTTTAGGATAAGTATATTTTCTTCCTTTGTATATTGGTTGTATTTATTAACACCGCCAAGAGCTATACGTCATTTAATAATAGTTCCCTGCAATACATCATATACATGATGATGAAAGATATTTATATAATGTGGAATACGTAAATGCATTAACATAACTTATTGTTTCACTATGGAATAAAAAACCAAGACCAAGCAAACAATTGTCAATGATGTGTTTCGTCTCCACCAAATTCATAAAAACGACCTAAAAGGTGTGATTCCTTAGAATGCAATGTAATAGATCCATGATATGGTACACTGTGTATGTGTATCACGCATCTCAAGCTTGGATCTAAATCATGTAAAGTAAGATGTACATAATAAGATCAGCGAGAGGAAAACAAAAGGCGGTTGCAAGCAGAAGGTAACATATCTTGTTAAAAATGGTGATGTAATATATAATATTATTGGCCCTTTGTAAACACTTAAGTCAATAACATGTTAAAGTGCAGTTCATTAAATATTATTCAGTATAGTTGTGGTAATACATGATAGGTTATTTGGTGTGAGTTCAATTAAAATAAATGTTTTGAATGACTTTGATTTTTAAAAAAAATTGTGTAAAGAGGTATATAAATGTTTTGAATGACCATGTCTGAAGACTAGTTTTGGTAGATAAAATCCGATTTGTTTCAAGCTTTGTCCTTGACTTTTGTTTATGGTCATTGCATAACATGTCAAACAGGAAATTGTCGTCTTCGCAATATAAAAGGAAAGGTTGTATCAGTTGAGGATAAAATATTACTTGGAATCAAGACTCTATTGCTAATATGGGTGCCAATGATAATTTCTACCTCTAAAACTCTAGAAGCTAACTGAGTGACAATTAATCGCGTTCCACTGAAAAGGCCTTTTTTTTGGTTGAGATTACTTAACATTATGATAGGAGAACCAACCTTCAAACACAGCTTGTGCCTTGGTAGACTAGAGCATTCAAGATAGTTAAGGTACTCGACCGGGCTTTTCTTCCACCCCGCGTGGGCTTCGTAAGGCGTCGATTATCCCCGAGAGTTTTGCCCAAGGTGAGGATCTACCTACATGTGCGGGGTGCTTGATGATCGATGACCCCACGCGGGTTCCTTGAGTAGCCCGCTCGGGCTTCATAGTTCCCAGAGATCCACCTATTGTGGGGTGCGATCCAACCTGCCTGGGGCATGCAACTCGGGTATAGCTCACGTGGGTTGAAGTGTGGGCACGTGCGAGTTAGTGCTCATCTCAAGTGCTGTCAGCTCCTCCATTAGTTGTAGACATGCCTCGACGTCTTTGGGTGACTGAAATAGGCTCACAGTCCATTCTGATATGCTATCTCCACGGAGTGGATGTCTTGTTGCTCATGTTGAACTTCCTCAGCTAGTTCATCTACCGTGTCAATGTGCATAGGGGGTTCAGTCATGTACGGCTTCTTGAGCGTATCATCGAGCTTGAACTCAATTGACTCGTCTTTGACTTCATGACTAGTTTGCCTTTAGCGTAATATATAATCATGTTCGCCGTATTGAGGAATGGTCTTCCCATAATGATGGGAATCTTAGGGTTTATCTCCATGTCCACTACTACGAAGTCCGCTGGGAATCAGAATGTTTCTACTTGTACTATGACATTCGTCAATATACCTATGAAACTTCGTACGAACTGGTCAGCCAAGGTAATCAGCATGCGTGTGGGCTATAGATCTCCTACTCAATTGAGTTTCTAAACAAGTGATAGTGGTAGAAAGCCTACACTCGCTTCAATACCGATTAGTACATGCTCAATCTCATAATCATAAATCTAGCAACGTATGATAAATTACTTGGCTCAGTCATCTTCTTAGCCATTGTGGGTTGTTGCATGAGAGAGTTAATGACCATCACTACCTCATTATCTACGATCCTCTTTCGTGTTATTATATCCAAGAGGATCTTGGCATAAGAGGGCATATTCATGAGTGCATCGTAGAATGGGATGGTGACTTGCAACTTCCTTAGGAGTTCCAAAAATGTGGCAAATTCAGCATCGTCGTTCTGTTTCCTTTGTCAATGCGGGAATGGTAGGGGTGGTGGCCGAGGAAGGTTTCACGTAGGCCGGATCCTTCTCCTCTTCCTTGTTGGTTTCCTCCTCTTCCATGCCTTGAGCAGTGGTTCATTCACTTGTATTACTCAGAGGCTCATCTCTTGTGGTTGTAGAAGGCATAGGTTGCTCGGTTGACTTGTCATTCCTCAGATAGATGGTGTTGACTTGTTCCTGAGGGTTTACCTCAAGCTGTCGGTTGGATCCTTGTGCCCGATGTGCCACTTGCATATCCAAATGTTTCACGTGTGCTTGGAAGCTCTCCATTTGTTTCCTCATGTCATCTTGCTCATCCTTGATTTCTCAAAGCATAACAATTGCAACATAGGAAGAACGTCGGAGTTAGTTGAGTGTTGTGCGCATTGTTGATAGCATTGGTTCGCCATGTTACTTGTATTACTATAAGAAAGGTTGGGATGCTTCTTGATGTAGCTATGTTGGTATGGCCGATTGTTGATGTAGTTGACTTCTTCTATCCCTCCGCCTATAGATGTGTCTCACTGCTCTATGTGTAGACCCACCATCATCCTATAAATCTCAGCAACATGATGCTTTATGTCAGTTAAATATAGGTTACCGATACTTACCTCCTTTACATTAGCTTTGGATGAGAGATCACAGTTGTAATTTCCAACATTCTTGCCTCCCTCCTTTGCCATATTCTTGATCAGGTTCTCGAGTTATTGGAAAGTGAGGTTGCTGAGGGAGCCATCATCCGCTGCTACAATCATGAAATGTGTGGTCTCTTGGAGCCCTTTCATGGCGCTGGTGATGAGGTATTTCTTGTCCATCCCATTATGTGGACAAATGCGCTGATATCTCTTGAATCGCTCCCATGCATCATGTAGACTCTCACCTCTTTCTTGAAGAGACAATTGATTCGGCTCTGCAACTTCCTATGATCTGGGAAGAACTGCTGCATAAATCATTGCTCTAGCTCATTCCATGAGGTGATGGAAACGGTTGGTAGGTTGAACAACCAATTTTATGTTGTGTCCTTGAGTGAGAATGGGAATGCGGACATGTATAAGTCTCCATGTGTGACTCCCATGCCGATTTATGTAGTGTCACATAGCATCTTGAAATCAATAAGGTGTGCATTTGGGTCCTCATTCTCCGTTCCTCTGAAAGTAGAATTGCGGAGCATCTGGATGAAAGCCGGTTGCAGCTCAATTTTGTTTGTTGTTTGACATGTCATGCTTTATAGCAACTGGGTATGCTTTGGAGTTGTGTAAGCTGCGTAGGTTTCTTCGGCAGCGTCCATCTCGGGTTATGTAGTGTCTCTTTCTCTACTTTTTGTGTTGGAGCTTCTAATGGTACCTGCACAAAAATAGACGAGTAACCAAAAACAAGATACATGTAGATAGAAAATACTCAATAAAAGAAAAAGGAAAAAAATGCAAAGAAAAACTAAGACTCCGAAGAGGACTAAATCTTGATCTAACAAATTCTTAATCTAGTCCGTATTTAGTCCCCAGCAATGGCGCCAAAAACTTGATGAGCGCGACCTATCAAGCAATAAAGTGCCTAATATTCACTTATCGCAAGAATGAGAATCGGTGTAATACCAGGGTCGAACTCTAAGAACAAATGCAACCTAAGCGAAGAATATAACTAAACTAAGATGGATGAAAGTGATGATAATGTGGGGTAAAATCCGAGAATTCTAAATTGAAATATGACAACAATGAGGAAACGCGAAAGACTTGATAATTAAGAATACTACGAGGATCGAGTTACCGGAAATGCAAGGGTACAACCAACAAAAGATCAAAAATCCATCAAACTTCTAAATAACATGGAATTCATGCTCGTAAATAGAGAATGGCTCTCTTGACACCTCTTCTCCTTAACCACAATAACATGCAATCCTACCTCCGAGCAACAATTAACATGTAATTACAGCAGCATTATGCATGCAATCCTAATTCATGAGTCGATTAACCAACCAGTCAGATTCTCATTAATCAAACTCAATCAACAATCTATGTTTCGGATTCATAATCTAACCTCCCAATTAAACATGAAATCCTAAGTTACTGAGCGACCAACACAAGTATAGGACGTTCAAAGCATTGATCGTAGAACCGAAATACAAGAAGCTTTGAAAGATCTAAGCATTTATGCATAGACATAAGCATACCTTACATAATCGTTGTCCCTAACACATATCTAAAGGCTTACTCACTCATGGATTTTGCTGTAAAACAAGAGAAAACAACAATAAACATCATAAAGAGCGGGTAATATGATGCCTCAGACATCCCTATCTTGTCACCGACGTTCCAATGTTGTTTCCTTGCTTTCCAACTCCTCAGCTCTCCTATATGTCTTTTCCTTGCTTTCCAACTCCTCTTCAGCTCTCCTATATGTCTTTTTCGTCCACTTCATCCCCCTTGAAGTTCTGAACTGTTGGTCCTTATATTGGTGGCGCCTTTTAAGTTTTCTCTCGTTTAGTTTCCTTTTTAGGGTTGTGTGTCCGGCACGCGCCCCGTACGGGCTAGGTGCCACCCTGCATGGACTCCCCATTGAATTCGAAACCGAGCGGGCTTGGTGACAGCCCGAGGCGTGCTAAAGTTGCTGGAGGTGCAGCCCGTGTGGGCTAAGAGGAGTACTCCGCACGGGTTCATGGCTTGGTCGTGGTTTTTCTTATTTCACTTGATTGGCTTGAATCTGCTCCGAGTGGTTTGTAGCTCCAAGTATGTGCAATTGACTCCAAGAATCAACATCCTAAAGCTGGATTATGGCTCATCGTCTTAAAAACATAAAAATCAAAGGACTAGATAGAGGAAAATTGTGTCGGTTTTGTAACTCATGCTATGTAAAACAACGCAAAAATGATCTAAATGGGTAGCCTAAAACTAACTCTCACTACGTGTTATCATGTCACGTAGAACCACCAGAGATAGGAGAATTGCTAATTTTGATGACTATATAGTATTTCTTCAAGAATGTAAGGGTGGCAATGAGTTTACGAAAGATGATCCAGTTAAGTTCTATCAAGCCATTCAAATTAAGTCTCTAAAGTGGATGCTTAAGTGTATGGAGGACATTGGTTGTTGGGATCTTGTCCCTTTGTCTGAAGGTGTGAAACTCCTTGGATGCAAATGGATATTCAAAACCAAATCGCATGGTAATCTAAAAAGGTATAAATCACGTCTACTCGCCAAGACTACAAAGAGACTTTCTCTCTATTTCATCAAAAGACTCCTTGAGAATATTGATGGCACTCACAGCTCATTATGATTTTGAGTTGAATCAGATGGATGTTAAGATAGCCTTTATCAATAGTGACATTGAGGCGACTATTTAAATGGTCCAATGATGTGTTCCAAGATAAACAAATTAACCTAAACTACCCGCAAGTGCACGACACATGTGTAGTATTCTAGGTGTCGATCCCACGGGGACTATGCAACACAAATTAAACTCAAAATAAAATCAAACTTGCTATGAACGAAACATTGGTTTTAAGATGAAATAACAAAGCAAACTAATGAGTTCTTGACAATGAAATAAACGTTCTAGGATACGGTTTCACCACAAAGCTTCTGAAACCTATAATCAATCTATCTTTTCATGCATTCCCAATTAAGATATGACGATCCTAATGTGATTTCTACCTTTTCTCGAGGCATAGAAACGTGATTTAATCAAGTTATCCCCTACTTTCGTGGTTGATACGTTAAACTAAACCTATATGTGCTATGATTTATCCAATTAACCCTCAACCGTTACTACTCTATTTCCATGACCTAATCTCGATTCTTTTTAGCCTGATCATCCGGGATTAGAATTCTCATTTCGCTCCTTCTTCTAAGTCCCTAACACATGCATCTACTTGGCCTTCATAAATATAAGACGATTCAACACTCGCACAAAGAATAGATAAACAAAATGGGAATTGCAGTCACAGGTAAAGCAAAAGAGGTTTCGGGATGGCCATGGGCTAATCCCTTCTCCTAGAACAAAAAAACTACTCAGTCATGAGTTTGAGATCAAACAACACAAATGAAATAGATAGCATAAGGAGCATAGAAATCAAACGAAGCGTAGTCCTGATTCGATATTACATCTCCTTGCGTGTCTCCTATCAAGAGTGCTCTCAAACTGATGAATAATGTGTCCTCCTCTATTCTTGATGTTCTGTCACTCAAATATGGCATAACCCCCATTCAAAAACCACTGAAATCGGATATATGAAACATTCTAAGTCATGCCCGATCGTGCATGGTATGCAGCCTGATCGGGCATGCATTTTTTCCTTATTTCTAGACTGGTTTCCTATCTTTCAAATAGCGTTTTAGGGTTAGGTGCGTAACCGTGCATCATGTGCAGCCCTGTCATGCATGCTGGTGCCCGGCAGTGCATGATGGTGAGCCCGACCGTGCTTATTCTTCAAACCAAGTGCTCAGTCGTGCAATGCAAGCGCCCGGGTCGTGCAAAACTCTCGAGGGTGTTTGGTGCATTGAGTGCCCAACCGTGCATGAAGTGGAGCCCAACCGTGCACCTTTCTTAAGGGTGCCTAGCCATGCATTGTGAGTACCCGGGCCATGCATCACTCTTGGGGAAAATCCATCCAATTACCGCCCGGTTGTGCAGTTCATCATGCCGGGTCATGTGTGCCTATGCCCGACCAAGTTCACATCTTGCCTATTCCTTGTTCGTTTCTCATCCTGTTTGCTCCTTTGTGATCCTCGATGCTCCTACTTTGTCCTATGTATGTTCTTTAGCTTCGAAATGAACCAAATACGCGTTAAAACTTGTGAGAACATGACAACACGAAAACAAGTGAAACGGATATGAAATCACACGTGTACGAAAATGAGATGATCAAAATCCCCCAGACTTGAATGTTTGCTTGTCCCTAAGCAAACATAAACGTGGAACACATGGGAGATACAAAAACGAGAATTCTCCTTTCTTCTAGAAACACCGCTAAAGCGAACCTAATTGATCAACTAGCAAGTCAAGATCAAATTCGCCCTAGTAATTTTTTCGGTCTTCATCCTAGGTTCACCACGGCTACCTATAGGAAAGTAAATCAAAGAAAAACTAAGAAAGAAACCATAAATCTCTCCACCAAACAAGACTTCTGACAAATGTTAAACATTAACAAAAGAGGATACTTGTTTCCTTTACGAGCTTCTTTATTCCTTTATTCCATTTTTTCTTTCTTTTTTATTTTATGCGAAAACACTAGGTTTTTAAAACATTGGATTTGAAGGGATCCAGCCTCTACTTAGACCCAGGCTACCGATGACGGTATACTCTTGTATATCGTTTAAGAGTGCATTAGAGTAGATGGCATTTTTATGTGTCGTGGCCTTAGGACATAGAAAGATGATCATCAACCCACCACTTAGACCCAAACCATCGAAAAAGTATCAAGGCCGATGCAATCATATTGATTTTAGATCATTCTTTTAGGCATTATTCCTATTGACAGCGGAGTGTTAGTGTGCGCAAGCTCATTTTCATATGATCGAATTATCCTTATCAAAAAGAAGTAAAACATCGTCTACATGAAGTATAATCATCTGGATTGAGAGAATGAACAAGAAACTAGCCTAGTAGCCTCGTCTAAACCTCTCACAAGCAACACTAGGATTCCCGAAGAATTACGACCTATTCGCTTTTCAACCGACTAATAAGCTCTAACGCTTAGGAAAAACCTAAGCTCAAACATGCAAGATATCACGAAAAATGCCAGCTTCTTAAGTATCCTAGGTTCAGGGTTCATCTCAAAATGTGGCACTTGACAAGTGTCTGGGACGACTCTGACTCATGAAAACAAAAAACAAACTAAAGGACTGTCCCCTGAACAACAATAAAAAAAACAAAAATTAAACTAAGAACTACGAAATCAATGAGAAAAAATGAAATGAAATCACCTGAAAAATGTGAGCTGATCCCTTAGACGTGAATTGAATGGTATCCTCGATAAGAAGCTCCGATGGAGGGTAAAAGAAGTGAAGTAAAATTTGTAGGTCTTGTTTTTTATTTATTTTAATTTTCTTGTGTTTTAAATAAACCAAGTCCAAAACTAAATAACTACGAAAAAGAGAAAACAAAATACTGGGTTGCCTCCCAAAAAGCGCTTATTTAACGTCGTTAAGATTGACGTCTCCATGTCTCATGTGTTCGTGATAGGTGGATCGAATAGGGAAATGGGGTTTTCGCTTTCGATCGGTTGAGCAGCTTGGTAAAGCTTTAACCACTGCCCATTAGCTTTGAACGTTCCACTCGTCTCGCTCCAAAGATCCACTGCTCCATGCGAGAATACCTCTTATACCTGTAAGGGACCAGACTAATGGGACCGTAGTTTGCCCGGAAAAAGCTTAAGAAAGTAGAACCAAGTCACCTGGCTAAAAGTCATGAAGGAGGATCTTCTTGTCATTCCATCTCTTAGCACACTCCTTGTATATCTTAGAGTTCGCGTATGCATCAAGGCGAAGGTCATCTAGCTCATTCACCTGCAAAATTCGTTTCTCACCTGCACTCTTAAAATCAAAGTTAAGGAGCTTCATCGCCTAATAGGCGCGGTGCTCTAGCTCGATGGGGAGGTGGCAAGACTTGCCATAAACAAGCTGAAAAGGAGTCATGTCGATGGAAGTCTTAACATCGACCAATCTCTACAGGACCTAGACACCGTTTTCTCTAGAATACTCTTGATCTTCCTATTTGAAACCTCAACTTGTCCGCTAGTTTGAGGGTTGTACGGTGTAGCTACCCTATGCTTCACGTCATACTTCTTAAGGAGGGCCTCGAATTGTCTAGCAGTAAAGTGTGAGCCTCCATCACTAATGATTACTCTAGGAACACCAAAACGATGAAAGATGATTTTCTTGGAGAATTCGAACGTATCATCTTGGTCAGCAATTCCGTCAACGGTTTTGTGATCTTTGAGAAGTCCTTGATTAACCTTCAATAGAAGCCGGCGCGCCCTAGAAAACTATGAATTTCTTTAACTGAAACCGGTGGAGGGATTTTGTCGATTACCTCGATTTTTGCCTTGTCTACTTCTATGCCTCTCGATGAGATCATATGTCCTAGAACAATTCCTTCTTTCACCATGAAATGGAACTTCTCCCAATTAAGAATGAGATTGAGTTCTTCACATCGTTGCAACACTCTAGAAAGGTTAAGAAGGCGATCATCAAATGTAGAGCCAAAAACGAAAAAAAAACATCCATGAAAACTTCCATAATGTGCTGAGTCAGATCGGAAAAGATTGCCATCATGCAACACTGGAAATTAGTCGGAGCGTTGTAAAGGCCAAAAGGCATACGAGGGCAAGAGAACAACCCATAAGGGCACGTGAAGGTCGTCTTCTCTTGATCTTGAGGGTGGATGAGAGTTTGAAAGAAACCCGAATACCCGTCCAAGTAACAGAAGTAGGCGTGGTTCGCTAGGCAATCGAGCATTTGGTGAATGAATGGGAGAGGAAAGTAAGCCTTCCTTGTGGCTTTGTTGAGTTTGCGGTAGTCTATAGACATCCTCCAGCCCGTGACCATTGTTGTTGGAATTAGCTCGTTGTTCTCGTTGCATACTACCGTCATTCCACCTTTCTTTGGTACGACATGCACGGGGCTCATTGACTCGTTGTCCGCGATAGGATATATAATACCTGCATCCAAAAGTTTTAGTATCTCCCTTTTCACTACCTCTTTCAAATTAGGGTTCAGCCTCCTTTGAGCTTCAATGGATGGTTTGTGGCTGTCCTCCAGGAGTATTCGGTACATGCACAATGAAGGGCTCAGTCCCTTGATATCATCGATGGTGTATCCATTAACTCTCCTATGCTTACTTAAGCAATCAAGTAGCTTTTGCGTCTCATATGCACTCAAGTTAGCATTGACGATAACGGGGTATGTATCATTACATCCAAGGTACTCATACCGAAGAGAAGAAGAGAGAGGATTTAGCTCGAGTTTGGGCGCCTTATCCACTGCGAAATCAGCATGAGTTTCACGCAATATCTCCTCATGTGGAACGTCTCTTAGTGCTTCAACAGCACTCTTGAATTCTGCATAAACCTTGGCTTCTTTTTTGGTGAATCATGCATCCTTGCAAACTTGTGTTAAACATCTCTCAAGAAGGTCGGAAATACTTACTTTGTCAAGCGTGTCATTCCCTAACTCGTCCAACAAATCAACTCTAAAGCAAGACTCCTTGAAAGAAGGATCGTTCATGGATCGGGATAAGTTGAACTCAATCTTCTCGTCGCGGACACGTAGAGAGAGCTTTCCTTGTTGTACGTCTATCATGATACGTGCAGTATCTAAGAAAGGTCTACCAAGAATAATAGGCACCGTGGCATCTTCTTCAATATCAAGTACAACAAAATCAGCAGATATACAAAGATTACCTACCATGGTGGGAACATTTTCAACAATACCCACCGGATATCTTACCGAATGATCTGCGAGTTGTAGAGACATCTTGGTAGGTTTGAGATCTCCGAAGGTTATCCGTTTGAAGACCGAATGTGGCATGAGGCTCACGCTTGCTCCTAAGTCGCACAAGGCTTTGTTGATGTTGATGTTTCCTATGGTGCATGGAACGGAGAAGCTTCCGGGGTCCTTCAACTTCAGGGGCAGCTTGTTTTGAAGAATGGCGCTGCATTTCTCGGTGAGTGCTACCATCTCGCTCGCTTCGATACGCCTCTTCTTGGATAGAATCTCTTTGAGGAATTTGGCGTATGTAGGCATTTGATGGAGGGCTTCTTCGAACGATATGTTGATGTAAAGCTTCTTAAGGATATCTACAAACTGTCCATATCTTACTTCGTTCTTGCTGCTCACCAACCATTGAGGTAACGGTATAGGAGGTTTGTACGCTAGTGGAGCAACATATGCCTTCTCTAAATCTGATTCAGCCCCTTCCGTGATTGCAATGCCTTTTCCTCTGTCCACTGATTTTCCAGCATTTTTCTCTTGGTCTTTAGGGGGCGGTTTCTCAATCACATTACCGCTGCACAAGGTGATAGCATTCATGTGCTCTCTCAGATTAAGATCATGCTTTTCGGGTAGCGTTTCGGGATTGTGATAGGATGAGGCAGCCTGTTGCGCTATGGATTTCTCTAGCATCTTCACATGTGTTTTGAGCTCATTGATCGCCGTCCCCATATCAGTGTTGAGTTTAGCTTGAAGTGATTGTTGCTGCCTTTTCTCTTTGATAAATTCAAGCGTTACCGCCTCAAGACTTGACGAAGGGGCATGAGGAGGTTGAGGCGCTTGCGGAGCTTGCTGGAATTGTTGGGTGCCTTGCTGGTACAGTTGCTGTGGTTTTTGTTGAAATCCCGAATACTTAACCAGTTGAGTCGTTTGGTACGAGAAATTTGGATGGTTCCTCCAATTCGGATTGTAGGTGTTACCGAATTGCGTGTTTCCTTGTTGTTAGGCGTAATTCATTTGTTCCAATTCTTCTTGCACCGTGCATTGATACGCTACACGCTTCGTATCTCCACAATTCACACAGTACATAGCATTCGCTGCATTGCCCATCGTTCTGCTTTTATTTACCTCGTATAGACCTCTCGTCTTGTTCGGCATACTCCTCGGTATGGACCACATGGTGTGGTTCATGGCAATATTATCGATCAGCTCGTATGCCTCTTCTATACTTAGATCAATGAATGATCCTCTATCAGCGTTTTCTAACATCGTTCCATGCTTCAAAAAGTACCACTACTTTAAACAATGATGTGGGCACATTTTCAAAAAGTCTTTAAATCTTCCCCACGCTTCAAAGAATGTTTCCACCTCTCTACATAAAAAAACGTCGTGATTTCTCCCCTCATCTAAATTGTCTTGCTGGGAGGCAAGAATCGTGACAGAAAAATTGTGCAGAGCTGGTCCCAAGTAGTGATTGAACCAAAGGAAAGAGATTGCAGCCATGTTTTCGCTCGTCGCCCCAATTGAGAAAGGGAAGAGACGTAACAAGATCGCATCCTCCAAGACTCCATGTATCTTCAACGTGCTAGAAAGCTCTAGAAAGTCTCTACGGTGCTTATGGGGATCTCCATGATTTCCACCCATAAATTGCTTCTGATAAAGCATGTTGATCATCGCATGCTTGATCTCAAATTGCTCTCTAGCAACTGCAAGCATCCTTATGGCAGTTTGGACATTGTTCATATTCGGTACCACATCATCTCAAAAGCGACATGGTAGAGGAGCCTGTGGTTCTCGTGGCCGAGGTGCAAGTGGTTGTTGTTGTAACTGTCCCATATTATCAACGGGTAATTGCGGTTGTCCATGGTCGTCCAACATATTGTTTTGGTTATCCTTCTCTCTTGGATCGGTTCGCTCTGTTCTTTCTTCTTCCTTGCCCTTTTTAACTTTCTGTAAGTTCTCTCGATTTCGGGGTCGATTCAAAGTAGGCTCGAAGTACCTTGAGATCTGGTCATACACCAATAAAGGACAAGTAAAAGGAACAAAAAGAAAAGAACAAAAAGAAAATAAAAAAAAAGAAAGAAAACAAAACAATAATGACTCTAATTCTAAATCAAAAGCTTGTTGACAAATAGTTCCCAGCAACGGCGCCAAAAACTTGATCTGTTCCAAGTTAAACAAATAAACCTAAACTACCCGCAAGTGCACGGTCCGTGTGTAGTACTCTAGATGTTGATCCCCCATGGACTATGCAACACAAACTAAACTCAAACTACAATCAAACTTGCTATGAACGAAATATTGGTTTTAAGATGAAATAACGAAAAGCAAACTAATGAGTTCTTGATAATGAAACAAACGTTCTAGGATACGGTTTTACCATAAAGCTTCTGAAACCTATAATCAATCTATCTAATCATGCTTTCCCAATTAAGAAATCTAAGGCGGACGATCCTAATGTGATTCCTACCCTCTCTCGAGCCATAAAAATGTGATTTTAATCAAATTATCCCCTAATTTTGTGGCTGATACCTTAAACTAAACCCATACGTTCTATGATTTATCCAATTAACCCTCAACCGCTACTACTCTACTTGCGTACCTAATTTTGATTGTTCTAAGCTTGATCATCAGGGATTAGAATTCTTCTTTCGGTCCTTCTCCTAAGTCCCTAACACATGAATCTATTTGCCCTTCGTAAATATAAGACAAATTCAACATTTAGACAAAGAATAGATAAACAAAACAGAATTTGCAATCATAGGTAAATCAAAAGAGGTTCGGGGATGGCCATGGGCTAATCCCTTCTCCTAGAATAAAACAACTACTCAGTCATGAGTTTGAAATCAAACAACACAAATGAAATAGATAGTATAAGGAGCATAGAAATCAAACAAAGTGTAGTCTCGATTCGATCTTCTGTCTCCTTGTCTCTCTCCTATCAAGAGTGCTCTCAACCTTATCAATAATGTCTCCTCCCCTGTTCTTGACGTTCTGTCACTCAAATATGGCATAACCCCAGTTCAAAAACCATTCAAATCTGATATAGGAAACTTTCTAAGTCATGCTCGACCGTGCATGGTATGCAGCCCAGTTAGACATGCATTTTTCCTTATTTCTAGACCGATGTCCTTTCTTTCCAACGGCGTTCTAGGGTTAGGTGCCCGACCGTGCATCATGTGCAGCCCGGCCGTGCATGATGGTGAGCCCGACCGTGCTTGTTCTCCAAACCAAGTTCTCAGTCGTGCAATGCAAGCGCCCGGGTCGTGCAAAACTCTCGGGGGTGTTTGGTGCATTGAGTGCTCGACCGTGCATGAAGTGGAGCTCGACCGTGCAGCTTTCATGGGGGGTGCCCGAGCGTGCAGCTTTCATGAGGGGTGCCCGACCGTGCATTGTGAGTGCCCATGCTATGCATCACTCTCGGGGCAAATCCATCCAATTACCGCCCGGTTATGCGACTCATCATGCCCGGCCGTGCGTGCCTATGCCCGGCCAAGTTCACATACTGTCAATTCCTTGCTCGTTTCTCGTCTCGTTTGCTCCTTTGTGATCCTTGATGTTCGTACTTTGTCCCATGTATGTTCTTTAGCTTAAAAATGAACCAAAGACACATTAAAACCTGTAAGAACATGAAAACACAAAAACAAGTAAACGGATACAAAATCACACGTAAACATCACAACTATCATCATAAACATCTCTAAAATCATACGAGAAACGTGTACAAAAATAAGATGATCATGTAACCAAAACACTTTATGGCTGAAGATCCAAAGAAAATGGTTTGTAAGTTATGGGAAGTCCATCTATGGTTTAAAGCAAGCATCTAGTCAATGGCATCACATGTTTCATCGTGTCATCATCTCATATAGTTTTGAGGTGAATTAGATAGATCATTGTGTATACCATAGGGCCATTGGGAAGGTTATTTCTTAGCTATGTTTCAAGCTATGTTTTCCTTCTCGCTGGTAGGATTATTTCTTAACGTAGTGCCAAGTAAAAGCTTGTGGCATCATCCACAATAGAGGTGAAATATGTAGCATGTTATGAGGCATAAAATCAAGATTTATGGTGGTGGAACCTTGTCACGGGTTTACATGTTATGGTGGGTGTGGATAGACCGCTAAAAATTTATATGACAATCGTTCGACAATATTATACTCTAACAACAACAAGGGCACTACGAAATCAAAACACGTTGATATTAAATATCTTGTTGTTTGTGAAAAGATACAGAGCAAGATCGTTTTGATATAGCACAAAGATACAAACTCCATTGGTATGGATCCACTAACTAGAGGTTTTACACCTAGTCTTTCATGAGCACATCACTTGTATAGCTATTGTTTTTCGTAACGATTGTTTCAGTTTAGTGAGAATCTTGTAGTTATTTCAATTTGATCTTGAATTATAATGATGCACGCTTATTTCATAATTTTTTTACAATTATGCAATACATCGTATAACACCATTAGTGGCTGCCAAACGCCCAAATGCTATCATGAAAAATAATCTTTTTTTATAAATTTAGTTATACTTTTTACACTATTTTAATTTTAAAATTCCAATAAAAATATAAATTTATTCTAAAACCCAAACTTTATAAATAAAATTTTATCTATTTTATACATTAATTATAATATTGTTGGAGAATAAGTCGTAAATTTTGAAGATTATTTTTACTTTAAATCATGAATAGATAAATATTAGCTATAATTATAGGGAACTTCAAAAATATCCTCGTAGGGCTAAAGTGCTTCAAAAATACCATTCTCTGAAAAAAAAAGTTTCAATTTCAAATCTACCCTTAAAATATTGTTAATCTCATATTGCCCTTGTCGACAATTTTTCTCTCTCCTCCAGAGCACACGATTTCTCTCTCTACTGTGGCGCAAATAATTGTTCTCCCACACCATGACAGATTCGTGAGAGTAGCTTGAAATCGGCATCTGATTCGCTGCCAATAGGTTGAAATCGCTTGTTCTCAACAAAGAAGCTTGCAATTAAGCAGGTTCCGCAGAAAAACTGTTGCATTGGGTCACAGAGTTTTAGGGGTCCAATGGTCGCAGGGGTCAAAGGGTCGCAGGGGTCCAAGGGTCGAAGAGGGTAAAAGGGTCGCAGGGGTCCAAGGGTCGAAGAGGTAAAAGGGTCGCAGACGTGCTAGTGTCACAGAGGGACCTCTTCGACCCTAGGACCCCTGCGACCCTTGTACCTATTCGACCCTTGGACCCCTTCGACCCGTGTTCCTCTGCGACCTTGGACCCATGCGACCCTTGTCCCTCTGCGACTCTTGTTACAATAATACCAAATCCTACCAAACAGCGATATTAACAATATAGTCAAAATAATTTATTATTTAAAAATACAATTATTTACAAATAATATGAATAAAATTTTGAAAATAATAATTTATCAAGTTATTTACAAATAATTGACTGAAATATCTACGAGCCTTGTACATTCGCGACCCTTGGACCCTTGCGACCCTTGTCCCTCGCTACCTTTGGACCGTGCGACCCTTTCCCTCGCCACCCTTGGACCCGTGCGACCCTTGTCTCTCGCGACCCTTGGACCTGTGCAACCCCTGTCCCTCGTGACCCTTGTTCCTCGCGACCCTTGGACCCGTGCGACCCTTGTCCCTCGCGACCCTTGGACCCATGTAACCCTTGTCCCTCGTGACCCTTGGTCTCGTGCGATCCTTGTCCCTTTTTCGACCCTTGTCCATCTGCTACCCTTGTTACAATAATAGTAAATCCACAAAAACAGTGATATTAACAATAACATTAACAGTTGAATAATAGTAAATTCACAAGATCAAATGAAGTGCAAGTTAAAAGAAGGTTCAACGAAATCAAAATACAACTCAAATCAAAATATGTTGCTGATAAATCGAAGCACGGGATCTTCTGCAATGGAGAACTTTTTTACTATGAGGGAACAACCCACGTTCAGTCCATTTTCTTGACAAAACTTTCTCCACCCCCTTCTAATGCAAGCGCCACCATGACTCACGGGCCTTAAAGCTGCTAACGAAAAATCGAACATTACGCGATCGATTCCGCAATCGTGGTACATCATTACATGACATCGTCTACGGTAAAGACCATTCTTCCTGGCAAACCCTATCGGAAGTGTCTGCGACATCACCAAATTACATCAGTATAAATGAATAAAAGTCTAATAAATAACCAAATTATATACGATGAATCGGTTTGAGGTCACTTACTAATGAATCTAGGGCCAAATTTGAACGCGTGTGGTACAATCAAAACCCTCTCATCAAGAGTGGCTCTGGTGACGTTAAAGACCATGTCACCTTCGTGACGGAAAAGTACAACATCTCAATACAAATGTTTTGGTCGTTGTAGAAATCTGTCCATCCATCAGTGAATTCGAAGCCATCCAACTTGACTTCCCATGTTCTGTTAGACGCATCCGATTTAATCGTTTCCATGTTGCTGTCCCTCGTATTCCCGTAAATATACTCATCAAAGAAGATCTTCGGAATTTCCTGTAACAAAAACCGAAAAACAAAGTCAAATATGTACATTCTCTACTTGTAACATACCGACAGAGTGTTTTAAAGAAGATTACAAGGTAGTACAGATGTTGCACATGAATCTGTCGGAAGAAATGAGGGAAATGTGGCATTTTCGGAAAAAATGGATGGAAGATGATGAGAGGAAAAAATGGATTGGAAAAAAGGAAACGGATGGAATTCGAAAAGACATGACATCAAATCAACGTTAGATGGAATTTGAAAATACATGACCACACGGTCGCATGGGTCGCAAAGTGTCGAACGGGTGAAAGGGTCGCAGGGTCAAGGGTCGAACGGGTAAAAGGTTCGTAAGGGACAAATGGTGCAACCCTTGTACCTCTGCGACCATTGGACCCCTGCGATCCTTCACGCTTTATTATTAAATAATTATTTACAAATAGTATGAATAATTTAAAAAATAACAATGTACAAAGTTGAATTCTCCATTACAAAAATTATTTACAAAAGTTAAAAAAGAACAATGTACCAAATTACATCTTCCATAATCAAAGAGTAAACATTATTTTAGACCCTTGAACCGTGCGACCGTTGTCCCCCTCCGACCCTTGTCTCCCTTCGACCCTTGTACCTCTGCCACCACTTGGACTTCTGCGACCACTTGTACCTCTACGACCCTTTGTCCCCTGCGACCCTTGTACCTCTGCGACCCTTTGTCCCCTGCGAGCCTTGGACCCTCTGCAACCCTTACTACAATAATAGTAAATCCATAAAAGCATTGATACTAACAATAATACATTTTATTGAATAATAGTAAAAAAGCCAACCAAATACAAACATGAGTTTTGTTGTTCAAATGAGGTTCAAAGCAATCAAAATACAACGAATTCAATCTATGTTGATTATAGGCCTTGATCGAGGGGTAAATAGTAGACAATCTATATTATCAAGAACGGCGTGCAGTTCGACTTCGAGGGTACAACCCACGTTAAAGTCATTATCGTGACAAAACTTTGTCTAACCCCTGGTGATGCTAGCGCCACCGCGTTTCACAGGCCTTAGATGTGCCTCCCAAATCCGTGCGTAATTGGTTATCATATCAATCTTTCTTCGTCTACCGCAAACACCACTCGACCTTGCAAACTCTATCAGAAGTGTCAGCAATAACCGAATAAATTTACAACGATGCCAAACTATTGCATATACGGTCAGATTTGATGAATCGAATAAATCGGTTTGATTTCACTTACCATTGCATCTACGGCCAGATTTAAACGCGTGACTTGTACCGTGAAAATCCTCTCACCATAAGAAGATGACCCTGCTTCTACGGATGATGATGATGATGATATAGATGATGCATATTGTAGATTACACATATCATCTCCGAAACCTGTGACGTGTGATAACACGTAATCCGTAGTAGTTTTTATGTCATTCTTAGGTCTAGTTTTAGGTAGATTTATTAGATTTCATTCATTTATCGAGACTATTCAAGGATTTTATCTACATTTCGTGTTTGGTGTAGGAAACGAAGACATTACGAGAAACACGAGAGAAATCGGCAATTAACCCCAAAATGACAAGATTCAGCTTATACAAGACCGTGGATTGAAGTGAGCGTGCAAACACCGAGCGAAAGGAGCGAAAACGCCATTTTAGGACATGCCCGCTCGGGTAATGGAAGATGCCCGCTCGGGTAATTTGTGCCTTGACAACCCCGTAGCCTTACACGACTCGGGTGCCAAAGGGACATGATCGGGTATGAGTGCCCGATCGGGTGGAAATATTGCGCCCGCTCGGGTTGATGGTCATCAAAACATGCCGTAACTTTGCACGACTCGGGCTGAAGAAGAACACGATCGGGCAAAGGTGCCCGCTCGGGCGAATATGGATGCACACGGTCGGGTAAATAGCTTGCACGATCGGGTACAAGATGTGCCCGATCGGGTCCCTAGATCTCAACAACTTTCCTAAGTTTTGGTTCGGCCAAATCAAGGGAAATCAGATCTATTTAAAGGGGAATCGAGCAGAATTGAAAAAGGGGGGGACTCAAGGACGATTCAGTGCCATAGAAGACACACTTTGAAGGGTCGAGAAGGACGGATCTACGGATCCGAGGCATGGAGGATCTAATGAAGACATAGGGAGTCATCTCTTTCTCTATCTATGTTGAATTTAGATTTCTTTTGTGTTTCGTTTCCTTAGTTCATGTTCGAGTAGATCTATTGCCATAGGTTAGAGAGTATTGCCAATATGTAGAGAAGTCTTGTGCTTAACGAATGGTGGATCTTAATGCTTTCATTACCTGTACGCCACTTGAATGAATGAAATCGGTATTTATCATGTTTTCAGATCTCATGGTTGTACTTAATGCTTTCTCTACCTGTACGCCACTTGATTGAATGATCTTAGAAATCTAATAAACCAACGCCAGGGCATTAGACTTCGGAACTTAGCCATGATTTAGGGTTTAGCCGGTTTAGAATCTACGCCAGGTCAAACGGTTAAATCTAGGGATTAGGATAGCAGACGTAATGCGTCTATGCATGTAAGATGCGCAATGGATACATTGGCATATGCATGCTAGATAGTGGACAAGTCTACGCCAGTCATGGTTGTTCTTAAAACTTTTCCCGAACTCCCTATAGGAGAGCTTGAATTCCCTGAACTCATGATAGTACCTTAGACCAATTATCTTGTTAGAACTTCGATACATTGTTGTGCAACTCTTGATACCTATGGTGATTTGTCGCTGAGTTATTCCCATCTTTAGGTTTAGTTTGCATTTAGATTAGTTTGCATTCCCCTACGATTTGATTCATCACGTCTTATTCAATTGGTCTAATAGCTTTAGAATTGCATCAATTCCTTGTGTTCGACCCTAGTTGCTACACGATCCGTATCCTTGCGGAAGCGTTAGTCTAGGTAATTTATTACTTGATTAAACGCACATCAAGTTTTTGGCGCCGTTGCCGGGGAGTTGATTACGATTTTAGGGTTATTACTACTTTTGATTAAGACATAGTCCTTTCCGGAGTCTTCATTTATTTTTCGTTTTGTTTTGTCTAGAGTCATAAAAAAAAAATAAAAAAAAAGAGAATTATTACCTCTCAAAGCTTAATTGAATTTTATTCTTTATTTTGCGAGGTAATATGAACAACAACAACTTTTGGAGTGCCGATATAGCTGAAACGAACTATCAATTTTCAGAACCTCGTCATATGCCATATAATTCATACCGTCCATCGAAACAATCATGGGAACAAGACGTTTGGGGAAATACCGATGGTGTGCTGAATAGTCAATATGGATTTGGGAATTTTCAGCCATGGATGCAACCCCAAATTCAGAATTATCCATCATATACACCCCCATGTCCGCAACAAGAGGCCAACTCCGATATTATGTCCATGCTTGCCCAAATCTTACAAGTGCAAAAAGATCAATCCGATGAGATTAGAGCATTGAAAACGCAACAAGAAGAGATGCGAGCAAGTTGTAGAGACATGAATAATGAGTTTAAGGAGATAATAAGGCACGTAAAGATCTTGGACGATCAAGTTGCACAACTCGCTGCAAGTTCCTTTGAACCACAAGAGGTTCTAACGGAAAATTTAGAAACGGATCTTCATGAGCACGACAATGAAATTTTCCTAAGGGATTATTTGACGATGTATCGACCCATTGCAATATTTGAAAGGAATGATACATCTATCACAGTAGCGGAATTAGATAAGCTTAAGGAGAAGCTTAAGGAAGAGGAGGAACCCAAATATGTAAAACCGGAACCTAGACCACCTCCCTTACCGTTCCCAAAACGTAGACGCACAAAGACGGTAGATAAGCCAAATCCCTCAATGAGTGACAAAGGAGATGAACCTAATATAGGAGTGGATAAGGCTATGGGCATTGATAAGGCTATGACGAAACCCGAGATGGAAGAAGAGTTCAGCTTGGTGAACACACATGAGCAACCATGCGTTATCGATTTTGTGTTCCCCAATGGCATCTTTGAGAGTTTAGCCGTGGAAGTTTGTGACGAATTTGAGAACACGAATTCCCTAGATATGAATCTCTTAGCAGCTGGAGAAGATTCATACAAGGTACAAAATGAGCTATTTGATAATGAGAAGAAAAGGGAATCCACAGAACGAGACTTCCACGCGACACTAGCCAAACGCGGCTCAAATCAGTACACGAACGATCCCGTAATGCCGCGAAGCTACATCCAACGTCCAGCACACAATTGGGACGTTGACAAGAAGCCCAAGGTGAAGATGAAGCCTTCACCACAAAGGAGCTCCACTAATCCGCGTGCCGCGCCCTATCGAACATACTATGCACGCAAGAAGCTACGAACGCGACGACGTCGAGGACGTCCATCTAATGGGTAGCATTTGGTCAGGCTCGAGACCTTAAACAAGCGCTTATCGGGAGGCAACCCGACTTTTCCACTTTTGCATTTTTCATTTCATTTTTCTTTTGGACTATTTCTTTTTCTTTTCATATTGATGTACTTGGTGGAATCGTATTCCTTCCTCTGGATTGTGTGATTCTTTTCACAGGCTTTTCAACGTTGATATCATCCTTGAGGAGGAGACGCATACAACGTCCGGACACAAACACGGGATTGCAAGATACACAAGGTGCACACGTTCTAACCCTTATTCTTCCCGTTGTTTGGTATGCGAGTTTCTTCTAGGTTTTGAACACCGGGACGGTGTCTCATTTAAGTCTGGGGGGAGTACTCGTCGAGTATTGTCATGTGATTAGGATTGGATTATTAAGGTTAGATTTTGAGTTTTGTTTTTAGGAATATACGGATGGATACCTAGCATGAATTGTCGAGCTTTAGTCATTATTGTGCGACTTTGTCGAATCATGAACTAAAAAGTCTAGGTGTGTTTAGAAGTCTTCTTGATTTCCGATTAGTTGAAGTAATTGTGCTTGAAACCATGACTTATAGTTACATTCACCTCCTAGGTTTCAGTACCAAGTATCATATCTCCGTGTATACCGATTATTTATTGCTTGTTTGATAGATTTTTATCGTTCATTAGATTCCACACGCTTATACTCCGCTGTCAATTTTCGCCTTGGATAAGTCTTGACTATTTTAGGTTTTCATTGACATGAGTACATCGAGATCGATGGTTCGGGTCTAAGTGGTGGGTTGAGGCGCTATTCTACGTCCTAAGGGTTAGAGTTATGCGTATTCTTCATAAAAAAATAAAAAATCAGAAAATAAGTTTCAATGACGCATCTCTTCACTCCTCTAAGGCCGCGCGACCTTATGAGTGTGCCATAGGCAGCCTGGGTCTAAGTAGAAAGCCACCCTCTTCGACTTCGACGTCCTAGGAACAAAGCGTGGATCTATAAAAAAAAAGATAAGGCGACGAACTTCTTACCCCGCCACAAGTCAAGGTTCGCAGAACTTCAGTCGCGGATCTTTACGTCCAGATTCCTATCTTCCGAGGCGATGAATGCTCTCGGCATCTTTGAGCACATGAGCACCATTTTTCGCACATTGGGATGGACGGGTTTGTGGAGTGCTAAGGAATACACTTACCGCAAACTCACAGCGGAGTTTTTCGCGTCTTACACTGCTTTCTTTGCTGAATCCGGAGACCGAGAGAAGACATTCATGGAGTTCCGCCTGCTGGGGCAGAACTATAGGATCACCGCACGGCAATTCGCAGACATTCTTGACGTTCCGCATAGCGTTTATGCGAAGCTTCCAGAGATCAACCGGAACCGTCAAGCCGAGTTTTGGTCGCAGATTGCCTTTGGCGAGTTCTCGACGAGAGCGAAAGCGAGTCACATACGCCACCCCGCCCTCAGGTATTTTCACTACTTCCTAGTCTCTTCGATACTAGGGAAGGGAGCACAAGGCGGTGTTAACCACACCGAACTAGGCATCCTGAGGCGGGTTGTGCAGACGAACATTCCTGATGATGAGTGGGACGTCGACTTAGCATCGTTGATCATCGGACACTTCCTAGACATTTCCACCTCGAGGCAGCGCAGCCGACGTGCGACTCACTCACACGCGCGTCCGGAGTACCCCCATAGCCGCTCTGATTTTCCATCGATGGATGGAGTCTCCGACACCCTCAGGTATGTAGCAGAGGAGACTAGGTATCAGTCCTTTCTAGCAGAGCAGCGGTACGACTTAGAGGCTGCGAGGGATGCGGGGCAGCAGCAGTTCCAGGAGCAATCTATTCAGCATACCTACTACCTCACCGAGTCCGTCCGACGGTTCCAGCAGCTGAGCATGACACATTACCAGGAGCCGTATATCCCGATCCCGCAGGACTACCATTCCGGAGCTATACCCTACCGTCCTCATATCCCATACGAGCTGGAGGCGTTCTATTTCCCACCTGGGGAAGGAGCATCAGCGGATCCAGCGGACATGCCGACTACCCGCGATGGAGCGGATGAGGATTAGACGATCTCTTTCCTTTGTCCTATTTCTTTTCTTTTCTTTTTATTTTATTTTCATGGACTATTTTTATCGTTTTCTTGTTTTTAGATAGATATCTTGTACGCTCTTCAGACTTATTTAGTGCTCTTTGTTCTACTCTCTTGCATTGTATGGTCTTGTCACAGGTATTTCACATTAGCATATGCATTAGAGCGCAGGAGTCACTACATCCAGACATATCATCGAGAAAGTCACACGCATGTCACACGCACACATCAGGTGTATTCGCATCTTTTTCATGCTTTCTCGCATTTTTATGTTTTGGAGGTCCCTTATAGGTTTAGAACACAGGGACTGTGTTTCATTTAAGTCTGGGGGAGGGTACTCGTTGAGTATTTTTTGTTTTTGTTTTAGATTAGATGTAGATTTTTGTTTTTAGGAATAAACGGATGGGTATCTAGCATGAATTTTCAAGTTTTAGTCATTATTGTGTGACTTTGTCGAATCGTGAATAAAAGTGTAGGTGTGTTTAGAAGTCTTCTTGATTTCCGATTAGTTGAAGTAATTGTGCTTGAAACCATGACTTATAGTTACATTCACCTCCTAGGTTTCAGTACCAAGTATTATATCTCCGTGTATACCGATTAATCGATGCTTGTTTGATAGATTTTTTAGCGTTCATTAAACTCTACACGCTTATACTCCGCTGTCAATTTTTTCGCCTTGGATAAGTCTTGACTATTTTAGGTTTTCATTGACATGAGTACATCGAGATCGATGGTTCGGGTCTAAGTGGTGGGTTGAGGCGCTATTCTACGTCCTAAGGGTTAGAGTTATGCGTATTCTTCATAAAAAATAAAAAATCAGAAAATAAGTTTCAATGACGCATCTCTTCACTCCTCTAAGGCCGTGCGACCTTATGAGTGTGCCATAGGCAGCCTGGGTCTAAGTAGAAAGCCACCCTCTTCGACTTCGACGTCCTAGGAACAAAGCGTGGATCTATAAAAAAGAATAAAGAAAGAAATAAAAAAAAAAGAAGAATAAGAACGAGAATTTGAGCTTAATGATATCTCAAGCTTAGAAGAGTTTGGTATGGAGATCGCTTGGACGTTGTTAGGAGTACGGATTAGACTTAGGTCATTGGTAGGATTGCATGGTTCGAGACTTTTCGGATTGATAGAAGTCTGAACTTGGTACGCTTAGGCTTGCGTTCATGTGACGCGTTGTTTTGCATGATGGCTATTCCTTTGATGTATTTGTGCTAGTATCCGATGTTGTTTAGCTTTTCTAGTACTCGACTCTAGGTTTGCTCGAGGACGAGCAAAAGGTTAAGTCTGGGGGAGTTTGATAACACGCAATCCGTAGTAGTTTTTATGTCATTCTTAGGTCTAGTTTTAGGTAGATTTATTAGATTTCATTCATTTATCGAGACTATTCGAGGATTTTATCTACATTTCGTGTTTGGTGTAGGAAACGAAGACATTACGAGAAACACGAGAGAAATCGGCAATTAACCCCAAAATGACAAGATTCAGCTTATACAAGACCGTGGATTGAAGTGAGCGTGCAAACACCGAGCGAAAGGAGCGAAAACGCCATTTTAGGACATGCCCGCTCGGGTAATGGAAGATGCCCGCTCGGGTAATTTGTGCCTTGACAACCCCGTAGCCTTACACGACTCGGGTGCCAAAGGGACATGATCGGGTATGAGTGCCCGATCGGGTGGAAATATTGCGCCCGCTCGGGTTGATGGTCATCAAAACATGCCGTAACTTTGCACGACTCGGGCTGAAGAAGAACACGATCGGGCAAAGGTGCCCGCTCGGGCGAATATGGATGCACACGGTCGGGTAAATAGCTTGCACGATCGGGTACACTATGTGCCCGATCGGGTCCCTAGATCTCAACAACTTTCCTAAGTTTTGGTTCGGCCAAATCAAGGGAAATCAGATCTATTTAAAGGGGAATCGAGCAGAATTGAAAGAGGGGGGACTCAAGGACGATTCAGTGCCATAGAAGACACACTTTGAAGGGTCGAGAAGGACGGATCTACGGATCCGAGGCATGGAGGATCTAATGAAGACATAGGGAGTCATCTCTTTCTCTATCTATGTTGAATTTAGATTTCTTTTGTGTTTCGTTTCCTTAGTTCATGTTCGAGTAGATCTATTGCCATAGGTTAGAGAGTATTGCCAATATGTAGAGAAGTCTTGTGCTTAACGAATGGTGGATCTTAATGCTTTCATTACCTGTACGCCACTTGAATGAATGAATTTGGTTTCTATCATGTTTTCAGATTTCATGGTTGTTCTTAATGCTTTCTCTACCTGTACGCCACTTGATTGAATGATCTTAGAAATCTAATAAACCAACGCCAGGGCATTAGACTTCGGAACTTAGCCATGATTTAGGGTTTAGCCGGTTTAGAATCTACGCCAGGTCAAACGGTTAAATCTAGGGATTAGGATAGTGGTCGTAATGCGTCTATGCATGTAAGATGCGCAATGGATACATTGGCATATGCATGCTAGATAGTGGACAAGTCTACGCCAGTCATGGTTGTTCTTAAAACTTTTCCCTGAACTCCCTATAGGAGAGCTTGAATTCCCTGAATCCATGATAGTACCTTAGACCAATTATCTTGTTAGAACTTCGATACATTGTTGTGCAACTCTTGATACCTATGGTGATTTGTCGCTGAGTTATTCCCATCTTTAGGTTTAGTTTGCATTTAGATTAGTTTGCATTCCCCTACGATTTGATTCATCACGTCTTATTCATTGGTCTAATAGCTTTAGAATTGCATCAATTCCTTGTGTTCGACCCTAGTTGCTACACGATCCGTATCCTTGCGGAAGCGTTAGTCTAGGTAATTTATTACTTGATTAAACGCACATCAACGTGAAAAACAATGTCACCTTCGTGACGGAAAACTAAGAAATCCCGAATACGAAAATCATGGTCCTTGGAGAAATCTTTCCATTCATCAGTGAATCTTGAGCAATTCAACTTGACTTCCCATGTTTTGTTAGACACATCCGATTTAAGCGTTGTCGTGTTGTCGTCCCTCGTTTTCCCGTAAATATGCTCATCAAAGAATTTCTTCGGAATGTCCTATGACAAAAATTGAAGAAAAAGTCAAATCTTTACATTCTCTACAATAACATACCGAATGAGAGAGATGAAGGATATTACGAGGTAGTTCTCCAGAAAGCTCGGAAGAATGATTTGGACGAAAGTAGGGAAATGTTGCATTTTCGACAAAAAATGGATGGAAGATGATGAGTTAGAGAGAAAGAGAGTGTGTCGTTATTCGAAAAAGTAAACGGCTAGACTACGAAAAGACATGACCCTGACATCGAATCGCCATCAGATGGAATTCGATATGTTTTTTCAAATTTTGGTGAAAAGTTCGACGGGAATTTTGGTTCGAAAACCAATCAAACAATATATTTACAACGTCAAACTAATTAATTCCAAATGAGGGTCGCATGGGTCGCATGGTCGCATATATCGATGAATAGATGTGAACTCGACGAATTTACGGGTTTATGATGATAAAATGACAAAAATCAATCAAAGAAATACATCTACAATGTCAATGAACGATTAAAACAGATTATGACCCATGTGTACCTAGTTGAGTTGTGTATAACCAATGCCTGTGTTTAAAAGTGATAGTAGTGTTTTAAGAACTCGTCGGATGATTAAAAAGTAGATTTAACATTTTGTTCAAATGTCGATATTATTTATATTATTATCTATATTGATTCTAAATTAGACATATACAACTCAAATATATTGATAATAGCATATTGATAATGGCATGGGTCGCTTGGCCGCATATATGGATCAATAGATGATAAATCAACGAATTTACTAGTTTATAATGATAAAATGACAAAAACCAATCAAAACAATACATCTACAACGTCAAACTAATTAATGCCAATTGAGGGTCGCATGGGTCGCTTGGTCGCATATATTGATGAATAGATGCGAACTCGACGAATTTACGGGTTTATGATGATAAAATAACAAAAACCAATCAAAACAATACATCTATAATGTCAAACTAATTAATGCCAATTGAGGGTCGTATGGGTCGCATGAGTCGTTTGGTCGCATATAATGATGAATAGATGCGAACTCGACGAATTTACGAGTTTATGATGATAAAATGACAAAAACCAATCAAAACAATACATCTACAACGTCAATCAACGGATAAAACAGATTATGACCCATGTGCACCTAGTTGAGTTGTGTATAACCAGTGCCTGTGTTTCAAAAGTGATAGTAGTGTTTTAAGAACTCGCTGGATGATTAAACAATGCATTTAACATTTTGTTCAAATGTCGATATTATTTATATTATTATCTATATTGATTCTAAATTAGACATATACAACTCAAATATATTGATAATGACATATTGATAATGGCATGGGTCGCTTGGTCAAATATATGGATCAATAGATGCGAAATCGACGAATTTACTAGTTTATAATGATAAAATGACTAGTTTATAAAATGACAAAACCCAATCAAAACAATACATACATCTACACGAACTATTAATTCCAATTGACGGTCGCATGGGTCGCATGGGGTTGCTTGGTCGCAGTCCGTCTCTGTCTTCCAGTCTTCTGCATTCTTCTTGTTTGGTATTGCAGTCCAGAGTTATCTCCTGCCATGTATTTTGTCTTCAAGTCACATTTCAAGAGTGACCAAACACCGTCACCTAAGTCACCCCCGCAACTCATTAGTGACTGCATAGAGACTGAGTCCGTCGACTACCAAGACCTTCAGTAACACATACACAGCACGATGCCCTGGGTCGACAATGGTGACTGCGACACGAAGGTCACAGAGGTAAAAAAGATTTTTCGTAGAAATTGAGGTTAGATACGCATACTAAGAGAAGAGACGTAGACGTTAACTTATAGACATGGGTCGGAAGGGTCACATGGGTCGGAAGACAGGAGTCTGACGGCAAAACGACAAGTCACATGGGTAGGAAGGGTCACATGGGTCGGAAAGGTCACATGGGTTGGATGATAGGAGTCTGACAGCAAAACGACAAGTCACACGAGTCGTATACGTCGCATGAGTCGTACATGGTCATATGTGGTCGCATGTGTCGGATGGGTTCCCGTTTAAACTTGATTCTAATTTAATCCGATTGAGGGTCACATAACGGGTCATATTGGGTCACATGAGTCGGATGGGTCATGACCTTACGAACAATAGATGCAAAATAAGACATTTTCAACGTTTAAATATTGATTACATTAGGTCACAAAAGTTACAAAGGTCACAAAAGTTACATAAGGTTACTCTCAAAGGTCACAACGGTTAAAAAAAGGCAAGAAAAAAGTTCAAGAAAAAAAGGCAAGAAAAATTTCAAGAAAAAAATGAAAGAAAAAAGTAGAAGAAAAAGGAAAAAAAGTTACATAAGGTCTCAAAGGTCAAATTTGCCGACTTTAGAGACACATCGGAGCCCTCCCCCATAAAGAGAGTCGTGTGTGACTCAACGAATTCTCCAAGTTGACCTCCAACCGTGACCTTAGGTAACACGAATACAGCTTGATGTTTGAGTCCACCGATACCAAAGCCATATGTAGTGCAGATACAGTACAAAGTCCTCCATCCACTTTGCAAGTACTTATGTGTATCTGCATAGAGACCGGGTTCGACGATTACCAAGACCTTGAATAAAAAATAGACAACACGATGTCATGCGTAAACCATGTGACCTTCGTGACGAAGGTCAAAACGGTCACAAAGGTAACAAGGATTTTTCAGAGAATTTAAGGGTTAGAGACTTAGACGAAGAGAGGAGAGAGATGGGATTCTCCTGATTCATTCTCATCTCAAATGAGTGTTATGGTGAGATTTAGGAAATTTGATGAACCTTTTAATATAGCGGTAACAGAGACGTCTCCCAATGGTCTTGAATGTGACATTGGTAAAATAAAAAACATAGCTAGCACCTGGAAAAGCCAGTAGTCTGACATTGGAAAGACTAGTCGAGAGGGTCGAAATAGACAAATGGGTCGCAAGGGTCGCAATGGTCGCAATGGCCAGAAGGGTCGCAATGTCCACATGGGTCGCATGAGGCTCTATGACCCTTGGACTCGTGCGACCCTTGTACCTCTGCGACCATTTGACCCGTGCGACAATGTACCAAATATTTAAAAAATAACAATGTACCAAATGTTTACATCTTCCATTCCAAAAAACAATATACCAAATATCAAGTTAGTCTTGGGGTGAATAGATACGTCCTCCACTAAATATTACTTGGTGGAAATTGACACTCAAATGACCTTTTCACTAAATATTACTTACTTGGTGGGACTCCATCAGGAGCAATGTTTGCCAAATCCTCTTCTGAGCCATCTCCAAAGTCAATCAGCTCTTCGCTTGGCTCTTTTCTTGACACTGGATTTAGACGTCGAAAGAATTCAAAACCATAATCACTCACAGTGTCGAAAGATTGGTTTTCGGTGATCGTAACTTTCTCGGCAGCCTTTGATTTTGGATTAGGCATATGAATTCCGACATCTCTTAGAAGGTCTCTTACGGCGTTGATGATTCTTTTCTCCGACTTCCTTATTTCCCCTATTAATTTCTACTCCAGTGTCAAAGGGACTGCAACATCAGCATCAGCATCATCTTGGACCTCTATTGTGTATTCACTCACGCTCTCCTTCCTCTTAGTCCCTTTTTTCCCTCTTTTTTTATCACCAAGAGCTGATTTTCGTGTCAGCAGTTCTTGCTTACGAATATCCTCCCGACAAATACCCTTCGGATTTTTACGAAGATATTCCATCCATATCTGAACATCGAGATCGTCACATCCCTCGTAATCCTCCAGATCAAAAAGTAAATCTTCCTCTTCGTGTTCAGCACGAAGAATACTTAGAATATCCTAAAAACAAAAAATAACCATTATTACCCTCTGCGACCCTTGTTTCCCTCGTGACCCTTGTGTAATTGTTACCTTAGAATCTCCAATCTGCCTTATCACAACTACATACTTCGGGTTAAACTGAATTTAACCATCTTCTTGCACATTCTAATGCATGATCGATGCGCATCCACAACCTCAATATATCATTCCTTTCCGCCCAAACTAAGGATGGCTACGAATGGAAGTAACTGAAACATTAAAATAAAATGATAAAAATGCAAAAAGTACGAAAACATTCAAGTTATTCGAATAATATATACAACTTATCATTAGTAGGATCATGAAACCGCCACAATACCATTTTGGTTTCGGTGATTCCCCGCTAACGTGCTCGCAGCAAGTATCCACAATCTTCTCGTATGTATAACGACCCCATAGAAAACCTTCACAAAATTCCAAGTCATCAACCATTTCAATGAGATCATGGCTGATAGAGTTTTCTGCTGAAGACTTGTGAGCCATAACTTAGGCCAACAACATCAAAGTTGCCAACCTCTTCCGGTCGTCGGAATTCTTCGCCTTCACAAGCTTTTCACTGACTTGTTTGGGGGTCATCTTTCCACAGCCAAAATTCTTCAGTCTGAATGTCACACCCCTTATAGCCTCCCATCCTTTGGAATATGATCCGCATTTCAATCTGGAAATTAGTGAGTGCTCCAGTATAGAGTACCGGATGGGAATGCCTTTTGTGACGAACCACAACTCCGTCTTGTCCCGTATAATCACGGAGTGATTTAGTAGGATAGACATTTGAACCTTCGTCAATATGGAGTCACATTGTAAATGGAATAAATGTCTAAATTGTGTCTCCTTCTCGAAGTAATGCAACTCGTGTTCATCTAAGATTCCTCTCAGCTTCGTTATTGTCTCATGAGGATAACACTTGGTGGTGATCTTTGGCATTCTGTCCAAGTGCTTGAATTCATACACAAACTTCGGCTTTGGCGTCACCTGCAAAATGACCAATTAAGAATACATTATACTTCTACCGACTTAAGCGACCCATGTGACTCAACCGACCCCGTGCGACCCATGCGACTCAAACGACCCTCACACACTCTACGACACTCAACCGACTCATTGAGACTGAACCGACCCACGGCGCATAATATCTAGCAACCCACGCCCCTCAAACGACCATTGCGACCCATCCTACTAACTGAGACAACCGACTCACTAAGTCGAAGATGGTCATTAAACTCATGCAATCCTTTCGACTCAACCGACTCATTGAGTCGAAGATGGTCATGCAACTCCTGCGACCCTTGCGACTCAACCGACTCAGTGACACTCACCCATTTTAAATCAATAAACCATTTTGTGACTCAAAAGCTTGCAAAAAACCCTAGAAATCGATCTACTTACACTTATTGACGCCATTTAATATTGACTCGTGCTCTCTTCTTCACTACTAATGTTGATTCTAGCCATTTTCATTCTTGCCAACTTCAAATCGATTCCTCTCAAGTTCGACATCACTTATTCTTTCTTGCTATAAACTTTTAAATAGGTTTCACGTCGAAAAACTGTTCGGCTTTCTTGCTTTTGACAGTTTTTCACGTCGAAAAACAGCAGAACGTAGGGTTTTTCACGTTCGAACATTAAAGGCAAATTTGTCTTTTCTTCACTTTTTTTTCCGATTTAATAATTATTTTAGGGAATAATATTTTTTAAACGGTTTAACTCTATGAGGGTATATCTGATATTCCGCCTAATTATAGTGTAGTATTGATGTGATATATATTAAAAGATTATTTTAGTAATAATTATATTTCTCATGTATTATTTAAAAATATTATAATAGTATATATTAACAATAAAAAAATATACTATTCATCTATATTATTTACATGTTAAAATAAATTCATATATATTATAATATTTTCTCTTTAATTTATGATCATAAATCCTATATAATTTGAAATGATTTTTAATAAAATAGTATATGTCTTAAAAAATTAATAAACATGATATATAAACTAAATAAAAATAATTTGTATAAATTATACAAATTTATAAATACTGTTTATATGTTAATCTGTTTTCTCAATAATAAAAGACAGTAATTTTGTGCGAATTATACTAATATTATTTTAAGATGAATAATCCACTTATTTTGAAGAATCTAACTCCAGAAAGAGAAAAAGGCAAAAGAATTCGATTCGATCGGAAATAAGAACAATTTCAATTTCGATTCCAAAGGCATTAATAATCGCTAGCTGCTGATATAAGTGAAATATCCAAAGAAAAATCGAACCGGGTTTGGTTTTCCGGTTCAGAACTCTTTTCGAGCCAATGCTGCTGCTGCTTCTTCATCAGTGAGATTTCTGGATACCGATCAAACGTGCGTAATCCACCCACCTGCAACACAAAGTAAACCGGGGAAAACATGATCCAAACAAGGGACAAAAGACGGAAAATGGATAGACGAAAATCGGTTTTGGTTCTGAGAAAACTTACAATAGCGAACCCAAGAATGTATTGCCAGTTCTAACAGCGAAACACATTGCACTAAGGATGAGTTTTTGTTGGTGTAGCAATGGCTCCAGGAGACGTTGTTCGATCACACCAGCTACTAATTGGTACCTGTTTTACGCCAAGATGATGCGTTTAGTGCTAAGAAAGTTGTTTTCCCAAGTCAAAAGTATGAACTTAGCATTAGATTCTTTGTTCCATTTTGGATACTTTAGCGGGACAGATTAAAATAGGAGGAAAGCTGTACCTGAGGTTGCTGGAAACAGCCATATACACACCGTAGGCTACACTTGTAGAGAATATTGGGATGTTCTCGACTTCAGCTTCAGAGTCCACAGTTTGTCGTGCTTTGATCAAAGCGTTTGTTATAACAGTTCCAACCTAAGCAATGTTAACATTCCACTAGTTTAGAAGGCCACAGAGAAAGAAATGGGAGAGGCCACACCGAGAAGAAACAGCTTTTGAATGCACAGATGATCCTGAGAAACATAGCTTGTGAACAATATCCCTTAATAACGGAAACATAAACATAGTTATATCTGACTTACCAACGATGATGTGGTGCCAACAGCAAACAATTTAGCCCCGTTGCGCTGCATTAAACATAAAAAAAAATAATCGAATTTTTGAGGTCTCCAAAAGCCCATCACGTTTTAGGTACTAACGAGATCTGAAGAAAGAAAGCAGAAAATGACGCACCATTATAGCACCCATCCTTTGCAACAGAGTGTATGACGTACCAGAGAGAGCAACCTGCACAGTGTTTCTACAAATGAGCCTTAATCTTCATGACAATTCATCTGTGAAGACTAATAAAAATTTTGAGACCTGGAAAGCATTATCAGGGCAGCTGTGGAAGAACTTGGATATCCGTCCAGCGTTAAGAGCAAGAGGCGGTCGTAGAGAAACTGTAGGTGCGGGAAGATACACCAACATGAAATCTGCAATGATAGCCATCACCTGAGAGGAAACATAAACAAATCATTCAGCTTTTAACCACAAACAATCAAACCAAACCATCCTATGAACGACTCTTTAACCTTTTTTTCATCAAAAGGTGAGGCCAATTACACAGATTTCAAAGTTTATTGATACATCATTATCACTTCAAGTTGTTCGAAAATATTCGTCATAAACACATATCATGTCTCACAAATATGAACCCAAGCAAGAGAATTCGAAAAGGATAATATTTTCTACCAAACTTGCTTTCATTTGGATTTCGCATGGAGACAAAGTGAATATCTCACTTTGCAGCTACCTAATGGCAAGAAATCTCGGTCTCATAACCACCACAAACTAACCAACTCTTCCTCTCTCTGAAGGGTCATAACCATCAACGGCCCACATCAACTGTACATATTCTTACATCATACATCAAAATGAAAAATGGTCCACATAAAAAGTCCACTGTCTTTGTTTTCTTATTCAAGATTATTTTTCGAACGATCCTTCCCTTATTTCAAATCGCACAGTTAGGTCGGACGCTTATTTGCAATAAAATGGCACTGTATTCTAAGGCAATTGCAAACATAAATGGAGAGTCACTTTCTGTCCAGTTTCAAATCAGAACGAAAGGTACTGCCACAATTCTAGAAAACAAAAGAGGGAAAGGGTCATACCACATCCGCGAAAACAACTTCGAGTTCATTGAAGAAGTTTTCTCTTCGGCGTTCATATTCCGCAGCAGTCTGGAGTTGAGAAGCCACGTAAACAGATCGAAATGAGCTAAAGATTAAAACTTTTTAACAGATGAAGAAAAAACGTATGCGATCATAGAAATTGTAGTCAGCATAAAGGCATAGCAGGAAACAAAAAATAAACTTCGACTCCGCAAATGTTTTAGTAGCGACCAATTTCTAACACTCTGTTCAGATCAACACACATGTTCTCATCACCCATTGCTGTTCAATCTCATCAAATTGAACAGCGCAGTGACCAAAAGGCATCAAATCGACTGAAGCAAGATATATTCTCCATGAATAACAATGTCCACTTGTCAGGAAACCAAAACTATTTTTTTTAAGATAAACAAACAAAAGAATTTACAAGCCTCCACCAAAACAACGTCTTCCTCCAATTAATAGCCAAAAAAGAACAAAAAAAAGAAAAAAAAACTTCCAATATTTCGAAAAAATTGTCTCAATAATGGAAATCTAACCTTGGTGAAGACACCAACACCACATTCCATGGCAACCTTAGCCAAGAAGAGATCATCAGCCAAAAGCCTTTCCTTAAACCCCCCAAACTGCATCAACCACCGCGTCAACGCCGATCTCTGGAGCTCCAGAAACCGGGTCACTACCGACCCGGGAATCCGACCCGACTCGATTGCCGCCGCAAGATCCTTTGGCAGATTCTCCAAACCAAACCCAGCCTCCGACAAAACCATAATCGCCTCCTTCTTGTTCCTCTCCCTGTCCTCCCCCCCCTCGCCATCCCCATTGTTTCCCCCCCCGCCGCCGCCACTGCCTCCGTGGTTTCCGCTATTGTGGTCATCGGAGCCGCCGTTGTCGAAGGAGGCGGAGAAGACAGGGGAAGGTAAGATGCGGCGGCGGAGGGAGAAGGGAGCAGCGGAAATAACGGCAGAGGAAGAGGAAGAGGGAGAAGAGAGTTTCAAAGACAGAGCAGGGGAGACAGCAAGGTTTTGTTGGCACGTAGGATGGGGAACGGAGACTGATTGGTTCAGTTTTGGGATCGAGAAGAAGCAGTAAGCGATCGCCATAGATGGGTTTTGTTCGCTGTCCGAGACGGGAGAAGAGAAGAGGCAGAAAGTTGTTCGATTCGTAAAATGTTTCTTCTGAAAGTCCTCTGCTTTCTGTCAAATCTCTCCCTCGCTCTCTCTGATGAGTTCTGAGTTCTTGTGGGTTGAGTCAGACTAAAGCAGATGGCTCACAGGGCTATCTTTTTTCTTTTTCTTTTTTTTTTTGGTATGAGACTCTCAGACGATGGTAGCGCGTGGGTTTCACTTATTTTCTCTTTTTCACTCTCTGAATATCTCTCACTCGTCATAAGTTTGGGATTTCATTTCCCTTAACTGTTTTTCCTCAAAATTGTTATAAATAATAATCAAATCAAAGGAAACAAACACAACCATTTGAAGGAAATGATGCTCTAATTTCCGATATTCTTTCATTTAAAAGAAACTATATTTCACCAAAAGTAATCAAAATTTCCAATATATATATATATAATTTCCTTTTTCGGATTGTTTGAGTTTAATATATATAAATATATACATATACGTAAGTTCTTCCTTTTTACAGGTATATATATTTATATTAAAAAAATAAAACCAAATTATATCCAATTTTTTTTGGATCCGAATTATTTAAGTTTTTATTAAGATTTGAATTATTTGAGTTTAGGACAAATAGAAGTAAAATGAATCCAAATCTTTGTATTAAAAAAATTTAAATTTGGATTTGGATTTAGAGACATTTTTTTAATAAATAACATTAAATTTTATATAACGTTTCGATTTGGGGTAACTTCAAAATAGGTTATTTTGATTAAGTTTACCCTTTCTTAAAAAATTAACTTAAAAAATACTATTATAATATTGATATTCAGTTTTTTAATATTTATATTAAAAAAAATAAAACCGAATTATATCCAAATATTTTTGGATCCGAATTATTTAAGTTTTTATTAAGATTTCAATGATTTGAGTTTAGGACAAATAGAAGTAAAACAAATCCAAATTTATATTTTTTTACATATTCTTAAAAAAATAACATTAACTTTTTAAATAAGGAAAGAGATCTCGCGTTATGCGTGGGCGATGATTTCGAATTGTAATATTTTTTAAATACGGATTCATAAACGATATTGTACAACAATTTTCATCTTTGAAAACGTTAAACAATATGTAAAGGAGTAAATGGATTTAGTCTAGACATTAAAGGACTAATTTTTTTATATGCATAGAGTGACGATAGAAGATGTGCTACATAAAATTGTGGTTTAATATCATAGATAATATTAAAGCGGATATTGTTTGTAAAAAAACGAAAGAATGATCATGTTGATGAGTAGTTTTGCAATTAATGAATTGAGAGAAATTGACATAATCCATATAGTGATTTTAGCTATGCAATAGTTCCTGAAATATTATAAAGCAAGAAAATATTAGAACTAAGTTCACGATTAACAAATATAATTATATGTATAGATCTATATTCATTAAAAGGGATTAGAACAAACCGCGAGTAATAAGTGTGTTAGGACAATGAGAAACCTTTTTTTAAGACGTTAGCCTGCATAAAAACGACCTTGATCAATATGATTTGTCATGGAAAAAAATGTACGATTGAAGATAGCCAATGTGTATAAAAAAGTATATTTTTACGAACATATCTTGTGATTTTGGGAGACCATTAAAAATTTCTTGATAGACACCATTTGTCACTTCTGGAATTTCGTCAAGTTGTTCGTTAAATCTAATATTTTTAGTCTGTTTGCTGACGTAACTCTTGAAAGTGCAACATAAAGCTGACCGTGGCTAAAAACTGGTTTTGGAAGATATAAACCAATTTGCTTAAGACTCTACCATTGACTTTTGTTGATTGTCATTGCATAGCACAATCTGACAGGTAATTGCCTTCTTCTAAATATAGATGGAAGACCTGAATCATTAGGTGTAAAATAACCCTAGGTATAAGGACTTTGTTAACAACATGGGTTCCCGTGAAAATTTTCCTTCTAAAACACGTGTTTCCAAATAAGTTACAACCAAATGTGTGTCATTACGTAGCCGTTCCTTTTGGTTTATGCTGCATAACAACATTATTGGGGTGCCAATCTTCAAGCAAATTTTGTGTTTTGAAATACCATGAAACTCCAAAGAATTGAGGTATTCCACGAAGTAGTGATGTCTGAACTAAAATACTCCATCATGTCTCCAGGAAGTTGTGATAATAAGAAATCATTGACTTCATCAACATATACATTAGTCGGTGTAAGAATTTCTCTCTCTTTAAGATAGTCATGATCCATTTCACATTGAGAAAAACATGGATATGTTGCATCTGCAAGACTTTGTAACATATTGTTAGAGTTTCAATCATCAATTTCTTGTCGATAACAATCTTATGATGCCCATTGTGATTGTCAGATTGTGTGTTTATTTTAGTTGTGTTTCCATCGCCAACATCTAATAGCCATTTGGAAAAATCAACCTCGCTTTGATTTGGCTGCATGTTATGTGTCAAAGTATAGATGCAACATGTTTGCCAAAGAGGGGATCGACTAATTGTTGCATGAATTGTCTCAACGCGACCACCTCGTGTAACATGAAGAATCTGTCTCAAATCACCCCCAAGTAAAATAGTTTTACCTCCAAATGGCTTTCCAAATGCTTTGTCGCTGAAACCAGACATAATATCTTGCGAAGTCCTTTCAACAACTTTGATAGTATGTCGGTGTGCCATTGGCGCTTCATCCCATATAATTAGATCTGATTTTTCCAATAAATCTGCTAGCATACTCCTTTTTATAAATATCACATGTCGATTGGTAAGTAATGGCAATAGGGATTTTGAAGCGAGAATGTGCGGTTCTACCCCCAGGAAGTAGCAGTGATTCTATACCAGAAGAGGCCATTGGGATAACTATTCTACCTTCTGATCTCAATCGTGAAATTAATAGTCTATACAAATAGGTTTTCCCGATCCCACCTGGTCTATATACGAAAATAAATTTCCCTTGTTTGTTCTTGATTGATTCCATAATAGCGGAATAGATCTTTAGTTGGTCATTATTTATGGTCTGAAATAATTTCAAATGCTTTGTCCTTTTGAATTCTTGGTCAAACTGCATTTTTTGATGTAGAATAGTGTTAGCAATTTCTTGCAAAATGTTTTCATCTGGTTTTGGCATGTCAGGAAAGTCTGTAAGTGATTTATATTCCTCAGCCAATAACATTTTGATCTCAATTAGCGCATACTGTTCAAGTTCCTTGAAGGACAATTGCAGCCCATCAAAACTAAATTCTTTTTTTTATAGAGTATGTCATTAGAGACCCATTTCCAATATTTTTTCCATAGATCGCCAAGTTTGCTAGCTTCACAGTATAACAACAATGTCACAAATAAACGGGGCAAATGTGATGGCATTGCCCATTGTGCAGCTTCATTCATAGCTTTGTTCCATTCATTATCACCATCTAGCAACCCTCTAGCAACACATGCTTCTTTGTATGTGGAATATCTAATAGTAGCACATTTTTATGTTGTTATAGTTGCAAAGGCCTTTGACAACATTTTTATGTTGTTATAATACAATTCACCTGCAGCTGGGTGTATGTTTACGATTCTGTCCAAACTAAAACCTCTTTTCCTTGGAGACCAGAATTTATCCATATTTTTCCAAACAAACATCGTTGGAAATTGGACATATGTTGATTCTTTTGCAATTTCACATATTCTGTTTGTCTTCATCCATTCAGTAAACATTGTTTGTTTTGAGCCTGGCTTTGCCAAGACCGTCTCCAAATCATCAGAATCCTCAAATGTCAAAAATATTCATTTTCCAAGTGCACAATAGCCTCATGACAGATGGTTGTGGTTTATGTATGTGGAAGGCAAAGATTCTCCAAACAATTTCACATGAAGATAGATACGTACACTCAAGGTAATTAGATATTTCATTAATTTCTTTGACTTATGTTTTATCCAAAGATTTTTGACCTTCAAAAGTTACTCCTTTTTCAATTAAAAATGATGCTTTATCCACACCTTTTGTGATATACTTGAAGAGATATTCAATTGCATGAGATCTGTTGCACCACTGGACATTGATATGTGCTCTATTCTTCTTAAGAATTTCCAAGTTATGAGGAACAACATGATGGTTTCCAATTTAATATCTCCCTTCATAAAAAAATTCAAAGTGTTGTGAGGTCACTTGTATGTGACATGCCCTGATTGCCCAATATCAGTGTATTCCATGTATGATCTTGGATATTTCTTTGTGCAGAAACCATTTTCCATATAGGGCGAACGTGGTCTATCAATCCCACATGAACCATGCATCATATATTGTTCCACCAAAAGAAATCCTTCATCATCACGTTCCTTATTTGGTAATTAATTATGTATTTGTCAATGTCCGCTGTAGTAGGATTATTGAACGACGATTCTAACCATATTAAGATATGGGCATGTGGTAAACCACGCTTCTGGAACTCAATTGTATATATGATTACAAATATATGATAATAAAACTAATTAGTTAATCGTTCGTTGTAATTTATAATGTATATTTAAAATGGAAAAAGTGAAAGAACGAATTAGGTTGGAAAAAACCAATACATGATATAGGGTTAGGGGAAAAAAACTCCATCATTGATGTCGACCAAGAGCGAAACTAATTTTAGTTTAAATACTCGACTTTCAATGTCTGGTCTATCACTTGGAGCTCCTTCACCGTACAATTTAAGATGGTCAGAGATTTCCTTCCAATTTTGATTAGCTGTCATAGTTACAAACAAATCAGGATTACCATACCATCTACATATGGCCATCGCATCATGGTAATTCTCAATCATGTATCGTGGTCCTCCTATGAAAGATGGTGGCAATATAATCCTTTTTCCAATTAACTTTCCGTTGTGATCCCCTTTTCCCACTGCATCAAAAAAATATTGTAGAGATCGAACCGAAGCTTTTTTGGTTATTTTTGGCCCAACGTATCCTTTCTTGTTCAACTGCGGTGTATGCGTCAACAACATACTATTGGGAAAGACGACCTCCTTTGATAATGGTCATTCCATCTGATAAATGTGTCTGTATCTGGTAAGCATAATACTTACGTATTGTTAAAAAACACCGTTTGATATTTGTAACAGAATCATTATATGGGATATCTTTGTGGAATCCATATTCACCGTACGAGAACAAAAAAGGATACTGAAGACTCATGAATAACAGATGTGGATCACTAATTCTAAAAAGTTCACCAGAAGGGTTTAATTGTAAAAAACATCTCGCTCACCAGTTGTGGCTAAAAGATCCCCAACAATCAACCAGTGACCTCATCAGTTGTTGGCAAGTTATATTGATAATTTCTCCTCCGAGGCACTAATAATCTCAAAGTGAAGTGTGTATATTCTCCTGACTCATACCTGTCTCGCGCCTTACGAAAGCTCATTGCAAGGTGGTTATGTTTATCAAGCCTTTTAATAAGTTGATCCACGATGCGTTCATCAAGATCTCTTAAAGCTTTTGTTCTGCTTAGCTTTTTGATACGATTGGATACCTCTTTTACATTATCATATATATAAAGTTGAGCAAACTGAGGAGGAGAACCGTCCAAAGGTAGCAAAGATCCTAGCTTTTGATGGATTTGACCATGAATACGGAACGTATAAGTACCATTTCCTGAAGCAACAAAATATTCAATCTTTACACCGATCGATGTGAAAGCAAGCATCAAATTGTAAGCCCGAATTTCAATGAAGTGTCACACAATTCTTCTAGTTGCGGGGGAGGTGCGAGCACCTTTGGTAGACGTATACGACCTTGCATGCAACAAATAGTGAATTGCAATATCCCCTTATTGGAGCCTCGTCCGACACATCCATTTGGCCAAACTATTGCATCACAATGTGGGCAATTGATCATATTCGCTTCCATATGTATCTGCACATTGTCTATGACATATATATATATATGGTAGTTAAGTTAATACTCGTAATATGACTTATTATAGCCTGTTTATTATAATTTTTATAGCTTGTATATCATACCGTGAAAATATGATGTTGAAGCTACGCGAGATTGGGAATATCTTTGAGCTAGTATTTTAAATAAGAAAGACATGATAGTTAATAGTGTAGTTGGAATTTAGAAAATTATGTAAGATTGATAATGCACCTTTAGAACGTCGGAATGCTCTCTTCTTTAACATCAACACTTTTCTCATGGCTCTTGCGGCTTTGAAGTTAGCCAAGAAGGCATTTATTAATATGCATGAAACATTCAATGATAAATTGTTTTAAATTTTTCTAGAGTACAGTTAAAGTTTGTCATTGGATTAAGAGCAAATAATTATGGTGTAAATTTTTTAAAGATCAAAGTTTTTATCTCAATAAATTATCTTCAATATGTTAGGAAAAGAATAAATTTTTAAGAACGACGAAATTTCAATAGTTTTGGCCAACCTTTTCTACTCAAGACGGGTGATATGTCCTGTTGCTCTACAAAAGTCGTTCGAGTATATATTGGTGAAAACCAAGGTCGACTAACCGCTACACACATGAAGAAAGGAATAATTTAAAATGAAATGTTAACCACAAGTATACCAGTATGAATGTTGACATATCTTGTTAGAATGAAACGTACCATTTGGACGACCCTTGTATTGTTGACATATACGTAAATCACATTCAGAAGGTGGTTTACAAATCCCAAATGTAGTTTTAAAGATCACTTGTCCTGACATTGCAAAGAAAAAAAAATTAAAAGCAAATTATATTTCTTGCACAAAATTATGTTTTGAATAATTTTTATATATTATGTATAATACACGGAAAAAGTAGTTGATAAATTATTTTTGTAAAAAATATTGACTAATTAAATTTAAGATCATTAAATTAGTTATAGGTTTTTTTTTACAATTTTAAATAATTTAGGGGTTTTTTAAACAAAACCCTAAATGTGTACCCCTTCACCCTCTTCACCCACCAAAGGAAGAGAACCCGACGACAGCGTGGTGGAGAAAACTGGAATACCGCCGCTAGAGTTCCGGCAGCAACGAGTGTATGACCGGAAGGAAGAACGTGTTCGAAAGAGTCGATGATAGGCGGTTGGCAGGTATGCGCCAACTTCTCCGCCTAGCTTCTGTTTATTTCACCCATCGGTGCCGTCAGTGTTTCTTAGGCTCGTCGGTGCCGTCGCTGTTTCTTTCTCGGTGGCCGATTTCCCTTCCGAAATTTGTTTGTTTAGAAGATTTTGAATACCTAGGATTATTTGGACAACTTTTCCATGAAATCTACCGATTTCAAATCGATAGCCTATTTTTTTTCTCCATTCTGTGATGTCAGTGTTACAGAAGGCGGAGGACGATTTTCCTTCGGAAATTTATGTTCTATAGAAACTATTGAGCACCTAGGATTATTTGGACAGCCTCGCAGTCGAATCTATGTATCGGTTTCCATAGTCGAATTGATTTGCGTATGGAATTTTTAGGTTTAACAGATCCTTATATAAAAACAATACTTTCTATTTCTTTGTTATAGAAAATTTCCATTTATCATCTTAATTAATCCAAATGTTTAGGATACTTTCCAATTTTCCCCTTATGTAAGGATATTCTGCATTGCCGAAATCTGTTTATTGTTTTCCTATCTACTGGCCATCAAAAGCAAAGGATGACAACAATGTGCAGAACATAGATGGTAGATAACAAATGGGAATGAGCAGCTATTATTGACAGTAACACATGTTCCAAAAGATGGATTGTTTTAAGTGTTTTTAGATTATGAAAAAAATCAATTAATTGAAATACCCATTACTAATAATAGGAAAAGTCTAGGGTAATAATGCTAGTCAAACATAAGTACCAAGAAAATGTCTGAAAACTTTTAAACAACTCGATAGATATTAGGAAACATAAGACAACAATTTAGTTAAGGCAAATCCTTTTTCCATTGTCCCCCTTTTGGTCTAATGTGGAGCAGTTTTCATCAGAACAAGCCAGTGAATCTACCTCTTTATTGTTGATGGGTTTTATAGGCTCATTCGTGTCATAGTAAATGTTCTAAGATTGGCGTAAAATTATAAGAAGATAGCCTGATATGAAAGGCAAAAGTTTTCCTGACAAATTGAAGCAAACATTGTGGAACTTTGTTTTCAACACCATCTCCCAGTTTTAGGAAAGAAAAAAACAGCTAGTAAAATTGGTTGAAATAAAGTATCTTAAAAAACAGATGTAGAAATTCATACCTTTAAATCAATAAGGTTGGAAGCCATCGTGTTAGTCAGCCTTGAGATCTCCCGGTCAAATGTAACGAAAGTTGCAACGTCCGTTCAATCATCAACAACCAATTCAATCCTAAACCTGTTGATTTTGTATGAAATCAATATAATAATGCAAAAATATTGATAAATTGGTTGATCCTTTAGGAGGAAAATTCATTTAGGAAACAAACATAACCATAAGTTGAACCTTATAACTCCAAGAGTGCTTGAATTAGTGCAGTAAGTACAAGAAATAGAATCTGTGGATTTTTTCAGTTTCCTCGAACATTTTCCACATGCAACGTAACTCCAATCATTGTTAGGCAAAATGTCAATAGTTTTAGCAAAGCATAAGAAATCTGCTTCCTAAGGAGGAAAAACAAATGAAATTGGACATGGTTAGATGATTAGGTGGGAAAAAAACCTAACTTAGGAAATTACCTTTTGCTCAGAATTTGTAATGTAGTTTAATAAGTCAAGAATCAAAACTGTTTCGATTTTAACAACATTGCCAACCATCACACCACTAACAACACCATTATGGAAGCCATCCTTAACACACTTTTTTTAACAGAAAGTCAAATGAATCAATTTTTAATCTAAACTATATGAACTATATTGAGGAAGGAAAATAATTGGATCTGGAAAATGGAAGTAACCTATCTATGAAATCTCTTCCAACGACTGTTTCATGATCAAAATAAAATCGTGTCGAGCACGTTGTGTTAAGATATAGGTTGCCTACACATATGACAAATGGGAAAAATCTGTAAAGTGATTTAAAATTAATGTTTACATGTATGTAGTGACAAGTGTACAAATAAATATAAATATATAAAAACTTCCAATGATTTTAGGGTTCACACCGGTCACAAGGTAGACCAAAGGCTTGATACTTTTTGAGTGCAATTCCACAGATTTGTTATTCCAAACTGTGATATTTATTTCCATAGACCTAGCATTAGATTATGGTTTTAAAAAAATCAGCAACATGTAACATATGATATATTGGAACACAATAGTTTTATATGAGGATCCAAAGATTACCCTGTCATTTTGAGACGCAACATTACACACTCGGTAGATGGAAAATAATCTATTTGATAATCTCTAATTGTGACATTTATTTCCATAGACCTAGCATTGAATTATGGTTTTAAAAAAATCAGCATATGATATATCGGAACACAATAGTTTTATATGAGGATCCAAAGATTACCCTGTCTTTTTGAGATGCAACATTACACACTCGGTAGATGGAAAATAATCTATTTGATAGTCTCTAATTGTAGAAATCTGCCCAATACATCTGTAAAAAAGGTTAAAAGCATTGTTGTTTTGACATAAAACTTGTGAAATAATGTGATATTGATTATAAACCTGACAGCTAGAGATTCTGGTTTGCCAAAGCAAAAAATTCCTCGTATGAATTAAGTCTAAAAAGCTCTTCAACAATGGTAATTGAGTCTGACCTAAAACTTGATAGTCTAGAGTTATTTGTCAACCGAATCGACATTTTCGAATCACACAGCTTAAAACTGTCACTGCTACATAAAACATCGAATCCTTTAAACATGATAATTCTGCCTTCTATAAGTTGTTCCTTGATCCGAGAGAACACAACAATTCCAACACTACCGTGTAATAAATTGGACTAAAAATGATAGCATTTTAGGTAAAACTGTAAATGGTGGAAAAAAATCAAGTTAGGTAAGTGATTACCTTTTCATCAATCAATAAGAATTCATTCCACATAACTTGACCCCCTTTTTTCATATTGCAAGCCTCCCACACACGAAATACCCTACCAACAATCTTTTACAAAGATCGTCCAACTACAAGCTGGTCGAAAGTAGTATGCATGGATGTGTTTGAGTTTTCCAAAGCGATTAATGATGACATGGTATGTAGATGCAGCAGTTGGAGGGTTGGTTGTGAGAGTGTTATTGCTGAGTTTGATACTTGTTAACTGGAAAACTATTGTAACATAGTTTAAGTAGAAAAATGTGGAAGGTGGACAACCAAAGACAAATGATAGTAATTTTGTATTAAAGTGTGCAATTAAAAAAAATATACATATAGAATTTGGAAATGTAGGTTTAATAACGTTTACAGAATTATTGTAACTTATATCTTGTATTAAACGTGTAGAATGTGATTTGGAAAAGAAAATGTTACAGTAAATGTGTATTAAAATGTTCAATAAAAAAATTATACCTGGAATTTGTAACTGTTTGTATAATTTGTAATTAATAATTTCTTTAGGTTCCCCGGTGTAGGTGAGAAGGGCATAGGAGAGACCACTCAGAAGCCTCTGCATTTCAAATGATAATTTTTCCATCGAATAATTAAAGAACTCTTGGCTCAAGTATGTTTTCCTTTTTTCCCTTCTGTTTGATTGAGAAACTTGCATCTTATCTGGGATTGTTTTGATTATTAATTTGATTCTGGTTCATAAACTTTGGTAGTCATCTCGTCTCAAGCCCATGAAAGGTGGTCAACTGCATTATGAGACCTTTCTGCATCTTTGATTCTATGGACAACAACAAAAACAAACCACATAAATATTAGGTGTAAGTCTCCATCTCTCTTATCTATTAACTCCATTAACTTTTGACAGTTTTATTTGATATAAGGCCCCATGACATTGACATATTATAGGAAGAAATACTTGGCCCAGCTAGGTTCTGTAACTCGTGTCCACAAAACTCTGGTGAAATACTTGGTAGAGGTTCCACAGGTATGGCATAAGATTTCTGCTAATACAACTCTTCCTCTCCAAAATTCACGCTTCCCTCTTCTTCATACTTCACATTTGCTAATGTTCTCTTTGATCATTAGATGTTCCCATGTCCAATTTTTATGATCTATTATTTTGGTATGACCGTCTTCAATCACGATACACGAAGCATGTTATGTTTGGAAAAGTTATGAAGGGAATGGAAGTTGTCAAGAAAATGGAGCTCAAAGTATTTTTGGTAAAAAAAATAGTTACAAGTTATTTTGAATGATGTACTGCTATATTTCTCATGAATTCACACAAATGTTTTTCATCTTAGAGAAACCAAAGAAACCAAGCCAGGTCCTTTTTTCTGAGTATAGTTATGATGGAGAAACTCGAGAAAAACGTAGAAAAACTTCAAAGGACAAAAGGATGAAGAAGAAAAGAAGATATTTGTCTTCATCATTCATCAAAGCTTGACTGAGTTATTTTTCTCTTTAGGAATATCCTCGTAGACAACAATTTATCTCTATTCAACAAAGAAGCAAAAGTGCATCCACATATCTACATATTTTTTGTAATAGGTTTTTTTATTCTTTTTATGTGTTTATGAAATAGAATGTTATGTCGGAATTTCATGTACATCGTTTGGTTTCATGTATATATAAAATATCAGTTTTATATCAGTAAAGAAAGATTCATGCCAACCAGACAAAAGAATAACAATTTACGGCAATATACACCTGTTAAACTCAAGAACATCAATAATCTCATAAGTTGTATGGATCTTTCAAACACTATCAGGTTCTTGAAGCGTAAAAGAATAAATAATAATGTAATCCAATCACCGAAAAAATCAAGGCAGAATGAATAACATTTTACGGCAATATACAACTATTAAACTCAAGAACATCAATAATCTCATAAGCTGTCTCTTGGATCTTTCCCATCTTCTCCACATAAGACTCGCGGACATGCACCATGGTTGGAGTACAACGGAAAATACACCAAAAACTTGTCCAAACGAACTAATAGACTTTTTTTTTGTAACAGAAGTAACTTCATAGCATAAAGTGGTTTTAAAAATTCTAGAGAAGAGAGTGCAATCTAAACCTTCAAGTGGAAGCAAACACTACCAAGTTCTTGAAGTGTAAAAGAATAGATAGTACTGTCATCTAATCACCAAACCAATCAAGTTGAAAAGAATCATAGCTCAAACAAGTGTGTATGAGGCATTATTAAGTTCCTTATTACCTATAAAACGTTTGCTTTCAACCTTATGGTATTAATGTATCCCTTAAACATACTAAGAACAGAAGGCAAGGCAAGCTACAGAAACAAAAGTAAAAAATGATTCTGATCATTGTCCTAAAATGCAGAAAAAAGATCACGTAAGATACATATTGGTTAAACAAAAGAAGAAGGATTACAAAATGATTGAAAGAACGCATTTGTAAGCACAAAAAAAAGACTTTACCATCTAAAAATTCTTCAAGGAAAGAGAATGAACAGTTTGATTCAAACATTGATGGCGGTGAGTCATCTGCTTTGCATCCCCTTATTCAAGGGATTGGCTGGGACAACTCGATAAATTGTCTGATTCGTTGCTCCAGATCTGATTATGGCTCCATCGCTTCCTTGAATCGAAGCTTCCGTTCTTTGGTAAGGACTGGTGAGATTTAAGAGTGGAGGAGGCATAATGGATTGGTTGAACATTGGGTGTACTTCTCTTGCCAACTCCTGGAGTGGGTGGCATTCGACCCGATTTCAAGAAAATGGATGCAATTTCCAACAATGCCTTCTAGAATTTTTGTGCTGACAAATTATATAACAAATTCCTTAAGGGTTAACTGCATAAATGCTGAAATAAGCTAATATGCTGAAAGATCCTTGCTCTATATTGTAAACTCATAGAAGTGGTCATAAGTGCGGTAAGATAAATGGAACGGTGAAGTGCTGCCTCATAAGCCTCCTCAGCTACTGAGATGTCATCCACAAAGCCTTCACCCTCTTCGTTAAAAAGCTAAGTAGTAATCTGAAATCTTGTAGAAGATAGACTACTGAATCGATGTTTAAGAAATCAGACGATATCAAACAGTTATGTTATTTACTTGTCAATCTTTAAGTACACTTGTTGGTTTCTACAATGTACTAAAGACCTCCACGGATAACTCCCCCTGAGTTAGACGTGTAAATACAATCACACTGTTTTCACTCACCACCCAAGTATCCAATTAGGTACACCTAAAAACCTTGAACTCCCATGTTCACTGTTTTCTGTACCTCGCTGATACCCAACAATTAAGTACACCCAAAACCTGAACTCACTTGTTCTATATTTTGTGTACTTGGATAATCTCTCCAGATTCGTTGATCATTCATCTTCATTTCAGATCAACTTATCTGCCCTTTCTCTCGGCTCAGCAACCACCCCCGGTTATTCCGCCGCGCCGTCATGCTGAATTGTCTTCAGCTTTGAATCCGGTCGATCTCTCGGTTCCATAATCTTCTCCTCAATCTTCTCGTTGACTTGCTCCAGTCTCCTTTAATTTGAAATCACTTCCCTTTGATTTCTCAACTACCTGAAACAACCAAATAGCTACGATCCGATTTTTACTGCATTCACAATCTCCCCCTATGAATTCTTATCACAAAAACATCTAGTCATTAAAACAATCAAGGAATTCAAAAATTGCAGTAAAAAACAACATATAACGGTACTAATATGAAGTTCAACATCCTAGTTCGGATCATCAACCATAGAAAATATCGATCATTAAGTACACTAAAGCAAATTGTCTTTTAGGTGCACTTAAAAAGAAATCAATTTTGCTTTCTTTTTCTTTTGTTCCTTCGTGAAGATGATTCCTCCTGAATCTCTTCAGCTTCTGTTTCCTCTGCTTCTTCTTCTTCTTCTCTTTGTATTTCTCCCCCTGTTTATGTGATAAGATTTCAAACAAGTTAGTCACAACATAAACTAGACATGCATCAAATACTCATGGAGGACGGGCATAAACCATCCATTGAAGCGCGAAGGCGGCTGAACCCCAACTTAAAAGAGATAGTGAAAAAAGAGATACAAAAACTTTTGGATTCAAGTATCATATATCCTATCTCGGACAACGTCGGACCAAATTACTCTTTGAAGATTCAACAGTTGACGCCGAGGGCATCTTTGCCATATAACGCTTCTCTAATTTGATCCAAGGTGGAATATTTTCCCGGGGCTCAGTTTTTCCAATTATATCGGATACTTGTTGAACCAAAATATTCTGAATTAGGCAAGGGAATGGAAGAATGAACTTGGTTGAGTTGGATACTCCAAGTCCAACAATAACATCCAGAAACACTTTCCCAAAATTTATGGGAATGTCATTCTTCACACAGTAAAGAAATACTGCTGTATCTTGCCTAATTGCATCCGATTTCTTATTTGGAATCCAGTTCGTTCGGGAAATCTTATTCAGCAAGGCATACTCCCATTGCAATTTGGAGTTCGGAATTTGCCCAGACCATGAACTCATCTTGCCTTCTGTCAACTGCTTTGTGATAGTATCCATATCCAAATCAAGCTGGAGTTCTTTACTCCGAGTAATTGGTATGTGCGGAGTACCCAAAAAGTCATTGATGACCTCCGCACTGAACTTCAGAACTCTACCACGCACATACGTGGTGCCAAACTGAGCTGATCCTAAATCCTCTATCTCAGGTGACAGATTAGCATAGAATTCATATACTAGTTCCTTGCAAATGGGAGTCACAGTAGTAACTGTGCTCGTCAGCTTTCTGTCAACTAAAACGTTCCAAACAGACAGATGTTGAAATTGCTGTACACTTAGCCCTTTTTCAGAGAAAATTTCCCTCTCCCTCAACGTCCTAAGCCTACTCTTATATGATTCCTTGTAGAATTTTTGAGAGTAAGCCTGTGAGAGAGAAATTGGGGTACCTCTGCGTGCAGCTGGAGGTGACTGCGGTGTTTCAGAGACCGGAATGGTCCTTTCTGATTCCGGCGATTGTGTAGGGTTTGTTGATTCTGGACTGGAAGAGGGAATATGAGCAGGACTAGACTGGGTTGGGACAGTAGTAGGGCTTGGAGACCATTCTGATGTAGTCTTAGCCCTAGGTTCACCCATTAGAATCGGAGGATTTGTCTGCATAACTGGATCAAGCGGCACTCTGATGTCACTGTCAGAGTGTGTACAGAGGTGAACTAATGGAGAAGCGCCCGCTCGCATATTCTGTCGTTTGTTTTTAGCAAAAAACTTCGTCGCCATGACCTTGTATCGGCGACCATTTACTCGCGGGGGATTGCGAGTAAACACCAGATCCTTCATTTTCACCTCATTACC
>CM071870.1:24015617-24028100 GCA_036759665.1 Gynandropsis gynandra | reverse complement strand
AATGTTGTTTTCGCTCCTTTCGCTCGGTGTTTGTATGTTCTCTTCAATCCACGGCCTTGCACAAGCTGAACCTTGTCATTTCGGGGTTAAATTGCCAATATCTCTCGTGTTTCTCGTCATGTCTTCGTTTCCTACACAAAACATGAAATGTAGATGAAATCCTCGAATAATCTCGATAAATGAATGAAATCTAATAAATCTACCTAAAACTAGACCTAAGAATGATATAAAAACTACAACGGATTACGTGTTATCAAACATTAGGCTGTTGAAAGCAAAATTGTTTACTGATTTCAAATAGGTGTAAGTCTCAATGAGTCGTTTGAGTCGAAGGGGGTCACAAGACTTAGTGAGTCACTTGAGTCGAAGAGGGTCAAGAGTTTTAGTGAGTCGCTTGAGTCGAACAGTGTCAGGAGTCTTAATGAGTCGCTTAAGTGGAAAAGGGTCATGAGTCTCAGTGAGTCGCTTGAGTCGAAGAGGGTCAAGAGTTTTAGTGAGTCGCTTGAGTCGAAGAGTGTCAGGAGTCTTAGTGAGTCTCTTAAGTGGAAAAGGGTCATGAGTCTCAGTGAGTCGTTTGAGTCGATGAAGGTCAGGAGCCTCATTGAGTCGCTTAAGTCGCAAAGGGTCATATGGGTCTCAATGAGTCGTTTGAGTCACAAGGTCATTTGAATCTCAAAAGGTCATATGGGTCTCAGTGTGTCAGTAGAAGTCTAATGTATTCTTAGCTGGTCAGTTTTGTTGGGAAACCAAGGCGCGATCAAATCGTGCAGCGAAAGAAGAAGAGAAAAATCTCGGTTTCCCATGCCTGTTTGGAGATTGCCCTGATTATGGTTTAAGGAAGTTACCTTATTTTCGCTTCGTTCAAAAATTGATCTCGTGAATCACGAGCACCAACGGATTGTTCCTACTTCCATGTGTATCCACACGAACGAAAGAAGAAATCCAAGTGCTAGCTTAGAGTTTCGAAAAATACTTGTATCTGGCCTTTTTTATTTTCTGATACTTTAATCTCGAGACCCTAAGCATGTATTTATAGAGAATTTGAGAAACTTAATGTGACAACTAACCTTAACCCTGATCAAACATTTGAGTAGGAATTGGGTCATGGGCCCATTCCAAAATCAGGTCAAATTAGTCGATGGGTCATGGGCCCAATCCGAACTGAATTCAAATAATATGATGCGCCATGGGCCCAATTCGAACTCCACACTTGCGAGAACCTAATTCAAATTCAAGCCCAACAAAATTAGTCATGGGCCCAGTTCAAATTTTAAATCCAACACAATTCTAAGCCCAAAACCCCAAAGTCCATTCGTTCTTCTGTGCGACCCAACAGGTCTCCGTTACGTTGGTAGTGATTAATATCACAACTAATAAGCGGTGTCTAGCAACACATCATTATTATCCAATTAACGAGAATGTCTTTGACTAGGCATAACCATTCCCGTGATTGACGTTACCGTGTAGTCTGATCCTTTGGTCCTTGATGTCTTGATCGAACACGAGCCATGGAAAATGTCATACTCGTATAATTCAATCATATGTTTCTTGATTCCCAACTAGATTGTACAGAAACAAATAAATTCGATGTCACGCATCAATTTATTTGAGTTCGGCCATGAATTTCACAATCTCACTCGATCAAGGAGCTCATAATAGCACTCTCGTTACATTGGAGGGACAAATCCTATCTCGATCAATCAACATCTTGTTATGTATGTTAACTGTGTACCTAATCACTACCTCGTAAGTCAACCCAATTACGATTGGTGTTCAGCAATGTCAAAGTACACATTTCCCTTACGTCAAGATCTCTGATGATCTCAAGTCAAAGGATCACATACACCATACTACGAGAATTGCCTATAACACTCATATAACAATCCATGCAAAAATCTCATGGAGGGTCGATCCAGCACAATATTCTCTAACATGTACCATGTGTTGAATTGATATCTCATATTAATTAAACACATATTAGTCTCAATGCATCATTGATATCCTCATTCTCAATGATACTCGACTAGGGATGTCATTTAATAATATATATTCAAAACAATAATCCTATGGATGTTATTGCATTCACTTATAATACACAGAAAATAAACTTAATGAAATAACAAATGTCATAAATAATAAAAATGTCATGATACATAAATAAAACCCCAAATACAATCAACTTATGATTGATCTCTAGGACATACTCCAACAACCTCCCACTTTCACTAAGATTAATCAGACCAATCAGACATGAGTCTAATGCCTATCGATCTAGTGTGATGATCATGCCTAAGCTGCATCAAAGGCTTTGTCAATGGGTCACTGACATTGTCGTCTGTGGATACTCTGCAGATCTTCACATCTCCTTTCTCAATAATTTCTCGAATGAGATGGAAGCGCCTAAGTATGTGTTTGGATTTCTTGTGTGATCTGGGTTCCTTAACTCGTGCAATGGCTCCATTTTTGTCATAATAGAGCTCAATGGGGTCTACCACGCTAGGAACCACTCCAAGTGTAGAAACGAACTTCTTAATCCAAACAACTTCTTTTACCGCTTCTGATGCAGCAAGATACTAGACCTCCATCGTAGGATCGGCAACTATCGCTTGCTTAGAACTTTTCCAAATTACAACACCACCATTCAGGCAAAACACATAACCAGTTTGCATTCGGTGATCATCCTTGTCAGTTTCAAAGATAGCATCAGTGTAGCCACTTACAATGAGCTCTTCTTCACCTCCATAAATCAAGAATGTATTGTTCGTACTTTTCATGTATTTGAGGATATTCTTGATAGCGATCGAATGACTTTCATCGGGATCATTTTGATACATGCTAGTCATACTTAAGGCATATGATACGTGGGGACGAGTACATAACATGGCATACATGATAGATCCTATAGAAGATGCATATGAAATCTTATTCATTTGTTCTCTCTCTTTCAGAGTCATAGGACACTGGTGTTTAGCGAGAGATATGCCATGGGTCATAAGCATAACTTTTTTCTTAGAATCTTGCATGCTAAACCGCTTTAGGACCTTGTCTATGTATGTACTTCACTTAGGCCAATAAGCTTTCTTGATCTATCTCTATATATCTTGATACCCAATATATAGGTAGCCTCGCCTAACTCCTTCAAAGAAAACAATTCCCTAACCAAGTCTTTGTAGACTGCAAGGTAGGAATGTCATTTCCCATAACCGACACGAGGAAGACTATAGAGCTCCCACTAACCTTCTTTCAGACATAAGGCTCGTCTTCATTTTTATGAAACCAAATGCTTTGATCACATCATCAAAAGGAAGATTCCAATTCCGAGAAGCTTGCTTCAATCCATAAATGGATCGTTGTAGCTTGCATGCCTTTTTGCTGTTCTTTGGATCGACAAAAATTTCGGGTTGTGTCTTGTACACATCCTCGTAAAGCTTTCCATTAAGGAAAGCAGTTTTGATATACATTTGCCATATTTCATAATCATGGTAAGCAGCTATTGCAAGCAAAAGTCTAATAGATTTGATATTTATAACTGGTGAAAAGGTTTCATCATAGTCAATGCCATGAATTTGTTTGAAACCTTTTGTAACCAACTGCCCTTTATAGGTATGAACGTTACCATCCACGTCGGTTTTATTCCTTAAAATCCTTTTACAGCCTATGGATTTTACCCCTTCAGTTTGATCAACCGAATTCCATACTTGGTTTGAATACATGGAGTCCATTTCGGATTTCATGACTTCAAGCCATTTCTCAGAATCTGGGCCACTTATGGCCTTTTGTATGCCGTGGGCTCATTTTGATCCATGAGCATTACATCACCATTTTTCAGTCACAAGAAATGAATATCTCAGTGGCCTACAATGTGATCTAATCAATCTATGCAAGACCTATGTTTCTTGAACAAGTGTCTGTTCCGCAAGAACTTATGGTTCTAATTCCTCAACAACTTGTGGTCTCCGTTCCACAACCTTTTGTGGTACCTACTCAAGTTCCATCTCAATATCAGTTGTATCACGTGGTTTTTAATTTTTGCTAGTTCTACAGTGCTCACACTAGTTTTTCTAGAAATGAATTCTCTTTCTAGAAAAACATCCGTGCTAGCAATAAACACTTTGTGCTTTGTAGAAATAATATCCTTTAGTTCGCTTACGATAGCCCATGAAAATACATTTTTCAGATATAGGATCAAGTTTGTTGAAGGCTTGATGTCTACGTAAGCTTCACAACTCAAAATCTTCAAGAAAGACAATTGGGACGTTTTCCGATCCATATCTCATATGGTGTCTTTTCGAATGATTTAGATGGAACATGGTTTAATATGAAAGCAGTTGTCTCTAATGCATGTCCCTAAAAAGAATGTGGAAGATATGTTTGACTCATCATTGACCAAATCTTGTCTAACATAGTTCGATTTCTCATTTCAGAAACAGCATTTCATTGAGATTTAGCTGGCGGAGTGAGTTGTGAAACAATCCCACACTCTTTTAGATAGTCAATGAATTCTTGGCTTAAATATTCATCATCTCAATCCAATTGAAGTTTCTTGATATTCTTGACAAGTTGGTATTGTACTCCATCTTTGAATTCCTTGAACTTTTCAAAGGGTTCAGATTTGTGTTTCATCAAATACACATACATACAGAAATCATCAGCAAAGGTAATAAAGCACCGAAACCCACCTCTAGCTTGTGTGTTAAAAGGTCCACATACATCTGTATGTATGAGATCTAGTACACTACTTACCCTTTCACTATGTCCCTTAAAAGGGGGCCTTAGTCATCTTGCCCATTAAACTAATTTCACATGTTTCTAATGATTCAAAATCAAATGAGTCCAACATTCCATTTTTATGGAGTTTGAAGATCCGATTCTCGTTTATATGGCACAAGCGGTAGTGCCAGAGATATGTAGGATTAGATTCACTAGATTTCATCGTTTTGGTATTCACGTTATAGGTAGGCATATCAAAGTTTAGAACATAGAGGCCATTAATCAAATGCGTAATTCTATGCACCACATCAATCAAATAAATGGAGCAACATTTTTCCTTTTTACAAATGAAAAGCCTTTTGATGGTGGGAAATCAGAGGTTTTAATTTCTTAGACCACTCTACCACAAGTATACGGTACATGTAGTAACAGGGTCAAATTCTGGGGACTAGTGCGAACGTTAGAACTAAGAATTCACGAGGAGAAGATCAATCAATATGTGGTTATCAAATTAGAAAGTAAAGATAATAAAAAATGATGATACTAGACTCAACAAGATAGAGTACCACGGGTTTCGGGAATGTCGGGACATGTCATGGATGTTTCTATGAAAACATGAAATCGGGTTATATCAATCGATGGAGAACTAAAATCTAAATCCACTACCTAGGGAAACAACATTACTCATCTCCCGATGCAGCAATGGAACATCTAGATGAACAAATAGGGAATTATACCTCTACTGTCGGTAATGACTCTCCTGATGCCTAAATCCGCTATCGAGGGAATCAATATCACTCATCTCTCGATGCAGCACGAAACGTCTAGATGCATGAAAAATGATAGAGAGTTCGACCTCTACTGTAGGAAACAATGGGAACTCAACCTCTATTAACGAAAATGACTCTCTCGATGCCTAAATCCTCTATCTAGGAAATAAATGTACTCACCTCTTGATGTAGTAAATCTATAACCTAAACGCAAGAAGAACAATGGGAGTTCTACCTCGATTATTACCGTTCCTAAATAGATTAACCCATCGGCCAGATTCTCATTAATCTAATTCATTCTAAGGTTAATCCAGAGACTCAAATCCGACTCTCCCGATGCCTAAATAAATCTCTAATCTCATTCAAACATATCTAATCTCACTCGAATGGATCTAGTCTCATTCAAACATGTGATCAGAAAAGTATGAACACATTACGCACAACTACAACCTATCGAACCATACGAATTAACAAAACCGAAATCAAGCATTAAGAACCAAACTATCCATTACATAGCATCCATAACCCATGGCAAAGAGAACTACTCAAAAATCATAGGGAAAAAACACAAACACAGTAAGTATTCATCTTCCCTATTCTTCCAAGCGTGGCCTCGGACGAATGATTTCGGTTTCCTAAAATCTCCTTCTTCAACCGTGCTCTCTCCTCTTCTCTTCTGATCTATTCCCTCTCCGCTCTTGTGTTCTTTGGCTTCTCTCTTCTGCTTTTGTTTTAAATTCACGCTCGTTAAAATGGATATCCATGTGATTCACTTGGTAGTTGCCATGAAAAGCCCAGTTGGGCACAAGATGACGCCGACAATGTAACAGCTTTCCTTGCGGTGTCCGACCGGGCATGGAACAAGCCCAGGCCATGCAATACCTATGAGGGTCATTCTGTCTCTTAAGCCCAGTCGTGCATGTTTGTGAGTTCGTTCGTGCATGTGGCCTCATCCTCCAGCCCGGTCGTGCAAGTGGTGATGCCCGGTCGTGCACAAGTCTGCCTCTTCAGCCCGATTGTGCAAATGGTAATGTCCGGCCGTGCTGCATGAAAATGTCTCAAGCTCAATCGTGCTTCTAAGTGTAGCTCGACTGTGCATGTGACCTTCTTGTTCCCGGTCGTGTTGCATGGATGCATCAGCAGCCCGGTCGTGCTTGTAAGGGTGCTCTATACGTGTGTTTCTTTCGGATTTATTCCTTTCTTGCACAATACACGTAATGATAGTAGAACTCTCAAATATGCTAAATTCATCGGTAAGTTCAAGAATTGAAATTCAAACTAAACCTAGGAATGATGAAATCATTAGTACTATGTGTTATCACCTTTCTTATCCAAACAAGAAATAGAAATAATATTTCTAGTAATGGAAGGAACATAATAGCAATTATTTAATTCTAAAATAAGTCCGGTGGGCAAAGTCAATACATAAGTTCCTATAGCTAATGCGACAATTCTTGCTCCATTTCTAACTCGAAGGTCGAATTCTCCCTTAGCCAACGATCTACTTCTTTTTAGTTCTTGCACATTAATGAAAATGTGAGAACCACAACCAATATGTGATATCCACAAAGTAGAAGTAAATAAATAGACTTCTATAACATAAATACCTGAAGCAGAAGTCTCACTTCTCTTCTTGTTCTTAACTTCATATTTCCTCTTCTAATGTCCGGTCTTACCGCAATGGAAGCCGTTTCCTTTCTTAGCCACCCCACCTTTAGGTTTCAAGGCTTGATCAGGCTTGTTCTTTGCTTTTCGACCCTTTTTGCTTTTGGTCTTGCCTTTGGCCTTTCCCTTACCCCTTTTGTCCTTTCGAACCATCTGGATAGTGTTGGCTTGACCTTCTTGATGTTTGCTTCAACAGCTCTCAACATGATTAGCAATTGTGGTAGAGTCTTCTCAAAGTCGATCATGTTGTAGTTCATGACGAATTGAGAATAAATTTCTGGCAACGATTGCAGACTCAAGTCAATGGCCAACTCTTGACCTAGTGGGAACCCATCTTCTCAAGGTTCTCGATATACCCAATCATCTTGAGTACATGAGAACCAATAGAAGTTCCCTTTTCCATCACACATTCGAAAAGAGCCTTAGAGGATTCATACCTCTTATGTCCAGCTTGCTCTTCGTACAGTCCCTTTAAGTCGCACAATGATATCGAATGCTCCCATTTCCTCATGATGCTTCTGAAGCTCATCGCATCATCTTGGTGTTTCTTATAAGCATCCTTTTCGGCCCGAGGTGCATTAGCCGAAGGCTCAACAAGTGAGGGGCCCATAAGAACTAACAACTTCTTTTCTTGCTTGAAAATAATTCTCAAATTCCTATGCCAATCTAGGAAGTTTGTCCCATTGAGCTGGTCTTTCTCAATGACCGACCGCAATGATAGTGCATGCGTGTTTGCTGTTATGGTAATCTAAGACAGAAATGTATAGAATACAAGTGTGAAAAAATAATCATACAATAAGGACTTTCATTAAATGGTTCTCCCACTAAATTTTGCAATTAATAACCCTTAGTATTAATTCAGAAAGACATATGCATATCTCTCAAGCGGGCCAAGATCCATATTTCATCTTATCTAAGTATCACTTTGGCGATACACTTAGACTCCGTTATTTTGGTAGACAAATCTTGTCAGTTACATGTCATGTAACTCTTGGATAGCTAGGTGAACAACCCTTATTATAACTCATTGATCATCTCATTTTCGTATGTGTTTCTCGCATGATTTTAGAGATATTTATGATGATAGATGTGATGTTTACGTGTAATTTTGTATATGTTTTACTCATTTTTGTGTTTTCGTGTTCTTACAGGTTATAATGCATATTTGGTTCATTTCGGAGCTAAAGAACATACATGGGAAAAAGTATTAGTATCGAGGATCATATCGGAACAAATGGGACGAGAAATGGCGCGGATCATCAGTTCCAACACAGCCCACGTGGTGTGGAACTCATAGCCCACGCGGGGTACAACCTCAAGCACCTTCAGCATACCTCGGGCATTCATCTAGCCCGCCGGACCTTGAGCTGCAACATAGCCCGAGCGGGGCACTCATCTCATCCCGCGCGGGGCCTAACTCCCAGCAGATGCAGCACAAGTCGGGCAGGCCTTCAGCACACGCAAATGCAGTTTCAGCAAGGGAGCTCGCGCGGGGCACACACTCTAGCCCGTGCGGGTTGCGTCTGTCACCTGTAGAAACAAGAAAAGGAAACTCGGCCAAAAGAGAAAAGAAAGTGGTTAGTTGCCTACACCAAAAGAAAACATGGTTAGAGACAAGGATTAAGAGCTATATGGTTGGAAAATAGAAAGCAAACGTGCCCACTTATCCAAGAATGTAAACCAATGCACATAAGAATGGAATACCCACAAAACAACATGCTGCAAAGGGGAAAGATGAGGAAAGGAAGTGAACGGCCAAAGAGGAAAAAGGGGAGAAAAGGAAAGAAAGAAAAGAAGAAAGACAAGGAGGAGACCTAGGGGTCGAATTCACTTTAGTTTTGGAGAGAAACACACGTTAGAGTAAAGGGCTGCAGAGAGAGAGTAGAGAGAGGGTAGCTGTTCGTGAGCACTCTTGATGGAGGAGACATTGAAGGAGCATTGAAGATCGAATAGGGACTCCGGTTTCGTTTGATTTTTATGTTCTTTAGACTATCTATTTCGATTATGTTGTTTGCTTCGAGCGCATGAGCGAGTAGTTATTTTGTTCTAGAAGAAGGGATTGGCCCATGGCTATCCCGGAACCACTTTGATTTATCTTTAAATTCAATTTCCCATTTTCCTTTGTCTACTCTTTGTCTGAGTGCTTGATTGAGTTGTGTTTACGAAGGCCAAGTAGATGCACGTTTTAGGAACTTAGAAGAAGGACCTAAAAGAGAATTCTAATTCCGGATAATCAGGTTTAGAACAACTGAGACTAGGCCACAAAAGTAGATAGTAGCGGTTGAGGGTAAAACGGATGAATCATAGAACTTATGGGTTTAGTTTAAGGTTTCAGCCACGAAAGTAGGGGATAACTTGACTAGATCACGTGTATATGCCTTGAGAGAGGGTAGGTATCATATTAAGATCGACCGCCTTAGATAACTTGATTGGGAATGCATGATTAGATAGGTTTATTGTTGGTTTCGGAAGTCTTGTGGTGAAACCGTAATCCTAGAACGTTTGTCTCACTATTAAGAATTAGTTAGTTTATTGATTTTATTTATTTAATTCTTAAAACAATTATTTTGTTTGTTTGCATGTTTGATTCTTAGTTTTGGTTTAATTTGTGTTGCATAGTCCCTGTGGGATCGACACCTAGAGTACGACACACGTGTCATGTACCTGCGGGTAGTTTAGATTAATTTTGTTTAACTTAGAACGCATCAAGTTTTTGGCGCCGTCGTCAGGGACTACTGTCAACACATCTTAGATTCGAACCTAGGATCATTCTTGTTTTCTTTTCTTTTCTTTCGTTCTTTCTACCTAAATGCTTTTTATTTTTCCTTCGCAAAGCTGTCAGATCGAAGAAGAGATGGATAATCAGAATGGTATGTTGAACGACCATGGACATTTTCAGCAACAGCAACTCGCACCTCAACCGCGAGAACCACAGGCTACTCCACCACATCGCCTTAGAGACTACGTGGTACCAAACATGAACAACGTTCAGACCGCCATACGGATGACTTTTGTTGCAAGAGAGCAGTTTGAAATTAAGCTTGCAATGATCAACATGCTTTATCAAAAGCAATTCATGGGTGGAAATCACGAGGATCCCCATCAGCACCTCATAGACTTTCTAGAGCTTTGTGGTACGTTCAAGATACACGGAGTCTCGGAGGACGCGATCTTATTGGTCTATTTCCTTTCTCAATTGGGGGACGAGTGAAAACATGGCTGCAATCGCTTCCTGCTGGTTCAATCACTACTTGGGACCAGCTTTGTATAATATTCCTATCACAGTTCTTTCCTCCGAGCAAGACGATTCAGATGATGGGAGAAATTACTACGTTTAGATGCAGAGATGGAGAAACGTTGTTTGAGGCATGGGGCATATTTAAGGATCTTCTAAAGATGTGTCAACACCATGGTCTTGAGCAGTGGTATGTTATCCAAACCTTTTACAATGAAATTTCAGACGAACACCGAACGATGTTGGATAACGATGCTAGAGGATCGTTTATGGATCTGAGTGTTGAGGAGGCATACGAGCTGATTGATAACCTCGCCATGAACCACACCATGTGGTCCACACCGAGAGGTATGCTGAATAGAACTCGGGGTCTATATGAGCCGAATCAGAGCAGAGCGACGGGCAATGCAGCGAACGCTATGTACTGTGTGAATTGCACATATGCGGAGCATGTAGCATATCAATGCACGGTGCAAGAGAACATGGAGCACATGAATTATGCCCAGAAGCAAGTAAACACACAATTCAGAAATACCTACAACCTGAATTCGAAGAACCACACGAACTTCTCGTATCAAATGACTCAGCCAATGAAGTATTTGGGATTTCAACAAAGACAACAACTGTACCAGCAAGATACCCAACAATCCCAGCAAGATATGCAAGCTCTTCAACCTCCTCAAGCTCCTTCGTAAAGCCTTGAGGCGGTGATGCTAGAATTCATCAAGGAACAAAGGCATCAACAATCAATTCAAGTAAAATTCAATGCGGATATGGGGACTACAATCAATGAGCTCAAAACACATGTCAAGATGTTAGAAAACTCCATAGCGCAACAGGCTGCCTCATCCTCTTGGAATCTGAGACAGCTTCTTGGAAAACCCGATCCGATCCCAAGAGAGTATGTGAACGCTATTACCTTGTGCAGCAATGATATAATCGAGCACTCGCCCTCCAAAGAGCAAGAGCAAGTTGCTGGAACGTCCATGGAAAAAGGCAAAGGTACCATCGTGATTATGGAAGGAGTTGAACCAGATTTGGACAAACCATATGTTGCTCCACCGGCGTACAAACCTCCAATACCATTTCCTCAACCGTTGGTGAGCTGCAATAATGAAGAACGAGTAGGCAGATTTCTAGAGGGCCTCAAGAAGCTCGAAATCAACATCCCATTCATGGAGGCCCTCCAAAAAATGCCTAATCACGCCAAACTCCTCAAGGAGGCTCTGTCCAAGGATAGGCGTATCGAAGAGAGTGAGACGGTAGCACTCACCGAGGAATGCAGCGCCGTTCTTCTAAACAAGCTGCCCCCGAAGTTGAAGGACCCCAGAAGCTTCTCTATTCCATGCACAATAGGTAATATTGACATTGAAAAAGCTTTGTATGATTTAGGAGCAAGCGTGAGTCTCATGCCACACTCGATCTTCAAGCGTGTGAACTTCGGAGATCTCAAAACTACAAAGATGTCTTTACACCTCGCGAATTGTTCGATAAGATATCTGGTGGGAATTGTTGAGAACGTTCCCACCAAGGTACGTAATCTTTGCATTCCCGCTGATTTCGTTGTACTTGACATAAAGGAAGATGCTAGGGTGCCCATTATTCTTGGTAGACATTTCTTAGCGATTGCAGGTGCCATGATAGACGTACAACAAGGAATGCTCTCCTTACGTGTCGGAGATGAGAAGATAGAGTTCAACTTGTCCAGCTCCATGAACGGACCCTCCTTCAAGAAGTCATGCTTTACAATTGATTTGCTAGACGAGTCGGTGAATGACACGCTCGATCGGGTAAGTATTTCCAAACCTCTTGAGAGATGTTTGAAGAAAGTTTGTAGGAACGCAAGACTCACGGACGAGGAAGACGAGCTGTACACGAAATTCATGAGTGCCATTGAGGCACTGATGTGCGTTATATCAAGTTATAAAACCTAGACTAACGCTTCCGCAAGAATACGGATCGTGTAGTAACTAGGGTCGAACACAAGGAATTGATGCGACTAATGAGCTATTAAACTAATTGAATAGACGTGTGAGGTGACTAAAGTTGAGATTGTTATTGAACTAGACTAGACTAAATCGATGAGATCAAATTATAGCTAAG
>CM071870.1:23989103-24009256 GCA_036759665.1 Gynandropsis gynandra | reverse complement strand
TCCCTTTCAGATCTCCTTTTCCTTTTAATTTTGCCGTTCTAGATCTTAGGAAAGTTTGTTGAGATCTAAGGACCCGAGCGGGCATGTCCCCTACCCGCTCGTGCAAGCCCTTTGCCCGACCGTGTTGTACACCTTTGAGCCCGAGCGGGCACCATGCCCGACCGTGTAGATCTTCAGCCCGAGTCGTGCAAACCTACGGGGTTTTCTTGACATGAATGAGCCCGAGCGGGCACACCAAATGCACCCGAGCGGGCACACCTCCCTGGTCGTGTTCCTTGAGTGCCCGAGTCGTGCAAAGCTTCGGAGATGTTTGGTAGCAATTAGCCCGACCGGGCACTCCCAATCCACCCGAGCGTGCATGACTTGAGGTGTTGTTTCCGCTCCTTTCGCTCGGTGTTTGAGTGCTCACTTCCATCCGTGGCCTTTCACAAGTTGAACTTTGTCCTTCAACTACGTTTTCGGGGTTAGATTGCCGTAATCTCTCGTGTTTCTCCTCATGTCTTCGTTTCCTACACAAAACACGAAATGTGGATGAAGTCCTCGAATAAACACGATAAATGAATGAACTCTCAATAATCTACTCTAAACTAGACCTAAGAATGATATAAAAACTACAACGGATGACGTGTTATCAGGCACTAAGAGACACCCCATGTGAGGAGATACCACGTGAAACACACGCTTATTTCGCAGTGGAGAAGGCGCCCGAACTTGAGCTCGACCCTCTTCCTTCTTCTTTTTGGTATGATTACATCGAATGCAATAAACCATATCTTGCTGTTATGAACGCTAACTTGAGTGCATATGAAATGAGAAAATCACCCACTTGCGTAAAGAAGCATAGGAGAGTCAGCTCTTCATGTACGCACGGAAATTCTACGAAAGACAGCCACGAACCTTCCACCAAAACTCAAAGGAGGCTGCACCTACACTCGAAAGAGGTAATGGAAAAAAGAAACCATAAAATTTTTTGATGTAAATATCATTTATCCAACCTCGGGCAGCGAATGAGTGAACCCCGTGCATGATGTGCCAAAGAAAGAAGCAGTGACAATATTTATGCAATGCGAACGACGACCGCACTAAGGGATGACACAACAAGAAGATCCTACCTCATGACTTCCAGCTAGGTGACTTAGTTATACTTTTCCATTCTCATCCTAAGCTTTTCTTGGGCAAACTACCGTCCCGTTGGTCTGGTCCTTTTCAGGTACAAGAAGTCTTCACACATGAAGAAGTGGAACTATGGAGCGCTTCGATTGGAACATTCAAAACAAATGGGGAGTGCCTAAAGCTCTATCAAGCCGCTCAACCGATCGAAAGCGGAAACTCCATTCCCCTTTTCAATCCACCTGTCACGCACGCATGAGGCATGAAGACATCAAAGCTTAAGGACGCTAAATAAGCGCTTTCTGGGAGGCAACCAGCTCTTTGTTTTCTATTTTTCTTAGTTGTTTAGTTTAAGAATCGTTTATCGTAAAAAAAACCACAAACGTGTCTTAGCTTTCCTTACCCTCCATCGCAGCTTCACGTCGAAAACGCCATTCAATTCAAGTCTGGGGGTTCACCTCACGTTCGTCAGGTGAATTCCTTTCATTTTCTTTTATTTTCTCTTTGATTTCGTAGTTTTTAGTTTGTTTTTGTTTTTTTGTGAGTTAGAGTCGTCCTAGGCACTTGTCCGGTGCCACGTTTTGAGATGAACCCTAAACCTAGGATACTTAAGAAGTTGGCCTTTTCCGTTATATTTTGCATGTTTGAGCTAGGTTTTTCCTAAGCGTTAGAGCCTATTAGTCGATTGAAAAACGAGAGGTCGTAATTCTTTCGGAATCCTAGTGTTATTGTAGGAGGTTTAGACGAGGATGTTAGGCTAGTTTATCGTTTACTCTCTCCATCTAGATGGTCATACTTCGTATAGACGATGCTCAACTTCTTTTGATAAGGATAATTAGATCGTATGAAAACGAGCTTATTTTGCAGAATAAAGAGCGCAGACTAACACGCTGTTGTCGATAGAAATAATGCCTAAAAACATAATAAAAAATCAATATGAGTGCATCGACCTTGACACGTTTTTGATGGTTTGGGTATAAGTGGTGGGTTGGCGATCATCTATATACGTCCTAAGGGCATAACACAATAAAAATGTCGCCTACTCCGCAACACTCTTTAATGAGATGCATAAGTATACCGTCATCAGTAGTAGTCTGGGTCTAAGGACATGCTAGATCCCTTCAAACCCGACATCTTACGAACCTATTGTGTCTGGAAAACGTAAAGAAAAAAAGAGAGAAAAGAAAAAGAAAGAAAAAATAATAATAAAGAAAGAAAGAAGCTCGGAAATGAAACAAGTATCCTCGTTTGTTCTACGTTTAGCATTTGTCTGAAGTCTTGTTTGGTGGAGAGAGTTTCGGTTGCTTGTTTAGTTTGCCTTCGATTTGTTTTCTCGTAGGTAGCCATGGTGAACCTAGGGTGAAGACTTAAAATCATTAGGCCGAATTTTCTCTCGACTTGCTAGTTGATCGATTAGGTTCGCTTTAGCGGTGTTTCTAGGAGAAAGGGGAATTCTCAGTTTTTGTATAGCCCACGTGTTACACGTTTATGTTTGCTTACAGACAAGCAAGCATTCAAGTCTGGGGGATTTTGATCATCTCGTTTTCATACGTGTTTCTTGCATGATTTTAGATATATTTATGATGATATATGCGATGTTTACGTGTGATTTTGTATCTATTTTACTCATTTTCACGTTTTCATGTTCTTACAGGTTATAATGCATATTTAGATCATTTTGAAGCAAAAGAACGTACACGAGACAAAGTATTAGTATCAAGGATCATAACGGAACAAACGGGACGAGAAACGGCACGGATCATCAGCTCCAACAAAGCCCACGCGGGGTGGAACTAATAGCCCGCATGAGGTACAACCTCCAGCCACGTTCAGCACGCCATGGGCATTCATCTAGCCTGTACGGACCTTAAGCTGCAACATAGCCAGCGCAAGGCCCTCACCTCAGCCCGCGCGGGGCCTAACTCTTAGTAGATACGGCATAGCTCGGGCAGGCCTTTAGCATGCACGAACGCAGTTTCAGCAAGGGAACCCGCACGGGGCACACACTCCAGCCTGCGTGGGTAACGTCCATCACCTGCAGAAACAAGAAAAGGAAACTAAGTCAAAGAAGAAAAGAAAGTGGTTAGTTGCCTACACAAAAAGGAAACATGGTTAGAGAAGAGGAATGAGCTATATGGCTGGAAAATAGAATGGAAACATGGCCACTTATCCAAGAATGTAAACCAATGCAAATAAGAATGGAATACTCACAAAACAGCATGCTGCAGCAAAGGGGAAAGAAGAGGAAAGGAAGTGAACGGCCAAAGAGGAAAAAGGGGAGAAAAGGAAATAAAGAAAAAAGGAAAGACAAGTTGGAGACCTAAGGGTCGAATTCACTTCATCTTTGGAGAGAAACACACGTTAGAGTAGAGGGTTGGAGAGAGAGAGTAGAGAGGGGAGTTGTTCATGAGCACTCTTGATGGAGGAGGCATTTAAGGAGCATTGAAGATCCAATAGGGACTTCGGTTTCGTTTCGTTTTTATGTTCTTTAGACTATCTATTTCAATTATTTTGTTTACTTTCGAACGCATGAACGAGTAGTTGTTTTGTTCTAGGAGAAGGGATTAGCCCATGGCTATCCCGGAATCACTTTGATTTATCTTAGAATGAAATTTTCCGTTTTCATTTATCTATTCTTTGTCTGAGTGCTTGATTGACTTGTGTTTACGAACGCCAAGTAGATGCATTTTTTAGAAACTTAGGAGAAGGACCGAAAGGAGAATTCGAATTCCATATAATCAAGTTTATAACAACCAAGGTTAGGCCACGAAATTAGGGTAGTAGCGGTTGAGGGTAAAAAAGATGAATCATAGAACTTATGGGTTTAGTTTAAGGTGTCAGCCACGAAAGTAGGGGATAACTTGACCAGATCACGTTTATATGCCTTGAGACAGGATAGATATCATATTAGGATTGACCGTCTTAGATAACTTGATTGGTAATGCATGATTAGATTGGTTTACTGTTGGTTTCGAAAGTCTTGTGGTAAAACTGTAATCCTATGAAGTTTGTCTCATTGTTAAGAACTCGTTAGTTTATTGTTTTTAGTTATTTCATTTTAGTTATTTAGTTTATTGTTTTTAGTTTACATGTGTCGTGCACTTGCGGGTAGTTTAGATTAATTTAGTTTAACCTGGAACACATCACTCATCACATGAATTAATAACCCAACTTTATGCCTCTAAGTCTCAATCTCATTGAGATATGTTTGTTACGTTAATCCAATCAACAAGTAATTGGATATCATAATTATCCCATCGCGTCTTACTAAGACAGATGTAGCACTTTTCTTTAGCAAACCCACACACATCAATCTAAGTCTTGACTAGTGCTATTTGATTGGTAGGAATTTATCGTGACTTGATTTTATTTTAGGGATTTTCATGCAACTACACAAATTGAAACAAATAATGATGGATCTTTATTCGACCAATAAACCTGAAGCCATGTATGCACGCATTTCATAGATTTGAAGCCATGCATACATGCACTTCACTTCATTTTCCTGGATTTGCAATTCAAAGAAATACACTTTTTATTTCAAAGAAGAAGATTAGGGTTTGGTAAAAACAACTAAACAAATAGACATTTTCAAATCAATAGCTTTCACTTTTCACATCAACTGAACCATTTTTCGGAATCAATTTATATTTTTTTTAAAATCACTCTATCTCTTTCTCTTTTATTTTGTTTAAATGTCTGTCAAAGAAAAATGATTGTTAGAAAGAAAAAACTTGCGCAGAATGAGAAAATAATATGTAAGGTTATTTTGCCTATTTAGGTGTACTTACTCAATGTCTTGATTCACTTTATTTTTTTTTTCAAACACCTCTTTTTTTATTTTTTATTTGAAAGCAAGTTATTTAAATTTTTAGTCTTCAGATTTTACGAAGTTATTTCGATATGCTTTTTTTCATATAACAAGCTCTCAGATTACCTTTTTAGGTATACTCTTATGTATCATTTAGAACATAGAGGAGTATTTAAACAAAAAATTATGCTTTGTACCTTTAGGACAATATAACTGAATCTTAAAATCTCTCAACATAGACCCGAGCTTATACCCAGAACATTTGTTTCGAATTAAATCAACAATAATCTTCACACATTCAACTGTTAGGAGAATCAGAGACTAAAACAATGAGCACGTGTATTTAGTCAACACTTAATTGATATTAAAACTGAGCTTTCACCAACCTAGCAACAAACCTTACACATTATTTCTTCTTTCTCATTCTAATTTAAATTTCAACTCTATCATTTTTATGCAATGAGAACATTTGTTTAAATATTAGAGTTCACAAACACCTAATGTTTTTCTTAAAAAAATAAATCGATTTAAATCCAATGGTTTTGTGAAAATGTCTGCCAATTGACATTCAGTAGGCACATCTCAAGTTTTTCCGCACCATTTCAAAGTATTCTCAGTTATTGTTTATTCATCAAGCTTACTCATAAAAGTATCACTTCTTCTTCCTTCAGAGTTAACACCTCTTGAATTTCTTGAAGTTGTGTTTCTAAGTTCTCATTTGACTTAACTAGTTGTATGTTGAGCTTGCTCATATTCAACCATTCATTGTAGATGATTTCCATATCTACTTTATCTTCATCGTTTTGAGTTTCTTCAACCTTTTTGTCTTCGATTTCATTTTCTTCTATTATATCGATGAAAACAACAAAACTTGTCATATCTTCTTCACCACTTTCTTTAGAATCTGAACTAGATTCACTGTAGGTAATTAGTGATTTTCGTTTGTTCACATTTGAAATTTCACATTCATTTTTGGTGTGACCAAAACCTTTTCAGTTATAACACTGTGTTTCTCGTAAGTTCTTCAAAACACTTTCCCTCTTTGAAATGCTTGGACATTCTGATTTAAAGTTTCCAAAGCCTTTGCATTCATAACTTTGAAATCCAGAATTTCATTCTTTCTTATTCCCTTGATCTTCATTAATCGTGATTGTTTTTTCATAAATTTTCCAAATATTCTAGTCAACAGAACTACCAATACAAAAAAATAGGCGATTTCCAACAGACATATCCGTTAGAAATCGCAAAAAATCCGTTGCAAAGACCGATTGCCAATGGACGATAACGGATTCGCGCCCCTTGGGAATCGCTCATTACAAATCGAGATTCGTTGTGATTCCAAACGGAGTTACAACGGATATAATTCGTTGGAAATTTGCAACAAACGGGCAATAGATAATCCTGTTGGAAGATTGAAAGGGATGCCCATTACAATGACTGCAATAGATGCTCGTTACAATCCTGCAATGGATGCCCGTTACAAAATTGTAACGGATGCCCGTTACCACTTCTTAACATATTATCGTTACCTTTTCGTTGGAACAAAAAATGAGCGGGAATTGAAATTTTAAAATGGGCATCTATGGAAAAGTGGTGGAAAATGGCAACGGGCTTCTGTTATAAATTGGCGGGAAATGACAACAGGCATCTGTTACCATTCGGCGGGAATTTTTTATTCCAACAGATGCCCGTTGCAAATTCTAACGGATATCCGTTGGAATGTATAAAAAATAAAATAAAAAATTTTAAAAATTTTAAAAATTTTAAAAATTAAAAACACATGTTAAATACCTTAATTAATATATTAAAAGTTCTTACATAAAATTAAAACCAAATTCTATTATATTTCATCTAAATTTGTGGGGTCGATGTCATCCTCGTGGTTACCAGCACCTCGTGAAGGCATTGCATCTGAATCGATAACCGAATCTTGACGCGGCGTTATTTCCACCACCCGGTCGGATAGAAAATCTATGACGCTCTCCATGTGCCGCATCTATGCTCGAGTTTTTCGAAGTTGTGCTTTGAGATCCTCACTACGTCATTGTTGCGTGTAGCTCTCTTGGACCACGGGAGGTATCGCCGTGGTGTCCTCGATGATATCCTTTTGCAGTGCACCGAGACCGTATAGACGCCCCTTATATGGTCTAAGCGATTACAAAATAAACAAAGTTAGAGTTATAATTGTTAGAAAATATTTATTTACGAATTGAAATATAAAAAATAAATGTTTACCTCCAAATAAATTTTATCCTTCTGTAAAGGAGTGAGCTCGTCAGGAGTTGAACCGCAAGCTTGTGATTGATGTGTGATCTTATCCGTCATAGCTTTCACAGTCCTTTCGGCTCGAGGATCGATGAGTTCAGGTTCATCGCTCTCTTCCCCGAAAACCGGTTTCTTCTTGGCATGGTTTCCACTACCAGCTTAAGAAGAGTCGGTTCCCTTCCTATTCGTTGCATCTGTTATGTAACATAAATATAATTATATAAATATTATAAAAAACAATAAATTTAAATAATAAGTATAAGAAATTTACCAATTCGTGCTTTCTCTTCGGGAATTATTTTGATCCCGAAGTATCACGATTCGGACCATGTCTGAGAACCTTCTCGTCGCACCGATATTTTTTGGCCTTCTCGCTCTTGGCCTTGAAGTCCTCAGACTCCCAATGTTGGACGAGTTGATTGAAAACCTCGTATGTTTCCTATGTCAGTTAGCAATTCTTGGCGTAGTAGTTGTGCTTGGCGTTATTCATCATCAAACGCATACAGGCTTGCATGTCGCGCATCCAAGCCGTGTAGATACGAGATAAATCCTTCTTTCGCCATCTGTATGAGTGCTGCAAAATAAATTGTAATAAATTAGTTTATAACATATATAATTAATTTTTTAAAATATAAAATTTATAATATAGAAAATTACGATGAAAGTACACGACCATCGACGGCTTATAACCTCTGGCGTAACTTGCTAGGAATAATAAAGTTCATCCTATAAGGACCCTTGGATGATGCTATTGTTTGTATGTTTTATAACATCATCCACATCAAACCTGCACATGAAAATGAAATATTTAGATAAAATTTATAATTAACAACAATATAAGTGCATAATTTAAAATTTTGCCAGACATCCTGAGAGGACGATCAGGATCGATAATTGGAAGGGTTGGACGCCCGTCGAAATTATCGATTAAGGAGTCCATATCCACCATATCATCATCTTCATCAAATATCGGTGGTGCCGATATTGGTGAAGGAGGCCGATATGGTGGCGGTGGAGGCGGGGGAAGGGCTCCCGCTGAACCCGCCAACATACCTCCCAGACCTACGAATCGCCTAGCCCTCATTTTGTATTTAGTTTTTATAAGTGTGATTGTTGTGTGTGAGAGAAAGTGTTTGAGAGGATTTGAAGTTTTAATTTGTATTGAAAATGAAACTGATCAATGGTATATATGTAGAACTTTCCAACGGGCATCCGTTACAATTTCCAACGGATGCCTATTGGAAAAGACATCAACTCAACGGACGCAATTAAGTGACGCAACGTTCTGTTTCTCCAACGGGCATCCATTAAAAATTCCAATGGAAGCTCGTTGGGAATACGTGTTCCCGAGGTAAGGGACGTCAAAACGGTTGTTTGTCTCCTAGTGTAACGGGCATCCATTACAATTTGCAACGGATGCCCATTTGAAATAATCGTAGACTAGGTAGGAATGATGACACTTTCCAGCGGGCATCTGTTGCAACTTGTAACAGATGCTGGTTAGCTATATTAACGGATTCCCATTACAAAACTTTTAACGGTTATCCGTTACCGACCTCTAACGGATGCCTGTTAGAAAAGCTGCAACGGCTATCCATTACAAATTTCCAACGGATGCCCGTTGCAGTTATGGAAAACTTAGAAATTTTTTCTAAGTGTCGAAGGCGATCTCGTGTTCCAACGGGCATCTGTTTATATTTCCAACGGATGCCCGTTGGTATTAGATCATATGAAGTTCTAAAAACGTTACACATCATTTACATATTCTTCAATTTTATTTACAACTCGATTGGTCGATTGGAGATTCTTCAATTGTATTTACACATCATTTACAGTACATATTATTGTATTTACATTTCGATTTTTCTATTGGAGATTCTTCGATTGTATTTACACATCATTTACATTACACATTATTGTATTTACATTTCTTCTTCAGTAGATTCATCGATTGGCGAGTCTTCCTTCGATTGTTCATTGAATCCATCGCCATTTTCATCTTCTGCATCATCAGGTTCAACGTCTTCATAATCGCATATGAATTCTCCTTCCATGTCAGTTTTTGCGAGAATCTCCTTGTTATTGTTTGTATCAATTAAACGAATCAGTTGCAGATGATTGGGTTGCAATGGATCTTCTTTTTCATCGGAGCTTATAATTCCTCGTGGTGTGGTATTTACTATGGCCCACCACTCCTATGTTCGACGTTTCAATGTTGTTGGATATTGCACATAACATACATGATCTGCTTGATCTATTATGATGAATGGATCATACTTAGAATATTGTTGTTCCGGATTGATGTCAATTATCCCCATTGGTTTTGACGTATTCCACGTCCTACGGTTGGGTCAAACAACTGACATTTAAAAAGCATTACCTTCAACCCAACGAGATCGAGATATTCCACTAGTAGGATTTGATGCAAAATTCCATAGAAGTTATTACCCTCTATTTCACTATTAATGCAAACACATAATTATATGTGCTTCTATATTTTTCGTGTTCGTACGTGTGGAACGAGTAGCCGCGAGTATACAAAATTGGCCAACACATAACATTTCGTGCATGACCATTAGTCAAATCTCTTAACCACGTTGGAAGTCTTTCATCAGAACATGTCACCTGTATAACATAAAAACGAATAAATACTTTATAATAAACACAAATAATTTGAATAGACGTGTATACGAGTACTTACGTAATCTCTCAACCACGAGCCATAATGTTGAGCTTTAATGTCTGTGAGTTCATTTGCGTTTAGATGAGGATATGTACCAATTACTTCTTCATCAAATATCATGTATAATGAAAATACGTTAATATTGTATATATATACATATATATTTAAAAGATTGAGTATTGTTTTGTACCTTTTGAACGGTAATAACTCTTGACAATTTAATAATATATATGTGTGGATGTGATTATACTCCTTTGGTGTTAACCAATATTCCTCGGAGTTACCTCTTATACGTCTAATCGGTGTAAACATCTGAGGAATTATGTCAAACTATGGATTATATTGATACAAATAGTTTGTGTGATCATCCGCAGCACGTCGTTCTTTCATCTGAATGTGCGACTCGAAATAAAATGTGCTGAAATATGTGATTTCTTCCAACAAGTATTGTTTGAAAATAGATCATTCAACCGCTTTTTTGTTTATTGCTTTTTTCTTTAAATGAAAGAAAAACCTTTCGAAAGGATACATCCATCCGAATTGAATTGGCCCACCAAGTGTTGCCTCATCAGGTAAATGTATTGGTAAATGTTCCATGACATCGAAGAATGAAGGCAGAGAAACTTTTTCCAATGAACATAATACTCTAGAGATTTTGTTTTTCATTAATTCCAAGTCACCCCTTTTAAAATTTCTTGGACATATATCTCTGAAAAATATGCTAATTCTGTATAGCACATCGTGAACATTTTGAGGTAAGAGCTCAGCAAATACAATTGGAATGAGTCGCTGCATGAAAAAATGACAATTATTACTTTTTAACCCGATCAGCCTCGAGCCAATAATATCCACACACCGAGCAATATCCGATGCATATCAATCTGGAAACTTATGGTCTTTTTTAACCACTTTAATAATGTTGTTTTCGCCAGACCAGACAATCTGAATACTGGAACAGGTGACCTTCCATCTCTTAATTCAAATTCAGGTCATCGGCGTATTGTCTTTAACTCTTTTTTTTATTGTATATTATCCTTAGTTTTACCCACCACATTCAAAACAATATTGATGATGTTATCAAAATTTTCTTTTTGATATGCATAACATCAAAATTATGAGATAATATCAATGATTTCTAATATGGTAGCTCCCAAAAGATATTATGTTTATACCAGTTATGCCATTCATCTGGCCTTTTGGTTTACGATACCCACGATCTCCACTACATTCTACCGATTCTTGTAAATCGCTTATTGAGTTCAATCTTTCGTAAAGGATTTGTGTTCCAGTTTGCATGCACGGTGCCTCTTCTTTTTGTACCATGTTCTTTCAAAAATGTTTTTTTATCTTTCCAGAAAGCATGTCCACGAGGAAGAAATCTTCTATGACAATCACACCAACATTGTTTCTTACCATGTACTAGTCGAAATGAATCTGTATCCTCCATACAATATGGACATGCTCATCTCTCGTGCGTGCTCTATCCAGATAACATTCTATAGGTAGGAAAATCGCTAATTGTCCACAACAAAACCGCTTTCCATGTAAAATTTGGCTTCGTACTAACGTCATAAGCAAGAATTCCTTCATTCCACAAATGTCTTAATTCATGAATTAAGGGTTGCAAAAAGACATCGAAACTTTTCTTCGGATGTTCTGGTCTTGGAATCAACAACGTCAGAAACATTACCTCTCTTTTCAAACACATATCGGGAGACAAATTATACGGAGACAAAATCACCTGCCACAGAGAATATTGACTTCCAGATTGTCCATATGGACTAAAACCATTGGTGCACAGGCAAAGTAAACCATTTCTCGTTTCATACGCGAACTCAGGAAATATTTCATTGAAATCTTTCCAAGCCTTATGATCCAATGGATGTTGCATTATACCTTCGCCCGTCGAGTGTTTTGTGTGCCATCTCATTGCCGCAACATTTATTTTCGATTCAAATAACCTTCTCAACCTGTTTGCTACAGGCAAATGTGTTTGTTCGGCATCTCTTCATGTGTTTGTTCATGAACAACTCCAGGAAAAGCATCTGACACCATTTCCACATATGTATTGGTCGTTGATGCTTCATAAATAACTTCTTGATTTCTTTCTACTTGTGTTTCTTGCACAATATCTCTAACGCCGCAATTTTCAATGTGAAATAACCAAATTTCATAATTCTCAATTAAACCCACCTTGTAAAGATGTTTGCAAACAATTTATTTACTTTGATACTTCATGTTTTTGCATCTTTTGCATGGACATAACATTGTTCCGCGTTCTTGACACAAAGGTTGCGTCGATGCAAAACTCATGAATTGCTCCAATCCGTGTAAGAATTCTTGCGTAATCTCTTCGATTATAGGATATTTCTTTTATACATCCACTCTCTCGATCTATATATATCTGTATTTGAAGAAGATGATATTTTGTTGAAAATATATTTGTTGTTGATGGTTTGATGCTATAACCTTGATGGTTATCATTAAATAGTGTTATTTGCAACGGACATCCGTTGGAAACCTCAACGGATGCCTAATGAAAGTTCAAGCGAAATTATTCCACCGATAATCCTCGAAATTAAAAATTTCAACAGACATCCGTTACAATTTGCAGTCGATGTCCGTTGGTCATTTTCTTGAAGTTTTCTAACGGTGTTCCAATGGACAAGAGCAACGGAAAAGATCTGTTGATCATATATATTGATAGTTGCGATGGATTGCAACGGACGGGAGCAATGGTAGAGATCCGTTGACCGTCCGTTGAAATTTGTGTCGGATCGCAACGGATGGTAGCCCGTTGGAAGTTCTTGGGTATCCATTACAATCCGTTGGCATTTGTCATCAACGGACGGACTCGTTGTTTCGTCCGTTGCAAATGCAGTGTTTTTTTGTAGTGTACATTTTCTTCGAGATTATTCAATCTTGAACTTTTATTTGTGACTTTAAGAACTACTCCTTTATTTAATTCTTTTGATATATCTCCTTGTTCAAGTTGAAGCTCCAATTCATATGCTGCAAGAATTCCTACAATTTCCTTAAAGCTTGTTGTCAGTATTTAATGACATATTCATGGATGCCTTCTGAGCATGAAACTTTTTGGGCAAACACCGAAATAATTTTTTCACCAGATCCTTGTCATCAAATGTTTGACCAAGTACAATTACTTAATTTGCAGTTGCATTCATCCTGCTGCTAAATTCTTTGACACTCCCATATTCTTTCATTTCCTATTTGTCGAACTATTAATCCAAAATATCAAGACAAGTTCTTTTAACATTTGAAGTGCCTTCATGGATAGTTTTCAATGTATCTCATGCATCCTTTGCAGATTCACATCCTTAAATTTGTTTGAATTCATTGATATCTATAGATGAGAAAATAGCAGTAAGTGCTTTTGCATTAAAAGTCGTGTTTCTTTTCTCACTCAGTATCAATTCATCCGAAGGCTTCTCCTTCATATTCCCAATTCATCTGTCATTGTTGGTGGATTTCATCCATTTTTTACTGCAGTCCATGTATTTTCATCGATATCCCTTATACTAGCTCACATCTTCACTTTCCATTATCCATAGTTTGAAGCATCCAAGATAATTGGTTTTCGAAAAGAGTACAAATTTCTTGGTCCTTCAATGTTGTTTTCTAGGATCTCAAACAAATAATTAGCTTTACTCTTGTATTTGGTCTCCTGTTCTGATACCAATTGAAAAAAATAGGAAGATAACTTTGATAGATATTATCATAGAGAAAGTAGATATTAGAAAACAATACTAGTTTTATTCACGAATCATTTTTTTAAGTACACTTATTTTCAATACAAAGTATTTAAGACTACCACAGATAACGCCTCCTGAGTTAGACCGTAAATAAACAACTTATCGTTGAGAAACTCATTCACAAACGGGTTCTTGTATCTCTCAAAAAGCACATGCAATACTCATTGATGAATTATCAATTATTGTCGCATTTTCTCCACATTACACCCTAGATGTTACAATCTTTTTTTTAAAGTGTGCTCCAACACTAAAATTTTGCGTAAACACAGGACAAATTCAGCCAGTCTTCAGGTTCAACCACCTCCTTTCTTCTTGTACTTATCCAATTTGATTTTGCAAATGACCATGCCAAGTTTTCTCTCCTTGAAATTCTCAACAACCTGAAACTTTAACACAATCCTAACAATATCCTTAATAAGTGGCGTAAACAATACATTACATTGTATGCTAATTCATGCCTAATACATTACATGATATGCTTATTTACACGCAAAGAAAAGATGTTTTTCTTTATTTTTAATGAGTATAAATCCAAAATAATCATTCACATTTATAATATATATATATATATTATCTACATTAAATAACACCATCAATATATAATTGTAATATTTACATTAGTATTAGGTAATTTTTATATAATTTGAAATAAATTTATAAATATGAAACTCTTTGATTAATATATATTTTTAAGGAAAACAAAAAATTAATAATGTATTCAATAAATTAAGATTTTAATAAGTAACATATTCATATATGTATATATGTGCAATATATTTCAAAAAAATAATTCATAAATTAAACTATTAATGTGTATATATATATGGAAAATAATATATTTTTTATATACTTATTAATGTATTTAATAAATTAAAGTATTTATATACATATATATATATATATATATCAAACAAAAATAATTTTTTATACAATTTTTTACGAAATTTATAAATTTAAATATCAATAATTTTATATTTATATAATATACATATATAAAGAGGGAATATATATATGTATATAGATTTTAAATAAAAATGAGTGAGGTTGCGGATTGGGAAAATATCAGGGATATCCTAAATACCCTCGTGAAAATAATTATTAAATAGCATAAAAACTGACGAAAAGACAAACTTGCCCTTAATTTTCGAACGAAAGAAAACACAACATTCTGCAGTTTTTTGACGTGAAAAATTGTCAAACCGTGTCAAAAGAAAGAAAGACGAATAGTTTGTCGACGTGAAAACCTGTTTAAAGTTTAGAGCAATAAAGAAGAAGTGATTTCGAACTTAAGAGGGATCTATTTGAAGTTGGACAGAAGGAAATGGCTAGAATCAGCAGCAACAACAGCAAAAGTGAAGAAGAGAGCACGAGGCAATATTCAATGGCGTCAATAAGTGTAAGTAGATCGATTTCTAGGGTTTTGCAGGTTGTCGAGTCGCAAAATGGTTTATTGATTTGAAATGGGTGTGAATGTCAATGAGTCGGTTGAGTTGAAAGGGCCACAGGAGTTCCATGACCATCTTCGACTTAGTGAGTTGGTTGAATCTCAATGAGTCGGTTGGGTCGCAATGGTCGCTTGAGCATCGCAGGGGGTCCAAGGGTCGTTTAAGTCGCATGGGTCACTTGTGTCATGGAGTCAAAAGGGTCGTTTGAGTCGCATGGGTCACTTGTATCATTGAGTCGCATGGGTTGCTTGATATTATGCCTCGTGGGTCGTTCGAGTCGCATAGGTCTTTTGAGTCTCAGTGAGTCGGTTGAGTGTCGCAGAGGGTCCAAGGGTCGTTTGAGTTGCATGGGTCGCATTAGTCATTTGAGTCGCATGGTTCGCTTGAGTTTCGGTGAGTCGGTTGAGTGTCGTAGAGGATCGTTTCAGTCGCATGGGTAACAAGTGTCAGTTGAGTCGCATGGGTCGCTTGAGTCGGTAGAAGTGTAATGTATTCTTAATTGGTCATTTTGCAGGTGGCGCCAAAGCCAAAGTTTGTGTATGAATTCAAGAACATGGACAGAATGCCAAAGATCACCACCAAGTGTTATCCTCACGAGACAATAATGAAGCTGAGATAAATCTTAGATGAATACGAGTTGGATTACTTCAAGGTAGGAATTTATTCCATTTCCAATATGACTCCACATTGACGAAGGTTCAAATTTCTATCCTTCTAAATCACTTCGTGATTGTACGGGACAAGGAGTTGTGGTTCGTCTTAAACGGTGTTCCCATTCGGTACTCTATGGTGGAGCACGCACTAATTTCCGAATTGAAATGCGGACTATATCCCTAAGGATGGGAGTCCAAAAGGGGTGATACATTCAGGCTAAAGAATTTCGGCCGTGGAAAGGTGACCCCCGCATAAGTCAGTAAAAAAGCTTGTGAAGGCAAAGAATCCGGACGAGCGGACGAGATTGGCAACTTTGATGTTGTTGGCGCAAGTTATTGGCTCACAAGCCTTCGGCAGACAACTTTATCAGCCATGATCTCATTAACATGGTTGATGACTTGGATTTTTGTGAAGGCTTTCCATGGGGGCGTTACACATTCGAGAAGATTGTAGAGACTTGCTGCAAGCACATTACCGGGGAATCACCGAAACTAGAATGGTATTGTGGCAGTGTCATGATCCCACTAATGGTAAGTTGTATATATTAGTCGACTAACTTTGATGTCTTTGTACTTTTGCATTATTATCATTTTATTTTAATGTTTCAATTACTTCCATTCGAAACCATCCTTAGTTTGGGGGAAAAGGGATGGTATGTTGATGTTATAGATGCGGATCCATCATGCCCAATAATGTGCAAGAAGATGGTTAAATCCAGTATTAACCTGAAGTGTGTAGATGTGATAAGGCTGATCGGAGATTCTAAGGTAACAATTACACAAGGGTTACAAGGGTAACTATTACACAAAAGGCAATAATGGTTATTTTTTGTTTTTCAGAAAATTTTAAGTATTCTTCTTGTTGAACACGAAGAGGAAGCTTTACTTTTTGATCTGGAGGATTACGAGGGATGTCACGATCCCGATGTTCAAATATGGATGGAACATCTTCGTAGAAATCCGAAGGGTATTTGTTGGGAGGACATCTGTAAGCAAGAACTGCTGACGTGAAAGGCAGCTCTTGGTGATCAAAAGAAGGGGAAAGGAAAGGGGACTAAGAGGAAGAAGAGCACGAGTGAAAATAATAATAGATGTTGAAGATGATGAGGACGAAGGAAGGGTAGGTGTTGCTGAAGCTGAAGCTGAAAGAGAAGGTGAGGATGAAGCTGAAGGAGAAGGTAATGATGAAGCTCTAGGTGAAGGAGAAGAAGTTGCAGTCCCTCTTACACTGGAGCAGAAATTAATAGAGGAAATAAAGAAATCGGAGAAAAGAATCATCAACGCCGTAAGAGGCCTTCTAAGGGATGTCGGGTTTTATTTGCCTAATCCAAAATCAAAGGCATCAAATCCAAAGGTGCTGAAAAGGCAATATCAAAATCTTCCGAGAAAGATGCGAGCACCACAAACCAATCTTCCGGGCCTGTTAGAGATGATGATTTTGAATTCCTTCGACGTCCATATCCAGTGTCAAGACAAGAGCCAAACAAAGAGCCGGTTGAGTCAGAGGCTGAAAATAACTCTAGAGATGGCTCATAAGAGGATATGGCAAACATTTCGAGATTAGATGAAAATCTCATTTCCAGACTAGTTACTGCAGTCGTTGCAGTAGATGAAGTTCCACCAAGTAAGTAATATTTAGTGAAAAAGTTAATTTGAGTCGAATGAGATGCAAGACTGGCATGGGTCGCAAGAGACTCATAAGTCACACGGTCGTATAAGTGGCAGGGTCACATAAGTCGCTAGAGTCGCATGGGTCACATCAAGTAACGAACGATGAGTCTAATGAATGAAGTAATTTTATGCAGATGTTCCGGTGGATGAAGTAATAAATGTCTATGAAGTCGCCGACAAAGAGGACCACGCTAAGGACGTTCCAGGTGAGAATACTCCAGTGGGTCATGTGGACGTCCACGCCGAGAAGGGTCCTGCCAAAGATACTCCAGCATATCCTATCCAATACGTCCCTGACGAAAAGGTTCCTATCGAGGATACTACAGTGGGTCATGTCGAAGAGGTCACCGCTAAGGAGGTTCCTTCTGAGGATACTACAGCGGATCCTGTGGAAGAGGTCCCCTCTAAGGGTAAGGAGGTTCCTTCCGAAGGTACTCCAGTGGATCATGTCAAAGAGGTCACCGTTAAGGAGGTTCCTTCCGAGGATACTTTAGTGGATCCTGTCGAAGAGGTCCACTCTAAGGATAAGGAGGTTCCTTTCGTGGATACTCCAGCGGATCTTGTCGAAGAAGGGGGAACTCCAAAACTTAGTGTCATTGATACCGAAGTACCACCAAGTAAGTAATAACTTTTGAGTCACAAAGGTCGCATTGGTCGTATGAGTCGAATGGGTCAGAAAAGGTTGCATAGGTCGCCATAATTTTAATGAAGTAAATTTTGTGCAATTGCTAAATCTCCGTCGTTACTTAAACAAGTTTTAAGACCACGGAAGACATATGTTGAACTTCCACTGGCAAAAAGAGCAAGAACAGTGCGAGGGAAAAGGTGAGGGAAAGATGTTGATGAGCGAAAAGAGCAAGAACCCGATAAGAAGGTGGTTCAAGAACCCGATAAAAAGGTGGTTCAAGAACCTGGAGGGAAACATCATTTTTTGGTGGAAGCCCAAGGGATTAGTAAAGGGCGTGATAACCTGAGAACCTTCGTTCATTGACGCTAGAGGTGAAAAGTTGACATCTCTATATATGTTCTTGATTACACATGGACATGAGAGTTGGTGGAAATCAGATCTAAATATTCCCCGAGGGCCAGAGTTTTGGGAGAACATATTAAAGTCCAACGTATGGCTTGAAGATGATGTAAGTTTTTTAAACCCAAAGTCAAAGAGGTCATTTTGTGTTATATGCATTGATGTGTGTTAAATTTTTTTTGTTCTGCAGCAATTGGATGAGGCGTTCTTGATGTTGTATCGTTGCATAAATACATTCCCTGGGGTATATAAGAAACTTTATGTTTGTCATGTTGCTTTGATGCAGACGCTCACGTTGTGGATGTACGAGGATATGGACACTTTGCCCGAATATCTTAGTGATTGTTTGCATGGCAAGTTTCCATTCAGAAGTACGAAACCATTGAATTATTACTACGACTTTGGAGTGATTCTAAACATTCAATCTCTCACAAGTCGAATATGTAGGATGTCAATGGGTAGCCATCAAAGCGGATTTCGTGACCTAATGCATCACGGTATACGACTGCCAGAGCAGACTCAAGGAAATGCCTATCGACCTGGTGATTGAGAAGTTAAGAAAAGTTGTCCCCAAGATGCTCTTTCTCGGAGGGTTCGATTGTTTGGTTTCTGGAGAAGATAAATGAAAGTATGAGTATTGTGAAAGTCTGTCACAAAACAAAAGCGAGAATCACTGTGGTGTTTACTCCTTCAAATATGTAGAAGCCTCGGTATTTATAAGACGTCAAGTTTTGCACTACATATGCGACAACCAAATTCCTTCCATGCGTGAGAAGATGGAGGTTGATATATTTAGTAATGGAAAATGTATCCCTCCACCCTGAGACTAACTTGATATTTTGGTACATTGTTTTTTTTTTTTTTTTGCGGGTTGGTACATTGTTATTTTTAATATTTGGTAGTACTTTGTTTTTTTACATAGTATAAAATTTCTTCATAAGGGTGGCAGGGGTAAAATGGTCAAACGGGTAAAGTGGGTCGCACGGTAAAAGGTCGAACGAGTAAAAGGATCGCAGGGGTAAAAGGGTCGAACGGGTAAAATGTTCGTAGGGATAAAAGGGTCGAACGGGTAAAATGATCGCAGGGTCAAAGGTCAAATGACTAAATGGGTCGCAGAGGTACAAGGCGACCCATTTATCCGTTCGACCCTTGACCCTGCGACCCTTGTACCTCTACGACCCTTATACCTCTACGATCCTTATACCTTGTTGTCCCTCGTTTTCCCGTAAATATGCTCATCGAAGAATTTCTTCGGAATATCCTGTAACAAAAATCGAAGAAAAAGTAAAAAATATGTACATTCTCTACATTAACATACTGAAAGAGAGAGAAGAAGGAGATAGTTAGGTAGTTCTCCAGAAAGCTCGGAAGAATGATTTGGTCGAAATGTGGGAAATGTGGCATTTTTTGGTAAAAAATGGATGGAAGATGATGAGGGTTAGAGAGAGAGTGTGTCGTTGATAACACGTAATCCGTTGTAGTTTTTATGTCATTCTTAGGTATAGTTTTGATTAGATTTATTAGATTTCATTCATTTATCGAGTTTATTCGAGGATTTCATCTACATTTCGTGTTTTGTTTAGGAAACGAAGACATGAGGAGAAACACGAGAGATATTGGCAATTTAACCCCGAAATGACAAGGTTCAACTTGTGCAAGGCCGTGGATTGAAGTGAACATACAAACACCGAGCGAAAGGAGCGAAAACAACATTT
>CM071870.1:23950623-23982646 GCA_036759665.1 Gynandropsis gynandra | reverse complement strand
ACAAGGCCTGCACGAGCGGGTAGATGCTGTGCCCGCTCGGGCCCTTGATTTTCTCAACTAATTCCCAAGATTTAGAACAACCAAATCATGAGAAATCAGATCTATAAAAAGGGGATTCGAACCAGATGAGAAAGGGGGGGACTCAAGGACGATTGAGAGACATAGAGACACACTTGGAGAGATCGAGAAGGACAGAACGAAGGATCCGAAGCATGGAGGATCTATTGAAGACATCGGTTGATGAATAGGGAGTCATCTCTTTCTCTATCTATGTTGAATCTAGATTTCTTTAGTGTTTCGTTTTCTGAGTTCATGTCCAATTAGATCTATTGCCACTCGATATGAATGAATTTGGTATTTGATCATGTTTTCAGATTTCATGGTTGATCTTAATGCTTCAATACTTGTATGCCACTTGATTGATGATGTTAGAAGTCTAATAAATCTACGCCAGGGCATTAGACTTTGGAACTTAGCCATGATTTAGGGTTTAATCGGTTTAGAATCTACGCCAGGTCAATCGATTGAATCTAGGGATTAGGATAGCGGTCGTAATGCGTCTATGTATGTAAGATGCGCAATGGATACATTGGTATATGCATGCTAGATAGTGGACAAGTCTACGTCAGTCAGTTCCTATAGGAGAGCTTGAATTCCCTGAACTCGTGATAGTATCTAAGACCAATTATCTTGTTAGAACTTTGTTACATCGTCGTGCAACTCTCGATACCTATGGTGATTAGTCTTTGAGTCATCCCTATCATTTAGTTTAGTTAGTTAGTTTGCATTTGCATTTGCATTCCATCACTATTTTAATTTCACACGTCTTATTCATTAGTCTAATAGCTTTAGAGTTGCATCAATTCCTTGTGTTCGACCCTAGTTGCTACACGATCCGTATCCTCGCGGAAGCGTTAGTCTAGGTAATTTATTACTTGAGTCTACGCACATCAGTCGTTATTCGAAAAAGGATGGATGGAAGATTATGAGAGTTAGAGGGAGAGAGAGTGCGTCGTTATTTGAAAAAAGTAAACGGCTAGAATTCGAAAAGACATGACCCTAAAATCGAACCGACATCAGATGGAATTCGAAAAGACATGACTACAGGGGTACAAGGGTCGCATAGGTACAAGGGTCGCATAGATACAAGGGTCACGACCGTTATACCTCTACGACCGGAGTTTGCTTGTTGTGATACGAAACAAATTTTAACAATAATAAAAATAATTTATTATTTACAAATCATATACAAATAATATGAATAAAAATAATTTATTATTTACAAATTATTTACAACTAATATGAATAAATTATTATTTACAAATCCAATTATTTACAAATAATTGACTCAAATCTCTGCGACCCTTGTCCATCTGCAATCCTTGGACCTCTGCGACCCTTGCACCCGTGCGAACCTTGGACCTCCGCGACCCCTGGACCCATGCGACCCTTGGACCTCTGCGACCCTTGGACCTCTGTGACCCTTGGACCTCTGAGACCCTTGGATCTCTGTAACCCTTTTCCCTCTATGACTCTTCTTACAATAATAGTAAATCCACAAAAACAGCGATACTAACAATAATACTTACTATTGAATAATTGTAAAAAACCATCCAAATACAAACATGAAGTTCTTGTTCGAAGGAGGTTTAAAGCAATCAAAATAGAACTAAAATGAAACATTGTTATTGTTAGGCCATGTTTTAGGGAAAAACTGAAGCAGAGGTGTTGCTCCATTCTCATACATTTCGACTTAGAGGGAGCAACCCTCGATCAGTCCATGGTCGAGACAAAACTTTTTCCAACCCGCTCTGATGGTAGCGTAACCACGTGCCACGGGCCTTAGATATGCCTCCTACGGTAGTCTGTAACAAATCATCAGATGAATCTTACATCGTCTATGGAAAAGGCCTCTCGACCTCGCAAACGCTATCAAAAGTGTCTGCGACATCACCTAAGTTACATCAGTATAAAGGAGTAAAAATCGAATAAATAACCAAATTAAATATGGTGAATCGATTTAAGGTCACTTACCACTGCATCTATGGCAAGATTTGAACGAGTGACTGGTACCATGAAAATCCTGTGAGCAAGAGTTTGATGAAGGAAAAGACCATGTAACTTTCGTGACAGAAAAGTAAGCAATCCCCAATACTTAATTTTAGGTTGTTGGAGAAATCTTTCCACACATCAGTGAATCTGGAGCCATCCAACTTGACTTCTCATGTTCTGTTAGACGCATTCGTTTTAAGCGTTGCAATGTTGTGGTCCCTCATTTTCCCGTAAATATAATCATCGAAGAAGATCTTTAGGATGTCCTGTAAAAAACGAAAAACATAGTCAAATCTGTACATTATCTACATTTAACATACCGACAGAGAGACAAATGAAGAAGATTACAATGTAGTTCTCCAAATAGCGCGGAAAAATCTCTCTGAAGAAATGAAGGAAATGTGTCATTTTTGGAAAAAAATGATTGAAGAGGAAGAGAGTTAGAAAGAGAATGTATCGTTATTTGAAAAAAGGAAACGACTGGAATTCGAAGAGACATGATCCTGACATCGAATTGTCGTCAGATGGAGTCGAAAAGACATGATCACACAGTTATGTTTTTTCAAATTCTGGTGAAAATTTCGGCTGGAATTTTGGTCAAAATGATAAAATGTTAAAAACCAATCAAAATTTAGGATGGCATGGGTCGCATATATGGATCAATAAAATGGGTCGCATAAATTGAGGGTCGCATTGGTCGCATATATGGATCAATAAAATGGGTCGCATAAATTGAGGGTCGCATTGGTCGCATATATGGATCAATAGAATGGGTCGCATAAATTGAGGGTCGCATTGGTCGTATATATGGATCAATAGAATGGGTCGCATAAATTGAGGGTCGCATGGTGGCATATATACGAACTCGATGAATTTACGGTTTTATAATGATAAAATTTCAAAAACCAATCAAAACAATAAATTTACAATGTCAAACTAATTAATGCTTATTGAGGGTCGCATGGTCTCATATATTGATGAATAGATGCGAACTCGACGAATTTACAGGTTCATAATGATAAAGTGTCGAAAACCAATAAAAAAAATACATTTACAACGTCAAACTAATTAATGCCAATTGAGGGTTACATGGTCGCATATATTGATCAAGAGATGCGAACTCGACGAACTTACGGGTTTATAATGATAAAATGAGAAAAACCAATCAAAACAATACATTTACAACGTCAATAATTGGTTAAAACAAATTATGACCCATGAGTCCCTATTTGAGTTGTGTTTAACCAATGCCTGTGTTTCAAAAGTTATAGTAGTGTTTTTAGAACTCGTCTGATGAGTTTGAGAAAATTTCAAAAAATGAATTTAACATTTTGTTCAAATATCGATATTATTTATATTATTTTCTATATTGATTCTAAATTAGACATATATAACTCAAATATATTGATAATGGCATATTTTTTGTGGTTGGAAGTAAATTCTTATTCATGTGTGTCCCAAAAGGGAAAAGGTAATAGGTACATATACAACAACAGTACTACTACTACTACTACTAGTTGATAATGGCATATTGATATTAGCATATTGATATTAGCATGGGTCGCATGGTCACACATATTGACCAATAGATGCGAACTCGACGAATTTACGGGTTTATAATGATAAAATGTCAAAAACCAATCAAAACAATACATTTACAACGTGAAACTAATTTGTTCCAATTGAGGGTCGCATGGGTCACTTGGTCGCTTATATTGATCAATGGATGCGAACTCGAAGAAGTTACGGGTTTATAATGATAAAATGACAAAAACCAATCAAAACAATATATTTACAACATCAAACTAATTATTGCCAATTGAGGGTCGCTTGGGTCGCAAGGGTCGATCAAAGATTCTAAATAAAAAAAATACATTTACAACGTCAATCAAAGATTCTGCACGCATTCTATTTCCACTTGAGAGATAGGTCATTAGACGAGAGTTTTCTCCTACCATGTACTATGTCTTCCAGTCTTCTATTTTTTTCTTGTTTGGTATTGCAGTGCAGAGTTATCTCCTACCATGTACTTCGTTCTCCAGTCACATTTCAAGAGTGACCCAACACCATCACCTAGGTCACCCCCGCAACTCGTCAGTGACCGCATAGGGACCGAGTCTGCCGATGACCAAGACCTTGAGTAACACATAGATAGCATGATGTCGTGCATCAACCATGTCACTTGCGTCACGCATGTCAAAAATATTTTTCATAGAAATTGGGCTAGATACGCATACTAAGAGAAGAGACGTAGACGTTAACTTATAGACATGGGTCGGAAGGGTCACATGGGTCGAAAGGGTCATATGGGTCGGAAGGGTCACATGGGTCGAAAGGGTCACATGGGTCGGAAGGGTCACATGGGTCGAAAGGGTCACATGGGTCGGAAGGGTCACATGGGTCGGAAGGGTCACATGGGTCGGAAGGGTCACATGGGTTGGAAGACAGGACTCTGACAACAAATGACAAGTCACTTGGGTCGGAAGGCAGGAGTTTGAGTGCAAAACGTCAAGTCACATGGATCATAAGGGTCACATGGGTCGAAAGACAGGAGTCTGAAAGCAAAATAAAATGTCGCATGAGTCGCATGGGTCGCATGAGGTCGCATGAGTCGCATGAGTTGCACATGGGTCATATGTGGTCGCATGGATATGCTGAGTCGCACAAGGGGACATATTGGATCACATGAGTCGGATGGGGTCCGTAAACTTGATTCTAATTTAATCCCATTGAGGGTCGCATAAGGGGTCATATTGGGTCGCATGAGTCGGATGGTTTCCCGTTTAAATTTGATTCTAATTTAATCCGATTCAGGTTCGCACAATGGGTCATATTGGGTCGCATGAGTCGGATTGTTTTTCATTTAAACTTGATTCTATTGAGGGTCGATGATTCTATGGATATCACGTAATTACGTACAATAGATGCAAAATAAGACATTTTCAATGTTTAAATATTGATTACATAAGGTCACAAAGGTTACAAAGGTTATAAAAAAGTTACATAACGTTACATAAGGTCAGAAAGGTTACAAAAAATTTTGAAAAACCATTCAAGAAAAAAAAAAGAAAGAAAAAGGTTACATAAGGTCTCAAAGGTCACAAAGTAAAGCGAGTCGTGTGTGATCTTAGGTACCGCGGATATAGCACGATGACTAAGTCCGCTGATTACCAAGACCTTATGTAATGCAGATACCACACAATGTCCTCCATCCACGTTGTTAGTACTTGTGTGTATCTGCATAGAGAACGAGTTTGACGAATACCAAGATCTTGAGTAACAAATAGACAATACGATGCCATGTGTCCACCATGGTACCTTCGTGGTGAAGGTCAGAAAGGTCACAAAGGTAACAAAGATTTTTTAGAGAATTTAGGGTTAGAGACTTGGACGAAGAGAGGAGAGAGATAGGATTCTCCCGATTCATTCTCATCTCAAAATGGTTGTTATGGTCAGACTTAGAGAATTTGATGAACTTTTTAATATAGGGGTAACAGAGACGTGTCGCAATGGTCTTGAGTGTGGCATTGGTAAAATAAAAAGCATAGCTAGCACTGGAAAAGCCAGTAGTCTGACATCAATAGCCATTGTGCACGATATCCATGAAAAAGACTTTCACGATTAATATAGCTTGTATTGGAAAAGCCAGTAGTCTGACATCGAAAAGACTAGTTGAAAGAATCGCAATGGTCGTAATGGCCACAAGGGTCGCAATGGTCGTAATGGTCGTAATGGCCGCAAGGGTCGTAATGGTCCCATGGGTCAAAAGGTCGAAACGATCGCAATGGTTGCAATGGTCGCAATGTCTGCAAGGGTTGATAGGGTCGAAGTATAATGAAGAATTTATCGAATTATAATGATGAACTAAAGTAAAAAAAAAAGGTTAAATCAAAATAATACAAATATGTTTATTGTGGATAAGTATCCATGCGTGACTGCATTGTTACTTATCCACAATAAACATTTTCCAGTCGCACCTTCTTTTTTGAAGACTCACTAAAAATCTTCTACCCATCTCATTTCTCACCTCATACTCATCACTCAGACTGTTCAATTTAATACATCATACTTGGATGCTTGTCCAAACCGTTCATGAAACATTTTCTCAATGTAAGGTGTTAACTTTTAAGAAGCATCACCGGTAGCTGCTCCCAACCTATACCTTTTGAACCATTCCACTGTCTTTCCCAAACAAATATCTAAAAGCCCTATGATCGTAAAATTTTTTTACTTCTTCAACATTGAATTTATTGACTCGGTGCCATTAGTGGTTAATAATTTGTACCTTTCTCCCTCAAATTTGCATCTTGCCCACTTAGTGGGATCAAGTTCCTCTTTCTTCAAATACTTTACAACATTAGGATACCTACGCAAAGGTCACAAAGGTTAAAAATTGCCCCAAAGGTCACAACAGTCACAGGGGTGGCTGAGGTACAAGGGTCGCAGGAGTACAAGGGTCGCAGAGCTAACGGGGTCGAAGAGAGGTACAAGGGTCGCAAGGGAAAGGGGGTCGTAAAGGGGTACAAGGGTTGCAGAGGTACAAGGATCGCAATATAATTGCTATGCTTAGTGTGTGACTCGCTGGTTTAGAATCGCAGAGGTACAAGGGTCGCAGAGGTACAAGGGTCGCAGAGCGGTACAAGGCTCGCTAAGGTGCAAGGGTCGCAGAAGGGTACAATGGTGGCAGAGGTGCAAGGGTCGCAAAGGGGTACAAGGGTCGCAGAAGTCACAACGGTCAAAAAAGTCGGGAAATAATTTTTGTACATGGCCTTCAAATCATTCAATAGCACTTCAACTTCGTTATCTGTGTATGCTGCTGCACATTTGAATAACATTTCCGCCATAGTATCACCCTTTGAAGTCTTTCTACCATGACCTTTATTAACGTAGCACTTTATATTTTGTGATATATGACGCACAAAAAAACCATGATCAGCCTTTATACACTTATTTGACTGCTTTGATCAAGGTTTTATGGCGATCAGATATCACAACGATATCATGTCCGTCCGGTATAACCTCTTTCAACCTTGACATAAACCACTTCCATGATTCGTCCTTCTCTCTGTCGACTATTCCCCATGCAATAGGATATTGGTGATGTTCACCATCTTGTGCGGTCACCACAATCAATGCTCCCTTGTACACTCCTATCAGAAAGGTTGCATCCACAACAACCACTTTAAGCATGTATTTCCATCCTCTTATAGCCGCTCCGACAACCATAAAAAGGTATTTGAAGCTTTTCCCATCACTTTTGAGCTGAAAATTTGCGACAAATCCTGGATTTCTTACTGTAAATGTATGCAACCACCCTAGAAGCCTCCTATAATGTTCAAAGTCATCACCACGAATCTCCTTTTGAGCACCGCATTTGCCTCTTAATGCCATCAAACACGATACATTGGCACCGTTCTTTGCTTTTACAAGAGCAATCAATTCTTTTGTTGGAGGTGTTTCATAATTCTCGGCATAGTCCTCATTCAAATAATCCTTAACCAATTGCGTTGTACCCTTTGTAGCTTCGGTCCATTTAGATACAAGTGAACAATTATGAATGGGATGGTATATTCTCACACTAAACCGTTTGGAAGGCGGGATTGCTGTCATGCGTAATTTCCATTCACAACCACTTCCAGTAAACTTGCATCGTACTTCCCACAGCTTCGAATCAGATTTCAATGTTGTATATCTAAAGGAAGCTTCAATTAAACCCTTCCTTACAAATGCTTGTACATCCTTCTTGCTATCAAACTCTTGCCCAATTTGAAGATGCAATCCATCTTCGAACTCGAAGATATTATTTTTCGTTGTCTACCTTCTCGTGAACTACCCTGTCTAAGTTGTTCTCACCATCACCAAACTTATGCTCTGTTGGCACATCAGAAGCACCTTTATTACTGCCACAAACAACTTCATCAACTACCACATTCATGGCATACCCACCATCATCTCTTCACCCGCTTGTATGTTCACTATCAGAATTATTCGAATCCAAAATATTTATTGTTTCTGTCGGATCATTCTCCACTCTACTTTTGTTATTTGGACCTACAATAACACAGTCATCATGATCTACAACACCTTCATCCTAACCTTCTTTAGCAATGCTTCCAAAAGGACGAATTAGAGACTCAATTTCGCTCTCAATTTCGATTTCACACTTACCACTTGTCGATTCTATCTCCACATACAGCAGTGTCGAATTCCTCTTATGCGATCAAACAGATAACAAATAAAATGTTTGTCATTCACTACATATGTCGACTTCCTATTTTCACAAATATTTTCCAAATAGCTTAACTTCAAATTCGTTGTATTATTTCCCAGTCTCTATGCATAACTCATCAATCAGTTGTTGGTATGTGAGACTAACCAGAGGACCACAGAAAAATACTCTCTGGTTTCCTGAACTCTACCAACCCATTCAGATTCTCCATTCGGGTTTTTTCCCCATTTACCGTCATACAAAAAATAAATCAGTGTGATTTTCTCATCCACCGAATTCATTACACCTATAACAACAACATAAAAAGAGGGTAAATTCTTTGACCCACTACGACCGTGCGACTCAATGAGACTATGTGACCCAGTGCGACCGTGCGACTCGATGAGACTATGTGACCCAGTGCAACCCTTGTACCCCTACGACCCTTTGACCCCTCTGCGACCCTTGTACCCCTGCGACCCTCTGACCCCTTTACGACCCTTGTACCCCTGCGACCCTTTGACCCCTCTGCGACCCTTGTACCCCTGTGACCCTTTGACCCATCTGTGACCCTTATACCCCTTTGCGACCCTTAAACCTCTGCGATCTTTGTGCCTCTGCGACCTTGTACCTCTGCGACTCTTGTACCCTTGCGACCCTTCGACCCCTTTGCGACCCCTTTACCTATGCGACCCTTGGACCCCTGCGACCCTTTGACCTTTGATCCCTTTGACCCCTCGATGAGACTCTGTGACCCAGTGCGACCATGCGACTCTGTGACCCAGTGCAATAGTGCGATCGTGCGACCGTGCGACTCTGTGACCCAGTCACTCATTGCGATCATTTGACATTTCAATAAATATGACTCGTTTAGACTCGTTTTCATTAAATGAGTCTTATGTTGACCCAGTGCAACCGTGTGAGTACATCAATAATAAAAGACTCGTTTTCATAACTCACAATAAACAAGATAAACACAAGAGAAACACGAAAAACTCACTGTACATACTTGGTTTTTCTGTGGAACGTGCTTAATTGCAAGCTTCTTTGTTGACAACAAACGATTCAAAACTTTTTTTGCAGCGAATCTGATTCTGATTTAAGCTACTCTCGCCGAATCTATTGTTGTGTGGGAGCACAATAATTTTTGTATCATAGGAGAGAAAGAAATCGAGGTGCTCTAAAGGAGAGAGAAAAATTTTCAACTGATTAATGGACAAGGGTCATATGGGATTATCAATATTTTAAGGGTAGATTTGAAGTTGAATTTTTTTTCAGGGAAGGGTATTTTTGAAGTGTCTTAGCCCTAGGGGGTATTTTGAAGTTCTCATAAGAATATATTTTTAAAAACAAATAAAGTATGGGCCCACATGTGTGTGTATATATATATATATTACATATATTAAAACAACAAAAATTATCTTAAAACATCATAATTTCATTGCAATTTTTTCGAATCTCTTTGCGCTACGTAGAATCAACAAAACATATAATATATGTTACTTGAACGATGGTATGGGGCCAAAAATTCGGCGTCCTCAAACACAACAATAGTCAAGTCAGTAAAATAAGGTCGAGTCTATCGAATCCATTGGGCCAAAATCAAATTTGCGAAACGGGTCAGGGAAATCGGATCGGCTAGAACGACCTTATCCATAAACTCTATTTACCAATTGCATTGTTGTTCTTAAATATTTTCTTCTACATTGGCTAGAACAACTTCTATCGAGTGTTCTTGTTTGTCGATTCTTTATTCGTTGGAATTCATTTGTATTGCATTATGCTTCTTCTTCCAATTCTTCGTCAATTTGTTCTGTTGTATTTAATTGCTTCTTCGTCAATTTTTTCTGTTGCAATATGCTTATACTTTGTCAATTCGTTATGCATTACCTAAGACTTTTAAGGCTTGAACATTAGTCAATTTCATGCTTTTGCAAACGATGTTTGATTTGACTATTGGTTTGCTTCATAGTTCTTTAAGCTATGTTAGGTTTGAAGGTTTTGTTGAACTGTATTGTGTTGAGATGGATTAATCATATAGAGTGGTGTAATGTTTTAAATTCTGTAATGCTTCTTCTAGATTTAAATCGGTTTTAATGGTGAATCATTGTCCTCGGTAAACACAAAGATTACATATAATAGAGTTACATATTATTGAGGTAAATCTGCAATCACGGCTAGTCTCGATACCTCTTTAGTTGCATTCAAAACCACAAGAAAGTCTGCCCAGGGAAAGAATGAATTTAGCTACTAACCATAAACCTAATCAGCAAACACTTTCCCTATATTACGCCACTTATGGTTGAAGGATAATCTTTGATTGTCTGAGATATAACGATAGGAACTCGTATAGTTTTTAATGGTATGATCAAGACGAGGTTTATGGATGGCTGAAAATGGAATTATCAATAGCGCGTAATGAAATAATTGCAACCAAAATAGGATAAAAAGATTAAGGATAAAATTCAAAAGCTAGAAAAGCAAAGTGACACATCAACCAATGATGATGTGTTCATACACATAGACAAATTGGTAAATATCCTTTGAAGATTATCATACTCAAGAAAAGAAACATTCCAAATCATGTCATTAATCACAATCGGTAATGGTTGACTGGCTGAGATGAGACGATAGGGCATGATAGTGAGATCACGAGTAGCCACCGGACCAATTTACAATGATCATTAATGACAACAATGGATTCTATAATCTTTGTAGTTCAACATGAATTGTATCTTGCAGTATCCTTCTCTTTGGTGTGACTGAGCTCCTGCTTCTCTATAACAAACATTAAATATCCTTAAACCATAAAATAACACTAATGAAACATATTACCTCAACACTAATGAAATAGATTACCTCTTTCAGCAGATGCATGAAGTCTATAATGCTGTTCTAAGATATATGCCTCACATTTTTTTCAAAATTAAACTTCACATTAGTAAGGAGAATGTTAAGAGAATTATGATGAGGATGTCCTAGTCTAGCATGCCAAATGGAATTGTAAGCCAAATCACGAGTGTAATCAGGAGTCTCCAAAATTTAAAGACCATTCTTGACAAATCCTTTTCCAATAGTTTGACTCGTCTTAATGTCCTGAAAGCAAAGATCATAGCACTGAAGATATCATTGCATTTTAGATCCTTGGTTATATTCGCAATAGACAAGAAATTGGTTGTAACTAAAACATTATGACCATTAGTGGTGCATGGAGTCGACGACGAGAGGAGACACACGAAGTCGATGGCCAGAGGAGACATATAGAGAGGTTGTGAGAGAGAGAAGGGGATGTGAGAGGAAGGGTTGAGAGAGAACAATGAGAATACGAGGAGAGGAGGTGCAAAGAAAAACAAAAAGGAGGAGAAAGAAAAAAGGAGCAAGTGAAGAGACTGGAGGAAAAAAAAAGGAAGGAAAATGAATAGTTTTAGGTATAAGTTTTAAAGGATAAAATACTAGTTTAGATTATTAACTTTTTTCTTAATTTAATTTGTTATTATTATTATTATTATTATTATTATTATTATTATTATTAAATTCAATTAAGGTTATATGCAATTCATATTAAAAATCTTAAATAAATAATTAACAAATAAAATCTAAATGTGAAATGTTAGAATAATTATTATATATTTATATGTAATAACTTATAATAACTAATATGTATTTATATATAGATTCAAAGAAAATTGAATATCTTTTTTTAAAGAATATTAAAAAATAGAGTGTTAATAAAGTTAATAACGTTCATATCTTCACTTTCTAATATTCTTTATGCAAACTTTTTGGTTACTTCGATATATGATATTATTGATATTATCTTGAATGCTCCACTTTCTAATCTCCTTATATGTGAACTTTTCATTACAATAAGACTTATCAATCTCCTTTAAATCCATCAATTTTCTCATTTGTCATCCGCCGATTACAGTTTTGTTATTTTCATCTCTGATTCTCAGGCCTCCTGTTTCCATTGTCTCTCCATTGTACTTAAAAGTTATTTTATCTCCACTGTACTCAAGATACCTTATCGATTTACTTTAAATCCATCAGATTGTTCATCCGTTGGTAAATTGATGTAATCGCTTCTCTAGTGATCGAAGATGACCTACATGCTTCCTGGGATGACATTTTCGATCGATCTTTTTCAGCCATATCGAGCCGATCCTGAATTTGTATATTAGTTTTCTTCCATCTCGCTCACTTGATTCTTTGTTGGTTCGCAGATTTTTAGTATAATCCATTATAATCAGGAGAAGGGGATTGGTATTCAGACTAGGAGATGTGAGAATCAAAAGCGAAAAAGAAGAAAGGAGTAAGGGTAAAAGGATTCTGGTGCCGCCACCTCAGCGATGATGTGACATCCGAGTCATCAAACCTAAAATTATAGTATTTTACATAAATTATTTTAAATATTTTCAATTTATTATACTTGATCAAACATTAATATATTATTTATAATAGTTCATAATGTTTTTTAGAAAATATATGTATATATTTACAAATAATTTTTTTTTAAATAAAAATGTCACAATAATACATAATTAAAATTATAAATAAATTTAAAATTTTTATAATTATCTAATTTTATTTTAATTATTATTTTAAAATTTATATAAACTTATATCTTTTATAAATATTTAATAAAGTTTAAATATTATCTATATACAATTTGAAAATTAATATATTTATTCTTCAAATCATAAAAAATAAGAAAATCTATATATATATATATATATAGATTTTTTTCCTCCTTTTAAATAATGATTTAGTTATTAGCTTGCTTTTTTATGTAAAATTGATATAATTGAAATAAAATATTTTGTATATCATTATAATTTATTTTTTAATTCTTTGATTTATGAATTTAAAACTTGCAATTGTTAATATATCAATTATAATGGGTAACTAATTCTTTTATTTAAGAATTTAATATTTAGTATTCACAATAATCCTTTTATTAATTAGAATGAATAATATATTAAATCTACCATTTAAATTTTTATTAATTTCGAACCTTACTTTTATAATTTTTAATTAATTAAATAGTAATAGTAACAGTTTATTTTACTCTCTTTTCTAGTGAAATCACCTCATTAGAGAGAGAAAATAGATTTATTTATATATAGATTTAAAAATATGTACATATTTATTTCATATAATATATATATATAAATATTATATACAATAAAATTAAAAAATGAATATATTCATATATATTTGGATTTATAGTTTTTTACATTCATATGTTGTTATATTATTTAAACTAACACTATAGAAATAATATATTTTCATATAAAATATTATATATTTATAAAAATATATTATAATATTTCATATATATTTGATATATATTTCTTTCACATTTAGATTTTGTTATATTATTTAAAATAACACCATAGAAATAATATATTTCCATATATAATATTATTTATTAATTATAAATAAAATCTAAATGTGAAATGTTAGAATAATATATTATATATTTATATATAATAACTAATAATAACTAATATGTATTTATATATAGATTCCAAGAAAATTGAACATCTTTTATTTTTTTTCTAAAAGACTATTAAAAAATATTGTGTTAATAAAGTTAATAACGTTTATATCTTCACTTTCTAATATTCTTCAATGCATACTATTCGGTTACTTTGATATATGATATTATTGATATTATCTTGAATGCTCCATTTTCTAATGTCCTTAAAAGTGAACTCTTCGTTACAATGTGACTTATCAATTTTCTTTAAATCCATCAATTTTCTCATTTGCCTTCCGCCGATTACAGTTTTGTTATTTTCATCTCTGATTCTCAAGCCGCTCGCTTCCATTGTCTCTCCATTGTACTCAAAAGTCATTTTCTCTCCATCGTACTCAAGATACCTTACGATTTCCTTTAAATCGATCAGATTGTTAATCGGCCGATAAATTGATGAACCGCTTCTCTATTGATCGAAGATGGCCTACATTCTTGGGATGAAATTGTCGATCGATCTTTTCAGATATTTTGAGCCGGTCCTGAATCTGTATACTAGTTTTCTTCCATCTCGCTTGCTTGATTCTCTGTTTGTTCGTAGCTTTTTATTATAATCCATTACAATGAGGAGAAGGATATTGGGATTCTGACTAGGAGACGGGAGAATCAAATGCGAAAAAGAAGGAAGGAGTAAAGTTACAATGAAGATGAGATTGCAGTTGTATATGCTTCAATGTCCAGTTATGCACTGGATTTTAATGTCGAGAGGGCACAAGATGTCATCACACATCAAAGATTGATGAAATTGGCTGAAGATCCTGCAAATAGACCTGTGTTTGAAGTTCGATGTGCTCAGGTAATAAAAAGCTTCTGCCAGCTTGGCTTGGTTCGTTTTGTCATGCATAAAAGTATTGTACATCAGCTTCAAAGTTTAGGCTTTTTGTGTTTATTTGTAGTACAATTGGTTAGCTATTTTGATTTTCTCTCTTTTGTCAGCTACACATTCTTCTTTTCTTTTACTCCCACATTTAATGGACATGCCAGTGACTCTGACCCTTTTGGACCCTGTCGTGAAGGAAGATGCACAAGTTCATACACTTTAAGTAAGCCGAGGTATGCAGTTATCAAGTTGAGATTCTCATTGTTACTTTTTCCTCAGATTAATTCCTTTTTAAATGTGCTCTTAATTCCCTTTTCCTTTTGAAAGTGTGCATGCACCTCCGACCTTTGGTTCTTCTCCAAATTTTGAGTTGATCACGAAAGGCAATGGATATCATGTTGAAGACATAGATAGTGTTGTGAATTCAATGTCCCAGAATCCTCGATGAGATTTCTTCTGAAGTTGAATTCAATTTAACTTCTACTATTATGAATTCTTTTTATCTGGTTTGCAAATACCTTAAGTAGGGCTGCTTTGTGGCATGAAGTTTTAGACTCATCTTTTTCAGGTTGACCTGATTTTATTATCCGACTAAGTACAACTATGTCATCATATTGTTGCCTATCTTGTAGACCTATGCATGAGATCACATTTTCAACGGTTGACAAGCCAAAACTCCTTAAGTCAGGTTTGTGACTACTTCCATTTATCTATTTTTAACTCTTATAATTGAAACATGGTGTGTTGTTCATTAATTTTTTGTGCTGAATTTTTTTGCTTCGTTTGTAAACGGAGTGACGTAGAAACTTTGTCACAATATCTTGTTCCATTAGAGACTGTAACGAGTTAAATGGGCGGTTTGTCCTTTTTCCGTTCTTTTCAAAATTTCCATGTGGTTATCGTACTCAGAGGTCTTTTGTTTCAGTTAACTTCTTTGCTTGGTGAGATTGGATTGAACATTCAAGAGGCTCATGCTTTCTCAACTGTGGATGGGTTCTCTCTAGATGTGTTTGTTGTTGATGGTTAGTCGCATGAGGCATAGTTTTATTTTCTGCTAGCATCTCTGTGAACGGTACAACGGGTATCAACTATTGATGACCTTTCTATCTTGGTTATCACTAAGTTGGTTAAAAAAATTATAATGGCATTGTAGGAAACAGATGGTCTAAAACATGCGTTGAGGAAAGAGACACGTAAACTTAAGGTAATTTATGTATCTAAATTTTCCTTGGCATTTCTTCATGAGCTAAGATCATATGTTCTCCCTATTCTCGAATTGACCTCTTAAGGTGGAAATAATGATTTAGCGTTATTTTTTGGCTGATTCCGTAACAGATGATGTTCTCATGCGATGAAAATCCCCTACCTTTGATACAGTTTTTGTACATCATCGTGCACATGTATATTTGCTATATTCCATCGGTTTAGTTGCATCCTTTATTTAGTGAAAAACATGTTTTCCTTAAACATTCATTGATTATTATTATTTATAAAAGTTCTAAATGTTGTCGAATTATTAAAGAATATAAATTGTGAATATACAAATACTTACTTTAAAAAAATAATAGATGTATATTTTTTATCTTTGTTTTTTGTTATCTATGTATTTAAAAGTGAGTTTTGTAACATACAACAATTATAAAAACCCTTTAAAATGATTCAAAATACACATGATTGCGACCCATGGGCGTCCGCAAATTGTTGACGACACTCGATCCCCGTCCCTAATCCGAGACGCCCTCAGTGTCCATTTCCAATCCGTCTGCAATTGCGAACCACTTAGGGACTGCTTGTCTGTCCGCAAATTTGGGGACATATTAGGGACCGATATTTTTTCCCGTCCCTATTCCATTCTTATTTCGTCCACAAATTTAGGGACAGACTGGTCAGTCTGCAAAATCCGATTGCTATCTTCAAGTTTCTAGTAGTGATTTTTGCTTCCGCTGGTAATTGCAGTTGATAACACGTAAAGTGTATCAATTTTAGGTTAGGTATTAGTATCATTTTCGCATATATTTCTTAGTTAGAGTTACATTTCCGATATGATTCTTCTTTACATACGCCCATTTTATTGGTTTTCAGGTTTTAAGGCGACAAGGCCTAAACCAGCATAAAAGGCGAATTCCTGAGTAAAACCACACATTCTGAAGATAAATTCACTCAGAGCCAAATTCAAGCCTCGGAACTCAATGGAACACCCGAGCAACAAGTGGAAAAGAGCAAAAAAAACATGGATTGAAGAGTGCCCGATCAGGCACTGAGGTCTACCCGCTCGGGCAAAACTTACGGGGTTTAAATGCAACACATTACACGACCCGGGTACGAAGACAACATGATCGAGTAGTGATACCCGATCGGGCGCAACAAGTTACGCGCCTCTGCACGACCGGGTAAAAGGTGTACCCGAGCGGGCCGCCTTTCTCGCAACAACCTTGATTTTGAATTCGAACGAGCAAATTAATGGACCAGAACAGATCAAGATGCAAGGGGCGACGCCTAGGGCAAGGAAAGGCTTGGAAATCATCAGGAAAGGCTCGGGAGACGCTGGAGAAGAAAAGAAGCATCAATCCACACATCGGTAACACAATAGGGAAGATCGAGGCATCGGGTTTCCTAGGATTTATCATGTTTAGGGTTATGTCATCTTCTTTGATAGCAAACTCCATGAATGAGTAGATTCCCAACTATGGGATAGGGATATCGGTTTTGAAACGGATGTACAAATTTATGCGTTAATGCTTGGATTTATCTTATTCATTTTGATATTCGGTTCTACAATCAACATCGTAACTCTTATACTAGTGTTGCCCGCTTAGTAACATAGGAAATCATATTTTGCTAGAAGGTTAAAGTATGAATCCGGAACTGTCGAGTTGTAGGTTAAGTTCGATTAATGAGAATATGACCGGTCGGTTAGTCGACTTAGGAATTAGGATTGCGCTCGTAACGCTGCTATAGTACGGGTTAATCGCTGCTGGAAGGTAGGGTTCCACGTACTCATGGTTAGGAGGTCTAGGCTCGGCAGAATCATTCCTCATAATAGAGCATGAATTTCCCATTATCAAGATAATTCGATAGGTTTATGATCTTTAGTTGTTACATCCATGTGATTTCCGGTATCCCGACACCCCTAGTGTTCGTCATAGTCAAGTATTCCCCAACCTTCATCGCTATCCTTATTTAGTTTAGTCTTTTAGATATTTCGCACCACGTCTTCATCTACTTTTCACCTTCTTAGTTTAGTGATATTCTTAGGATTGGCTGCATTAGTCCCCAGAGTTTGACCCTGGTACTACACGAACCGTGTACTTGTGGTGAAGTGGCCTAGGAAATATATTTAGCTTGATATTTCCGATATCAAGGTTTTGGCGTTGTTTCCGGGGGACTAATAACAGCCTAGACTAGGAATTAGCTAGATTAAGATCTAGTCCTTTCCGGAGTCTTCTTTTGTTTTTCGTATTTTTGTTTTTGCTTTTTTTTTCTTATGGAGTCAAAAATTTATTTACCTCATAGAGCTTAATCGAGTTTGATGTCCTTTATCTTGCGAGCTAACATGGACAACTTCAACTCTTCGGGTGCCGACATAGCTGAATTGAGGCATCAACTTTCCGAGATTCGTTGTATGCTCTCCGACTTATACACTCCACAATACTCAGAGAAATCACGGGAACCAAACGCTTGGGGGTATGAAGAGGAGATCTACGACAGCTACACCCAGCCTTACGGGAATACGTACAATCACGGATGGAGCGATCACGCATACTTCCCGTACAGGAACACCGAGAGTATGGTGAAATCACAACAATCGTTTGGGAATTTCCAGCCATGGACGGAACCCCAAACTCAGAGCTATCAATCATATGTGCCTCAGCCATACCCGACTCAATCCGTAGCAGCCCCCGATTATCCCGCCACGTACACTTACCTCCTTGAACTGTTTGAGAATCGAAACAACTTGTTTATGGGAGTGGAGGCGGAACAACAAAGCGCCAATGGACAGATAGGCAACTTATTTAGACAATTGGACGCGCAAGCTTCAGAACTTGCACAAGGGGCATTGCAACCACAAGAGGTTCCATCGGAAAGTTCAGAAATAAATCCTCGTGAATATGTAAGCGAAATCTACCTAAGGGATTGTGAGACGGTAGATCAACCAAGTCCATCGTTAATAGAAAAAGAAGATGAATCTAACACGGCAGTGGATGAGGCTACGGACATTGATGAGCATATGAAGAAACCCGAGGTAGAAGTAGAATTCAGCTTGGCGGACACACTTGAGCAACCATGCAATATCGATTTCGTGTTCCCCGAAGGCATCTTTGAACATTTAGCCGAGGAAGGTTGTGAGAAATTTCAGAATAAGGATTCCTTAGATATGGATCGCATAGCAGTTGGGGAATGAAACTACAAAGTACTGAACGAGCTACTTAACCATGAGAAGAAAGAGGAATCCCCCGATAGAGACTTCCGCACAACCCGAGCTAAATGCGGTGCAAGTCAGTACACACATGACCCTGAGATGCCGAAAAGCCACACAAAACATCCAGCTCACAATTGGGACATCGACAAAGCACCCAAGGTAAAGATGAAGCCTTCACCCCAAAGGATCACACATACAACATCTCTGGAGAAGCTGAAGGAAACGAACGACAAACGCCTAACCGGTTTCACGGAGTACTCAACTGGACTTATCGATAGCTCTACCAGAATGTTTGGACATCACGATCTAGCACCCAACTTAGAGAACATCATGACCAATCTTGGGGACGACACTACCGATCGTGATAGGGATTCAACTGATTCGCGTGCCACACCTTATCGAGCACATATTGCACGCGAAATGCTACGTACACGAAGACATCGAGGACGTCCACCTGATGAGTAGCACGCTTTGGTCAGGCTCGCGACCTTAAACAAGTGCTTCTCGGGATGCAACCCGAGCCCCGTATCCGTTTCATTGTTTGCATCTTATTTCTATATTTTTTAACTCTTTTTCATTTTTTTTAGGCTTGGACAATTTTTTAGGATTTAGGAATTTAGTGGTCTATCGATTTTTGCTACATTGGTTTTCCTCGAAAATTTTTTCAGGTTTGCAGCACTGCCCGGTCGGGCATACAGCTCCACCCGAGCGGGCAACGTCTAATTCAAGAGAACCCGGTCGGGCAGACAGCTCCACCCAAGCGGGTAGGTCAGAATGAGAAATGCCCGATCGGGCGACTTCAGAGGACCCGATCGGGCACCGTAAATTCTGCAGAGGTAAGTTATATTTCGAGTAACCCGAGCGGCCGTTCACACTTCACAAATTCAACCCGAGCGTGCTCCCCCAAATTGCAAACCCTCACGCCGCAATCTCTTCCGCAGGAGTCGCTCGTACGCCTCCGTCGTTCCATCGTCGCCAGTTAACCAACCCTCGGTTACTCGAAACATACCTTCTCCCCTCTCTCGCTAAATACCCAAAAATTTCTCAAATTCCTCTCGAATTCCAGGTATATGCATGAAATATTTTGTGATTTGGATTGCTATGGGCTAGATCTAGGTCTGGTTAGGAAAGATTTAGGGCAAATTTGGTGATTGAAACACGAACGCAAACTGCAGGTCGCGATTTCGTGATTCAACCCAATCGGGCTAGGTCTAGAACCCGGTCGGGCGTCCTGAAGTTGTACCCGATCGGGTGGCTTTTCCACCCAAGTCGGGCGGTGCCTACAGGGGTAATTAGACGAATTAGAGCCCGACCGGGCTACCTCTTCTACCCGATCGGGCATCCTGCAAACAGTGTCTTACATGCGATTTTTCTTATTCCTTTGTTTTGCAGATGGCCCCGAAGATCTTCCAGAGCTCCAAGAAACGCTAATCTGACGCCTACAATCCAGAGCATGGGTGGCCAGCAAAGTCGGATGTCGTCACGGAATTGACGCCATACATGTCGATCACTACATCCCACCAGCAATACAACTACCGGACGACGACCTTCTTGTCCGGTCAAAAGTCAAGATTCACCGAGCTTCAGCCGCGGATTTTCCCATCCCGCTTCCTATCCTCGGAAGCAATGAGTGCTCTCCACATCGAGGAGCACATAGACACCATCTTCAACACCTTGGAATGGACGGGATTGCGGGACACTCAGGAGTACACATACCGCAACCTCACAGCGGAGTTCTTCGCGTCCTACGCTGCATTTTTCCCTAAGTCCGGAGATCGGGAAAGAGCTCTCATGGAGTTCTGTCTGCTGGGACAGAACTACCGGCTCAGTGCGCGAAGATCATGTGCGGTGGCATAGTCACCATGATAGCACGAAGAGTTGGGATCAACCTTGGCATCCTGACTGAGGACAAGATCAATGAAGAGCCCGAGTTGAACCTTCAGAACTTGTGCAACCGAAGGGCGATTACGATAGAGAGGTATAATGTTATATGGAGCTACAAGGACGAGCACGGTCGCAATTTGGAAGTCGAGAAAGCTAAACACACCAGGTGTATTCGCTTTTATTCTTTCATATATTTTCTCGAGTTTTGGCATGCGGGTATCCCTCAGAGGTCTCGAACACCGAGACTGTGTTCCGTTCAGGTCTGGGGGGGTACTCTTCGTTTAGAGTGATACGGATTTTTCATTAGAGTGACATAGTTGCGCTTAGGATTAGGATTATGAATAAGAGATGGATACCTAGTAAAAACTAAAAAAAAAATCGAGCTTTAGTCATTTTTTGCGATCTTGTCGAATCGTGAACAATAATCTAGGTTTGTTTAGAAGCCTTTTGGATACCGATTAGTCGAGAAGTTGTGTTTGAAGCCTTGATCGATAGTTGAATTCACCTCTTAGATTTCGGTACCAAGTAGCCATATCTCCGTGTATACCGTCTAGCCTTTGCTTAGTTGATATATCTATAGCATTCATGAGTTATTAGATTCCACATGCTTATACTCCGTTGTCATCTAGGATAAGTTTTTAACTATTCCAAGTTAGGATTGACATGAGTACATCGATGATCGATGGTTCGGGTCTAAGTGGTGGGTACAGACGTTGTTCTACGTCCTAAGGGTTAGAGTGATGCGTAATCAAGAAAAGAAAAAAAATAAAAAGCGACAAAAAAATAAGATCTTCAATAACGCACCTCTTCACTCCGCTAAGGTCACACGACTTTATGAGTGTGCCATAGGCAGTCTGGGTCTAAGTAGAAAGCCATCCCTCCTCGAATTTGACGTCCTAGGAACAAAGCGTGGATCTAAGTATCGAAAAGAGAAAAAAATGAATAAGAACGAGAAAATGAGTTTAATGATATCAAAAGCTTAGGGGAATTGGTATGGAGATTGCTTGGACGTTGTCTAGGATTGTGAAATAGACTTAGATCTTTGGTAGGATTTCATGGCTCGGAACTTTCGGTAGATACAAGGCTATACTCGGTACGCTTAGGCCTTTGTTCATGTGATGCGTAGATTTGCGGAATGACTAACTCTTCGAACTTTTTGTGCTAGTATCTATCGTTATTAGATTCTTCTTGTACTTGGCTTTAGTTTTTGTTTGAGGACAAACAAAGGTCAGGCCTGGGGGAGTTTGATAACACGTAAAGTGTATCAATTTTAGGTTAGGTATTAGTATCATTTTCGCATATATTTCTTAGTTAGAGTTACATTACCGATATGATTCTTCTTTACATACGCCCATTTTATTGGTTTTCAGGTTTTAAGGCGACAAGGCCTAAACCAGCATAAAAAGGCGAATTCCTGAGTAAAACCACACATTCTAAAGATAAATTCACTCGGAGCCAAATTCAAGCCTCAGAACTCAATGGAACACCCGAGCAATGAGCGGAAAAGAGCAAAAAACATGGATTGAAGAGTGCCCGATCGGGCACTGAGGTATACCCGCTCGGGCAAAACTTACGGGGTTTAATTGCAACACCTTACACGACCCGGGCACGAAGACAACATGATCGGGTAGTGATACCCGATCGGGCGCAACAAGGTTCCCGCTCGGGCGTTAATTCGTCCTAAAAATTCCCGAGAGTTTACACGACTCGGGCTGTTCAACCACGCAATCGGGTGCTGATGCCCGATCGGGAAGGACGGAGTACACGGTCGGGCACGCCTCTGCATGACCGGGTAAAAGGTGTTGCAATTAATAGACCAGAACAGATCAAATTAATAGACCAGAACAGATCCAGACGCAAGGGGCGACGCCTAGGGCAAGGAAAGGCTTGGAAATCATCAGGAAAGGCTCGAGAGACGCTGGAGAAGGAGAGAAGCATCAATCCACACATCGGTAACACAATAGGGAAGATCGAGGCATCGGGTTTCCTAGGGTTTATCATGTTTAGGGTTATGTCATCTTCTTTGATAGCAAACTCCATGAATGACTAGATTCCCGACTATGGGTTAGGGATATCGGTTTTGTAACGGATGTACAAATTTATGCGTTAATGCTTAGATTTATCTTATTCATCTTGATATTTGGTTCTACAATCAACATCGTAACTCTTATACTAGTGATGCCCGCTCAGTAACATAGGAGTTCATATTTTGCTGGAAGGTTAAAGTATGAATCCGGAACTGTTGAGTTGTAGGTTAAGTTCGATTAATGAGAATCTGACCGGTCGGTTAGTCGACTTAGGAATTAGGATTGCGCTCCTAACGCTGCCATAGTACGGGTTAATCACTACTGGAAGGTAGGGTTGCACGTACTCATGGTTAGGAGGTCTAGGCTCGGCAGAATCATTCCTCATAATAGAGCATGAATTTCCCATTATCAAGATAACTCGATAGGTTTATGATCTTTAGTTGTTACATCCATGCGATTTCCGGTATCCCGACACCCGTAGTGCTCGTCATAGTCAAGTCTTCCCCAACCTTCATCGCTGTCCTTATTTAGTTTAGTTTTTTAGATATTTCGCACCACGCCTTCATCTACTTTTCACCTTTTTAGTTTAGTGATATTCTTAGGATTGGCTGCATTAGTCCCTAGAGTTCGACCCTGGTACTACACGAACCGTATACTTGTGGTGAAGTGGTCTAGGAAATATATTTAGCTTGATATTTCCGACATCAGCAGTCAATAAGCAACGCAACCAACTCGTTCCACAACTTGAAAGGGCCCGTAGTAGCGATTAATAAGTTTCTGAGATGAGCGTCGAAAAACATATTGTTGCCGATAGGGTTGGAGTTTAAAATAGACACAGTCCCCTGTTTCGAAGGAGATGTCCTTTCTCTTTGTGTTATCATATTGCTTCATCCTCTTGTTGGCTGCTGCTAAATGATGTTTGAGTTCTTGAAGAAATTTATCCCTCATGGCCATCTGATCATTTAATTCTTCCACTGGTGTTGCTCCAGATTGGTACGGTGGTATATGTGGCGGCGGTCAGCCGTATAAAGCTTGGAATAGAGACATGTCGATAGAAGAATGGAACGTGGTGTTGTACCAATACTCTGCCCAAGATAATAGAGCATTCCATTGTGTTGGTCTGTTTTTGCAAAAACGCCTCAAAAATTGTTCGATGAAGCGGTTGACTACCTCAATTTGGCCGTCTTTTATGTTAGCTTTTTTTCTTAACTAGGTGATACCCGCGTTACGCACGAAATTGTGATAATTAAAATATATTAATCGTAAATTTTATATACAATAAATTAATTTGAACATTCTCATTATAATTGATATGCATATGGGGCAATACAAACAAACGGGATAAAATTTTCAATGTATAAATTTGAACAATAGATGTATAAGTTGTAGTGTAAACTAATAGTGCAATTTGTTTATAATAATACCAAAAACCGAAAAGGAATGGGATTGAAGCACATGCATGAAAACTCCCCTTTGAATATTGTTATATTTCGTAAAATATCTTTTGTTGTCACACTATTGTTTCATGTGTAATGTCTATATTATATTCTAAAATTAAACATATCTTCTATGTAATATAATATTCTCTATTATTATTTTTTACATCATAATATATATTTTCTTTTATAGACTATTCAATATATAAAAACACCAGAATATTCACATTATCAAGATGTGATTTACTCTCAACATTACACATTTTATTGATCTTCTTTATATAAAATCATACACCAAATTTCTATTAAACTAAAAAAAGTTGGTGTACCGATCATTTTTCATTCGAATTGAGATTCGGACACAATATTTTTAAATTTAACTAAGATACAAAAAAAGTAATAATACAAAAGGCAATATTTTAGAATCGGTTAGTTTCCATTTAAATAGAGATAAAGAATAAAATATTTTTTAAGCTTAATGATGATACCCCGAAAATTAACAATACAAAGAAAATGGTACGAAATGAATCGTTCTAATTATATGAGGAGTTAACATTTCGGATATTGACTTATATTTCATATACTCAAATGATTCTTGTTTAATATCATAAATAAAATTATAAATATCACAACTAAAAGTATAAATAAAGTTACACACTAACTAAAAAATTAATAGTTATTTTTATTTATTTTATTTTTTTAGTTAACTAAATCAATCCGATATTTAGAATTTATTTACAATTTAGAGATGAAAATAAATAAATTAATTAACGAAAAAACTTTAACTATGAAAAGCAAGTAATCTTTAAAAAGTATGCATTTTTGACAAAAAAAAACTTTAAAATTCACCAATGTCATGGTGACTAAAATTAGAACATTCTTTGTCCATCAACTTACTTAAAATTTATAAAGTAACAACAATAACACAGAGTGGATTAATGCCACCACTAAGAAGGAACATGGAAAAATGTTGTTGTTACCATAATTATATCTGTAATTTTATGATGATTTTGTTAACAATAACACATTACTCTCTCCATATTCTCGTTTAATGTTGGTAACTGTCTCACTCTTCTTGACTCACCAGAGGATATTTTTGCGCTTTTCTTTCAGTTTTCTTGCATTCCTTGTAAACATTTTTTTCTTTCTGTTTTCTTGCATTCCTTGTAAATTGTTTATAAATAATGGTTTTAGTATATCAAATTAAATCTTTCTTTGTTTCTTTATCTCTTTCTTCCTCTTTTTAAGTTTCGCTCTCTTTCGGCTTTATTTAGTTTGATTAGACTTCCATCTTTATCACCATCCATTTTTTCTTGGTCTTTGTCCATCGCATCAACATGTTTATATTAATTTTGGGTTTTAGGTTTTAAAGATGTATTATATAAAAATATAAGAAAGATATACAAAACAAAAAGATCCAAAAAAATACCAAAGATGTGATGATAGTTACATGTCCGATAATAGAGTTTTTAATTTAAATTTCTGACAGGATACTGATGGTGTAAAGCTAGACCCATGGCAGAAGGTTTGATGTGAGCCTGAACTCTAACTGCCTTTGGGATATAACATAATCTCGTCATTAGAATTCCCTTTAATACGGTGAAGGAGTGAGGAGGCAGCTTTTATGGAAACCGCGAGAGGTTTTCATGCTTGCTTGAGCTCTCCACGATCTTCAATGGCGATTTGGTGGTGGTTTCCTCCGCATCTCATCTTTAACAGTTTCTCTCGGGTTCCATAAAAGCTGCCTCCTCACATAAAGAGAAACCTTTGCATCTGGAAGATCATGCCAATCAGCACCCGACCTCTTTGGGATACTCCGACACCGAATGAGATCCCGTTCATTCATCTCTTTAGAAATGTGACCAGTGAGGGAGCAACCATGTTTCCTCTTATCCTCTTTTGGAACCATGAGATGGGATCACTTTGATACTGAAAGAATCAGACGTCCAGTTTAAACTTCAAACAGTCAAATGTACTTATTCAAATTTAATACTCACATTAGGAGTTCATCCCTGTTTGAAGTTGTTCCTTCTATCTCTCATCCCTTTGATTTGAATGTTTGCTGGACATAAATATTGTATTATTCGCTTGCTTGAGTTTTCAACCTTTGACTTTTTCCTTTCAGACTACATTCCCAATCCCGTAAGAGTCCAAGGGCTTTGTTGGGTCAACAATTCTAACTGGAACTGCCGAAGTCAAGAAATTACAGTTAGATTGGTAAATATCAAATTTACAATAGAGCAAGAGCAAAAGTTAAATTATCAGTAAACATAAGAAAATGGCGTATACGGTACTGACCCGGTTGCATAGGATCAATGTAATGAGATGAAACATAATTTTTTTCAGAAAGGTAATAGAGGTCCCGATGTGATTCGCACAAATTGGTTATCATATATAGCGGAAGGAAACTCATTACAAACCTTTAGAATAGAAATAGCACATGCCTATTAATTCCAGAGCCTGGCCGTAAAAAAGAACTCTTTTGCAGCAAAAAATGCACTGCAAATGCCTATTAATAGATTCAAAGATATACCAATATGACGGTGGTAGAAATTAATAGATGCCTATTTCTACCCCAACCTCTTCCTTTTGCCTTATAAATTAATGGGAGCCACATCTATCAAGCGTGTCTACAATAGTGGTAAACAAAATCAGGAATAAAATACAAGGTGGAATAAACAAATTATAAATCAATATCAATAATATTGAATAATCCAAACATAAGAATAATCGAATTTCCATTTAAAAAGAATATAGCTATATTTTTGGTAGCCTAATATTTTAAAAGTGAAATGAGTAAAAAACCTCAAAAACCAAAGGACATATCATTAGGGAGATCATTCGATTGTTGAACCTACAAAAAAACACAGGTAACCCGAGAGGAATGTTATTCTAGACAATGAACACTGAAGGATCTCCTATTTCATTTCTTGATCCATATGATTCAAAGATATAATCCATATGATCCAGTTCTTCAAAAACCTATAGTTCAAACATAAATCAATGGTCATGAACCAATGAAATAAGATAGTGCAAACACATGATGTATCCATTACAAAATGGCTCATACCACTGCATATACCACCACAAATTACAATAGTAGGTTAGAGCGCAAGAGGAAGAGATAAATGAACCCTATTTTTGGGATAGAAGATGAGTCAAATTTAGAATTATCTAGAAGTGAATCTTTGAAGCCGTTGCAGGACAATCATCTATCTATCCTTTTGCATGTTCTACGAATGCTCACCATTCCTCACCATTGATCCTCCCTACAGAAATACCAAAAGTGGAGGAAAGCTAAACCTACAAATCAAGAAGAACATGAAAAAAGAGAAAGGACGTGGCTAACCAGAAATATCAGCGAAAATTCCAACCTTGAATTTGCCTCGCCTCGCTTGTCGCATCTCCTCGCTGTCCTCGCCCTCGCTTGTAGCATTTTCTCACTACCATTCGAGGTATTGTCTCCTAAGTTTATTTCTTTTGTCGAGTTAGTAGAAAATCTTTCGATGATGGCAGGATAATGCTGAGGCAAACCATAGTCGAGAGAGAGTTACTACCTACGACATACTCAAAGATGGTCGCGAAAATTATTCCTACGTATCCATTATGTTTAGGTCAAACCTAGTACTTCTCGGTTAAGACAAAAGAGATATCAATTCTAGTACTGTGACACCTCTACGTCTGCAGCAACCAAGCTAAATAATGCCTACCACTATTCTAAGAGATAACCCAGAGCATTACACTTTTGCTCCAATCATACATATCCAAGCATGTATAGACATAATGCTTACCATCCAACCATGAACTTTTTATATGTTCTTATTCAAATAAATTTGCAAACAGATATGACATAAGTAACCATTATCAAGAAAAAAAGATCAAAACAAATTACAATTAAAAACACATAGATATTTAGTTCTTTGAAACAGAAACACATGTTCAACGAAAGCATTCGGTTAAAAACAACCTAAAACAAAGAGTTTGACATAATAATCACAGTAACTTGCTAAACCCAGGGTTTATACCCAACAACTCCATGGAACCATATAACAGTTTTAGTGGGTCTTCAATTAAACTACCTTAGTTGGTATCTAGGAGCACTTTCACCAATTTCACCAATATTATAAGATTTGAAGAAACATAACGGAGCTACTATAACCACACCACACCACAGGAACCTGTTATAATCATGCACAGATGACTTCATGTCCACATGATCCCAAATGCCTACAAGGAAGCCATAGTTGATGAAAGCTTCACTCTGACAATGATTAAGTTCCATGAATTGACCATTAACATCAATAATAATCACCAAAGTTAACTCAATAAAACAGACTTGTAATCTATTATTTGAAAACTAAGAACCTGGGTTCATTTAGCCCTAACGACAATCCCCGGGAGCAAAGGCTGTTTGGATTCCATTCGCCCCTGATTCGTTCTTCATCTTCGAAGTAGTCTTCGGTTGCACTGCCTTGGGCGAGATCTGCGGTGGCCTGCTCGAATAGCTGGAGTAGGCCACTATAGCAGGGAATAACCGAGTGAGCCCGAAGGTGGTCAATCCAATCCCCGAGATCGAAGGCTCTCTAGGCATCATTCACCATCAAATCATTCTACAATGTGTTCTAAATAAACAAACACCATAACCAATAATGTGCAACCGTATTCTCATGATGAGGAAAGATCAAATCTGTGCCACAGACCATGAATATCAGTACTTGGAGACAAATAATGGGCTCTCATTGCACTGCATTCTATGTGCCACCATGATCTTCCCAGATCCCATGGACTCTCCTAATGTGGCTCAGCAGGTTTTGTAGCCTACATCAGTTAATCGATATAAGGATTTGCCTCAAATATAAGTAAGCAATTTAGAGGAAAAGGTGTATATATATATATATGATTTTTAAACCTTCCATAGGGCAAAGTCAGCAGGGTTGTGAATCCTCGAGTCAACAGCAACACGTTCACCAGAGCTCGTATACTCCAGCTTTTGACCAGATAATTGATCATAATTTTGTGATTTATTAACAGAAAAGAACACATCACCATCCACAACATTCCTAGACTCTTTCTCAATGATCTGAAACAAATAAGCACATAGATCAAATACGTTCTCGATCTTTTTAACCTTATTACTACTCTACTAATGGGAAATGACATCGCTAAACAAAATTCAAATGGACAGATATAAGCAAAGAAAATATCAAGGTAGCTGATCAAGCTGACAAACCTTTTTCTATCGTTTCTATGATCTATTCCATATGGATGCTGATGCGAGGCTGGAGGGTGGGAATAAGGGCATTGAAGAGAACCCATATAAATAAGATATTCTTCACAATATCTATTACTCAAATCTAATGGGTTTTCCCTCACTCATTAGCACCTTTAATTATCTGACAAAAGTCCACAATCCAGAATTTAGAATCTTATGAACCTAATAGGCAAAAGTTGCTATCTGCAAGTCACAAACAAACGTTTCAGTTGGTTGCCAATGAAGAAATACAAAAGGAAGAAAAAGGCTTTAAGATTTCCTGCAACAGAAGATAAGGATTGTTCAATTCAGCTGTCCTAAATTAAAAACCTCAAGAACACAATTAAAAGGTCCATACCTGGTCATTGACATCTGCAAAGTCCAGACATAGGTATCTTCATAAGTAGGAATTCAAATTCACGTCCGGTTCATCAATGCTAGGGGCGTTTGTTGATTTCGGATTATGAATTTTGGCTGCTAGTTGTGCAGCAGGCTCAGACGATGCAAAAAAAAAACAATTTTCGGATGAGCTAAAGAAACTTCGACATATGGCTCAGACGTAACAAAAAGATCAACCTCTTTGTGTAAACACAGAGAAGAAGTATCAGTTCATGCTCATTCAGAAGTGCATTATTATCATATCAACAAAGAGAATAACTTAATTCAAAGAACTCAAAAAGGCATCACGGTAATAACTTAAAAGGGTTCTCTAATTAAAGCCATATCCAAGATAGCTTAGGGGAAGAAGGATTTGACCTCTATTGGTGATCCAGATCGCGTTCCCTGAGGAGATGCAGATGCTGATATAAAGGTTGCATTAGCAAATAAATCAGCCTCTTGAAATTTCTCGTAGTTGTTAATGGAAGTTGTCGCAGTTGGACCAGGTCTAGTTGCATCCCAGAGGTCACCAATGCGATTTGCTCCAAAAAGAATTCGAGCATGGAAAAAAGTTGCATCAGAAATGGAAAAAGTCATATCACATTATGTTCAAGCCTTGCATTTAGATTTAATAGAGAGAGAGATAGAGAAGTCGATATATACATCAACAATGTTGCATTGGCATGGAATCATCAATAAAGATAAAGTCAAAGACATTCCAACTTCCGCAACCACCATTTTGTTATCTTGATCATCAGCCAGATTGCTTGCACTGAGATTTCCATTTAATGAAATAACCTCGGCTAGAGCACCACCACTGCTGAGTCTATCCACTGAGGCATGTTCCATTCGGACGTTTGAGGCTGATCCAGCATACACCAATAAGAATTGACAATTAGAGATTCCAAATGAAGATCCATCAAACAACGAATTACACATCCACATATAGTGTCCAGTAAAACTGGTAGAAGCGCAAAGTTCTTGAACTCTAATTAGCATATGAATTTTAGTGCTTCGCTAATGCGTAACGCTTCACTTCTCAAAACCAACAATTTACCTTCTCGGTCTGCTTCGAAAGAGGTTGACCAAGCAACAACGCAGCCGGTGACAAACTCAGAATCACAGCCTCCAATCCACTTCTCATAAAATTGTCATAGAAGTCCCCGTGAACAACATCACCAGTTGAAATTTGAACACCAACAATGCCAATTCTAACGTCAAAACCCTCCTCCACACCAGAAGCAATGGTCTCCCCTTTAATACTCTCATCAATAGCACCAACCAAGTAGTTGCTTTGCCCACCAAAACTCTCCTCTCTGACATCAAAACCGGCACTCATATCCACGGCCGCCTCAAGCATGGCTTTGGTGTATAAGGCGGAGAGTTAACGATAAAAGGGACCGACCCTATTTGACCCATGAGTTTGATCGCCGCCGTTTCGGTTAGTTTCACCACACCCACCTTGTACCCTGCATTCACCAATCTTCTCACATGGACAGTTAACTGAAAAGTCGGTATGCTCGACGTCAGACCCAATACGCGATCCGCAATCTCTTTGTCTTGTCCGAAGAACCTATACCGGTAGCCCACCTCCACCATCAGAAGCACATCCGGATATTTCCTATTAAGCTCCACTACCTGCTTCTCTAATGGCTTGTACTTCCTCGGATTCGAGGCTTCCTTTCCCGATTCCGGAACAAACTCTTCGGTAGAAGGTTCGAGAAACTTTTGATGGAATATCTGGTGTAAATTCGAGTAAGGTATGTGGCTTTGAGTATGAGGAGACAGTTTTGGCTTCTTCGGTGATAAAGCGACCAGGTGGTCCGAGAGAAGCTTGCTTATAGCCGGTGAAAGGATACAATAGCGGTGATCTTAGGCTACGCTTGGTCCTGCCGTCGGTGATCGCGGTGGCGGCAACGATTTGGGTTTAGGAGAGAAGAATCGAGAAATGAAGAGTTGGGCAACGAAGAGTTTCTTCTTTAATTGTTGTTAAGCAAGTGGAATAGGG
>CM071870.1:23940494-23950513 GCA_036759665.1 Gynandropsis gynandra | reverse complement strand
ATTTATTTTAATTTTATTTTATTTTGATTTTATTTTGGAATACAAAAAGTCACCTCATTCATCACCTTAAATCTTCATCCAAACATTCTTTACTAAATTTTTTATTATTTAACATATCAATTCTAAATGTTTTTATGTATGATAAGTTCAACATATAAAAAATTAAACAATTAAACGAGTAAAAATAAAAATTTCAATTTAAACATTTAAAGTTGAACAAGAAAAAAATTTAACAATTAGACGAGTAAAAATAAAACATGTTTCTTCCCTTAGAAGTTCAACCGACTTTTCCTCATATTCTCTTCATCTCTACAAGATGGAGCTCTCGCCGTTGTCGAATCGAATCTAATCCAAGATCAACCATAACAAATAAATTCCACTACTCTTCAAATCGAATCCTCACACTCATCAAAGGAGATGATGAATTCGTTTCTCCATATGTCGGAGCTTCAAATGAAAGTCTGATTTCAACCGATCAAGTTGTCCCTTTTACATATGAGAAGGTATAGATTTGTTTCTCCTCATGCCGCCTTTCTGAATGCTTTGTATCACTACGCGAATGATACAATTCTTGTTCTATCTTATCGTTGGCAGACGATCTCTTGAAGCTTGGCAGGCGAATCTCGAAGCTCCTCATCCACCTCCACTTCTTCGTCTTGGTCCTTAAGGTAAGGAACTTTATATCTCGACGAAGACGAAGAGGGCCATCCACCTCACTTCTTCGTCTTGGTCCTTAAGGTAAGGAACTTTATATCTCGACGAAGACGAAGAGGGCGACACAGATGATAACGTGGATGATCATCTCGACACCATCGTTGTTGGTTTGAATCCCAAAACCATCATTTTCGGCTTGAATCCAGGCATTTCCGGTGAACCCATGTAAGTTTAAAATGCTTGACCATCAATTGTATGAAAAAATGCTCCAATAAACCAATATGGGTATTTTTTAGTCCTTAAGGATGGAAATAATGTGTTACTTTTCTTCACATGATCTTTAAGATAGTCCTTAAGGATGGAAATAGGGGTGTAAAATGAGCTGGCTCGGTTCAGCTCGGCTCAGCTCGCCTTCAGCTCGCCAAAAAACGAGCTGGCTCGGCTCGGCTCGTTTTTTAAACGAGCTAGAAAATCCTAGCTCGGCTCGGCTCGCCTCTAGCTCGCCAAAAAAACGAGCTGGCTCGCGAGCCAGACTATTTAATTGTTTTGAATTAGTTGCAACTTGTAATAACATATATGATAAATATATCAAACAAACCAAATAAAATATCGAAAATATGAAAATATTAATTGAAACATAATGTTGTAAATATCATTGTACTAAATAAAATTAACTCTCTCGAATAAAAGTATCAAATATCATTTACTAAATTCGACCGCTCGTAACTTTACTTGTAACATTCTTTTCATCTCCTTTTTTAGTAATGGTATCTTCTTCTCCTTCAAGATCTATATAAAAAGAAGCAAATATATATATATATATATTAATACACATTTTAACAATAAATAACTAACGAAAAAGTTAAAAGTTACTTTTTTTTCGACTTCAAATCCTTTAAGCCAAGAACATGTGCAAATCAATGCTTATACATTTGTAGAAAGAAGTCGACTTCTATATTTGTTTAGAATGCGAGAACCAATGCTAAATGATGATTCGGATGCCACCGTAGTTATAGGAACACTCAATATGTCGCAAGCCATGTATGCCAAATCACGTAATCTATGTCTATTCTCCTTCCAAAACCCCAAGACATCCAAATGGGGATAATCCGACATCTTATGTTTTTCTTCATCCAAATACATATCCAAATGTGACTTTCCCTCATCTTCTCCAACTTCGGGACATTCATCAAAACAATAGAAATCCTATACCAAAACATTTCCATGTAAATATTTAAGGTAACATTTTGATAAGTAAAACAATTATTATTAAAAAAACTTACATCAAGCATTTCGAAGTCGCTATCTTTTTCACTCAGAAAGATAGCACATTGAGAAGATGATGCATCTCTAGAATTACCTTTTCCGCCGATGGTTGAATTGTCTTGATATGCTTTAAAGAGGGTATACATTTTCATCTTCACGAGGTCCAACTTTTCCTTAGAAGAATCTATATCAAGTTCACTCAAACAACACCTTATAAATTGGCTCTTCATCCTAGGGTCAACCATAGCTCCCATGGCAAGAATAATACTATAATGCTCCCAATATTTGTTGAACTTGACTAGCATACTCGAAGCCATCTTCTTTATATGATCATCGTTGCTATCTCCATGCTTCTTTAACAATTTTTCAATTCTAAAAATCTGACCATAATATAGATTTGAAGTCGAATATATAGATTGTAATTGTTATATGAATATCAATACGTATATGTGTATATAATTATGTAAATTAAAATATTATTCTTTCTTTATTTTATTATATTAATTGTTAGAAAAGGAAAAATACTATAATATGTAATATAATATATGATATTGGTATAAAAAAGGAAATATATTATTTTTTTACATGATTTTTTTTCGGCTCGCGAGCCAGCTCGTCTAAGCTCGGACTCGTTTTGGGCTCAGCTCGTCAGCTTGTTTTTTAAATGAGCTAGAAAATACCCAGCTCGACTCGCTTAAATATGGTCTGAGCCAGAGCTGGCTCGCGAGGCGACGGCTCATTTTACACCCCTATATATATGCATGTAGTATGAGATGTGGTATATATGTGTATTATAGGCTTCGCCTTTGTTTCCATCCGTTGAATCTTGCCGCTATTATGATTTCTATGAAAATAAATGCATATAGACATTTTCTTTGTTGGAGACAATTAAGTTCATGGAGAAGAAACAATTAAACATTGCAATGATATATGTCTCCATTTACTACTTCGATATAATTTTCCTAAACTCAGAATCCTAAACAATTTCAACAATATATTTGTCATTTTAATATAATTTCAAACACAATTATTTCACAAATACAAATATAAATTAAAAATTTGATCTTGCAAAAAATACGTTAACGAAGAATATTGGCAAAAAACTTTGCTAATCATTTTTCAATCAAAATTTATTAAGAGTGAAGCCTATTCTTCAATATTATCAACGACGAATTATTATGTTTATTTTAGAAATTGCTTTAAGCTTTAATATTTTTTATTTTAATATATTGTTTCTACTTATTATACCTAATGTTATAAATTAATTAAACAAAAACAACTTTTAATATATTGTTTCTCAACCCTCCACGTCAGCAACAACTTTTAATTTTATTTTCACATTAAAACTACAAAAATATTAAAAAATAATTTAATTTAATTCATCGGCTCTTCCTCTCCCCTTTCTTTTCATTTTACCCCTTAATGACTTCCATATTCACATTAAAAACTCTTTAAATTCTGGAAACTCTTCGCTAACCTACTCATATCGTCTCTTTAAATTGACCTAAGAAGAGAAGGATTTAGGCACCGCTAGCAACACCACCAGCACCACGACCAGCAGTACAACGGACAACACAACAGGCAGAACGGCTATTGGCGTGGAACCAGCGGCGAACGCCCATCGAGGAAGTAATGGCCAGTGAGGAGTAGTGGCCAACGAGGAGCAACGACAGGTCTGGAAGAAGAACAGACCGACAACGGTCAAGGCAAGGATAGATGCCAGATCTGAGAAAACGAGCTCGGCGGTAGGCAGCACGAAGGAAACAAGCTCTTCGGCGGCGAGCACAGAGGCGTGCGCAGAGGAGGAGAGCATGTCGGCGGCAGGTATGAAGGCCAGCTCGGCAACGGGCAACTCAGAAAAGAAGGATGTGGCGTGAAGAGAGGAGAAAGTGACGACGTGTGGAGAGGCGGTCAGATCGGTAGATAGTTCGGCGGCGGTCAGCTCGACGGACGCATAAAGAAGGAGGAAACAAACATAAAGGAGAGAGAGGAAACGCATGGATCTGGGAAGCGGGTGGCTTTGCAGGCGAGTCGGATCTGAGGGATTCTAATTCTAAAAATTGCACGCATGCCATGTGCAATTTTCGTAACCATTTAATTCTAAAAACATAAAAGCCTCTAATTCTATATTTTGGGCCAGAGCCCATATTTCATTTTTAAGCCCCACCTATTAAGTGTCTTTATAACGTTTGGGATTATTTTTTACTCGAAATGTGATGATTTATTTTTTAGTTTTGCACATGCACCCATCCATGTTTTTTTAATTAGATGGAGTAGATGATTAGGAGCTTTACTATTAATTATCTATTATTTTTAGATTTATTTTTTAGATTTCGGTTAGAATAAATATTTTTTTATGAAAAAAGCAATATTAAAGATTCATATATTGATACCCATATATATTAAATAGTTTAGATTGATGTCTTCGACTATATAAATTTACAATTATCATTCATTTTATTTAATATATTTTATTTCACTTTTTTTTAATGTTAAATACAACAATTAATCAAAATCAGTATTTGCAGTCTTGTACTGATGATATCTTTACTCAAATTGAAAAGTATATATTTGTATATCGTAGAAAATATTCTTTTGTTTTTTATTATATTACATCTTGTTTATATTTATATATACATATATATCTTAATAAATTTATTTGAATATATTAATTCAATTTTACGGATTGCATATAAATTTTTTATATTCTATTTGTAATAATTATTTATTATTATTCATGATATTCAAATGGTATTTTTTTTCAATAAATGTTATTATCAATATAATCATCCACGCATCGCGCGTATTTCTACCTAATTATATAAATAATTATATACAAATAAAATTAGTTGTGGAAACCATTCTACAATGTGCTCACGTTTCCCACTTCCTCGCTCATGTCTATGTCTCTTCCAACCAAATACTTTACTTGTTATGTAGCTTCGCCTCTTCCTCTCCACCGCCGATGATGAAGGCCAAGAACAACCTCCACACGCCGCCTCGTCTGCAGGATGATTAGGAAGTCTTCCCCAAGGATGAAGATCCCACTCCCGCCGCCGCCGCCGCCGCCGCCGCTAGCCTCTCCCGCAATAAGGCTATTCCACCGCAGCCATCTTTCGATTTCGTCATATCCGATATTCTTACATTCGGGTTTTTATTTGATTTTGAGCAAGCTCGTGGTGGATTCTGCAGATTAATTGGACTGAATCCTCTTTTCTAGTGAGGGTTTGTAGTTGTTTGTTTACTTTAGCTTGCTCCATTTTAAGATTTAGGTAGGTTTGTTGGGTGGTTAAGGGGAATTGTATAGCTATAGCTTTGGTGATGAGGCTGAATAATATGTCGAGGAAGTCGGGTTTGGGTGCCACTAAGTAGTTGGATATCTCTGAATATCTGTTTCATAGTCATTTCACAGAGTCTCTATTATATTTGTGACGAAGTGATCATTAGAGCTTCTCCTTGCCTCATGAGTGACTGTACAAATTGTTGTCTTATAGGCAAATGCCTGAGGGATTTTGGCAAATGGTTGAAATTAGATTTACCATATATTGACCATTTATGTTGTCTGACTTTTCCTTTTGTATCATTTCACTGAAGCTTAACCAACGCTACCCACAAACTTTGAGGCGTTTACGTGGGCAAAGCTGCAATAAGCTATCAAAGCTATAATCATGAAGAAACCAATTTCTTTTGACCTCGAAGGGCTTTACCAGATATTGTCATTTTTCATTGGCAATTCTTTTTAAGCAAGGGAGTTCTCTTATTGTATGAGAATACAATGCTGATGAGATGGTACTTATATCACATGATGTTGATAATGACTACCAACATAAGATGGGAAACTTTACCAACAGATAGAGAGTGTGAAGAACACATATTGCCATTTTATGTTCTTTAGTTGGGGAAAGCAATGATTTTTCTGATCTCATGACGCTTGTCGAGAAATGCTGGCAAGACTTTTGTGACAAGATGTTAATGATCCGTAGTGTAGCTTTCACTTTGGACAGCAAATATGTGATACAAAACCCCAATGTGCGTTTCTTGTGTGGGAAATTGATATGCATATTTTCTAGAGGCGTCTCTTCAAATAATTTATGCAGTGTATGATTCATGGAAAAGAATACTAGTCCGCCGTTTGGGGTGCCTCAGCTGCTTTGTATGATTCATATGAAGCAATCGGTCACTGCTCCTACTCCTGCTACTTTGACTGTTATTAGCACTGCTACTCAAACAGAGATGCCGATGCTCCCAAACTTCTATAGTACTCTATTTCTCATTCCTATTACTGGTTTTTAAGAATGATTGAAAATGAAAGGTAATTCCGTAACAATCCAGTTTTGTAAGAATAATTGGGGAAACTAAACTCTAAAATTGGGAACTAACTCATACCATAGCTTATTTATTTGTCTGGTTTTCAAATATTTGAATTGTTTAGATGATCTATGAAATGGTACAATCATATATGTTCTTACATAAACACTTACAACTCATTTGGAGTTTATGTGAACTATGTCGAAAAATCTAACAAGGATTAGTACCACAACTTCTACAATTTTGCATTTAAAAAAAAAAAAGTGTTTAAATAGGAGGCAAAGCTTTAAAGAGCAGTTTGAAATTGTAGATAATCTACACATACGAACATACAAAATAATGCAGTCTTAGTATTGCCGGTGTTCATAGAACACAAAACGCAAATCCAACTTCTATCAGGGTCAAAGGTTATGTTAAACAAAATCTATTGGCTAATTAACTAAAATCCAAACCCTAACATCAAGAATACAAACTAAGAACAATACAATCATTCTCATAATATTATCTGTTTCAAATTCATTAGGACAAGTTCGAATACAAAACAAAGGAAGAAAAAACAGATACGAAACCTTGAAACCCTGAAGATTCAAACCATCAGGACCTCAATGCCCATTTCCTCATTAGACTCAACAGTCTTGACCTAAGATTTGCAGTCATGTATCAATTTTGTTGAAAACATAACAAAAGTGTCAAACCAGTAAGCATATAAGAATAACATGTTAATATCTCTAAAATAGTTAAGAGGATATCTTCATCAAGTTGGTCCCGAACTTGGCCATGGAGTCAAGAATCATATCTGAAACCATTAGTTTAAATGTAATTTACCTCAAGTAATTTATATGGAAAGATTAAGGACTTTTTCATGCTCGTAACCAAGATAACTCATCATCATAAATATCTTCTTCTTCACGAAGGCGTTCACATCGCCATCCTCTGCTCTACTATAACTCAACTTGTGGAAAACTATAACTCGAGATGATAAGGATCTGTTGCTCCTTCTGGAAGAATGGGCATGATTATTAAATGAGAGCTATGAAGACAATTCAGAGTGATATTTTTGTTTTTGTCCCACCCTGCTTCTTCATGTACCTGCTAGGCATTTTCCCAGTTGTTCCTCATTTTCATGTCTATGCACCCAAATCATATCATTCATGGTTAATCATGATTTGGGTTCTAATCATGGTCACATGTAGATGTAGTTTGAAAATAATTTATCTTGAGTAATTAAAGAGGATAAAGGAAAAAAAAAAAGCTCTTCGGGAATGAATCAAACTTATATCCATGAAAATTCCATCAAATAGCATAGAAAAAAGAAAAGTGTTAATTGGTTGTGATGGAAAATTTATATTTTCAAGTGTAATATTAGAGACCGTGCTTCAAATGTTTTGTTATCAAACTCCATCATTGCCGTCTCTAGCTGCTCATTTGCAGCCATCAGTGTTAAGTTGTCTCAAATGTTAATTACCCTTTGAACATCCCCTCTTCATGACATTCGTTTGTCTTAAGTTGGTAATGTTAGGTAAATTTTTGTATATTCTTTTCATAATGGTCTTCAACTCTTGCTCGCATAAGCCTTTCTGCTCATCATATTTGAGGGTTAAAGAATTAGAAATGGAGGCAAATTTAATAAATGACCTTAAATCTATTTCAAAAAAATCCATAAACACGAAATAAATTCTTAACTTAATTATCATAAGGGAAAACAACCTATTCTCCCCTGAATTTTACCACCTTAATCTTATTCCCCTCTGAACTTTCCTGCTCATCCGATTCCCCCCTAAACTATCGTTACTCATTCTATCCCTCCCTGAAAGACTCGAAACAAGAGATGATTTGGTGCTACAAACTGTTATTGCTTTTCGGGTTTTTTTCTCCTCTATTTATTAACTCATATTTAGATAAGAGTTTACGAAAAATAAATGCTACAAGACTCCTAAAATTCCACAAAGACACTAAATACAAAGAATGATCAAAGTGCATGTATTGACCCATGACCAAGGTGCATGTATTGACCACATTAAAATGGATACAAACTTTCACACAAAGATTCATCCAACAATCTCCCCCGAATCTTTGCGTGCGGAAACCAGGTTGACGAAGATCATGCCAATCCGAGAGCGTAGTTCCTGAAACTTCACTCACCCAAGTGCCTTCGTTAAGATGTCTGCGAGCTGATCTTTGGTGTTGACGAAATCGACTATGATGCTCATGTTCTCAATGCAATCTCTGATAAAATGATATCGAAGATCGATGTGCTTACTGCGATCGTGAAAAACAAGATTCTTGCTCAGCGTAAGGGCGCGCTTGCTGTCCATCTTCAGCTCAACGACCTCAGCATCCCTTCCTTGAAGTTTGCTAAGTACCCGAGCCAACCAGAGTCCTTGTGTAGCAGTTGTGGTACATCAACGTACTCTGCTTCGCACGAGGGTAAATTAAAAATATCAATGTTAATATATAACTACTTTTAGATTTAAATTAATTAATTTAGAAAGTTAATCACAAGATATAATATTATTTACTATTAGAAAATATATCAATATTTTGATCATAATATATATTATTGAATGCAATTCAACACGATAATCTTGAACATACAATTTTTTTCAAATCCTTTTGTTACTTGTCAATATTCTTCGTATAAACATGGTAGGCAAACATGAACAATTTTTCAATGATTGTTTTTCTAATTTCTTTCTATCTAATCGCTTTCAAAAGCATAACAATAATCATTTAAATTATTATATTAACATTACAGAAACAAATTAATAAACATTTAAGTGGGTTTTAAATTCGCGCAATGCACATATTGATTTATATAAATATATTATTTTTCTATTAACAAATATTTACATTTTAAACGTTGTATTTCAATATATATGTTATGTGAGATGACAAATTTAACAGAGATAAAAAATAGTAATGTGAATAATTAAAAAAACAAATAAGTTTTTAATATTTATATTTATTAAGTATTAAATTTTTAGATTAAAAAAATTATAAATAAATTGAAAAAATATAACATTACATTTTATGTCTTCCATTATAAATTTAATGTAATATAAATATAAAATTAATTAATATTTTTTTTAGTGGGAGCAAAAAGTAATGAGATAATGAAAGGTATAAAAAATTAATATTATCAAATAATTAGGAAATATATATATATTTATAAATTAAAATGTAATTAATAAGAAACGTTTTTTATATAAAAGACAAATTTGATGATATGGATGTTTAGGAGACTAAATTATTTAATAATATAAATCATTTAGGTTTTCTCTCCCACTAAAAAATAAATATTAATTGTGACATAAATATAAAATGAATTTAACATAAATATAAAATTAATGTAAAGAGTTAATATTTATTTTTTTATATTAAAAATATATTTGATGATTGGTATGCTTAGATGGCTTAAGAAGAAGAGAGAAAAACATTCTACTTTTATATATATATATATAAGTAGCATTGAACATGCGCGATGCGCGGAATAATATTTATACATATCACATTTGTGTAAATTCAAAATATTTATTATAAAATTTATGCAATTGATGATATAAAATTTAATTAAATTAAAAAAATAGTAACACAAAAATACAATAAAATGAGAACAAATTAGAAAGTTTAATATTTATTGATATAACAATATCAAAATTATGAATTAAATAATATCAACATTAATATATATATATATATATATATTTCTGATAATTTATTTTTATTTTATGTTTTTTAATTTTGAATTCATATCAAGCATTAAAATACAAATTAATTATCATTTGCATTTG
>CM071870.1:23872972-23932352 GCA_036759665.1 Gynandropsis gynandra | reverse complement strand
GGACTGCACAGTCAGCAGTCCGCAATTTCCCTACCCCCACGATTCCAGTCCCTAATCCGTCCCGAATTCCGGACGACTTAGGGACTGACGTACAGTCCCCAAATTTAGGGACGGATTTGGGACTGTTTTCTTAATCCGTCTGTAATTAGTCCCTAATCCGTCCCTAAATTTAGGGACGGATACTTCAGTCCGCAAATGCAGTCCCGAAGTCCGAATTTTCTTGTAGTGAAATGATAAATAAATGTATAATTGTTAACTTGATACTTTTTTTCATGTATTTTTTAGAATTTTGAATTCTTCGTATGCACATACCATGAATTTCATTGTTGTTTAGGTTATTCACAACATCAAGCGCAATATGTATTGGAGGCCAACTAAGGGTACAATTGAAACACTAACATTTATAGGAACACACATTAATCCGAATCACTGACCTTTCAGTGGTTATTACCTCCATTAGAACAATCCTAAAATTGCATTAATCACAATATTTTGTTTTTTGTAAATAGGCTAATGACTAAGGCAATGCATGAAAGTATCAATCAAAGGTGTGAGGAATTGAAATGGAAAAATTTCTATTCCAATGACACATAATAAACTGCTAAAGGAAATTAAGTTCGGCTTGAGCGCTTCTCAGCTCTAGTCGGGCATTTTTTATTTCCAATATTATTAATCTAATGTTCTTCCAAATATTTTTTAAAATTAATATATTTAAAATTTATATAAAATGAGTCATTAATCTATTGATTATTTAAAATTAAATTCTAAAACTTTAAATTAAGTACAAATTCTTAAGATCATGTATAAAGGTATATATTTTTTTAATCCGGAGGTATAACATTGTTAATTATTAAAATTTTATTTGTTGTAAGAAATTTATTTGTTTTTTTAGCAATTAATTTCGTTTTGCTCAGGTGGCTTCACGAGAAGCTACTAAAATATTCTTCTTTTATATATATGACTAGAAAAGGAACCATGCGATGTGCAAAAATTGAAGAGTTTGTAATTATATAATAAGACTTAATTTTTCACAAATATATCAACATATTAGAGAAAAACACTGTTCACAAAATAGTTTATATTTCATTTTATTAAATATTGATCAATAGATTCGAAAGTATGGTAATTAAAAAATTTATGAAAGTAATAAAATATCAATGGAAACGAATGAATCACTTATTGTGAATATTTTGTCATATTGAACCCACATTCTCTTTCTCTGTTTCTCTATGTGAGATGATATATATTATTATTACAATAAAACATATTAAAAAAAATCTAACCTAAAAAATGAAAAAAGAAACGAAAATCTAACCTAAAATGAATAAATTAATTAACCTAAGTCCATCAGAATCATCGGTGTTGTTTCCCTCATTAGTTCTAGTGGTTGATACGCTCGATTGGTTTGCAATCGATAATGTTCTCCATGTGATGCATCTTTGCTCGAGTTTCTCGAAGCTCCGATTGCGTTACCTGAAAAGCATCTTGCATTCCATGAAGAGCATCTTGCCTTGTTCGAAGTGTGGTTACGAGATGCTCGATACGCCGTTCTTGTGTGTAACTCTCTTCAACCACAGGAGATACCGTCGTGGCGTCCTCAAATACGATCTAACAGACTAAAACATAAAATACATTAAAGTTAGCATCGTTAGAAAATATTATATTCAAGTAAAGAATTACAAAACATAATCTTATTATTTATCTCTAAATAATATTTATAGTAATTATATTAAATGTTTAAAAACTTTATTTAATATTTAAAACATTGAAAGGAGGATGTTTACTGAGGTGGCACCATGAGGACAATAGGTTTTAGTGAATTAATTTGATTCTTCTCATCTCCAAAAAAAAAACTGGAATATAGGAACGTCCTAGTATCATCTCCAAAAGAATTGGAAGGTTTCTCATAAACCTATTTATTGTATTTTATGATAGTAAAATATTAGAATCATCTGTATCGGATTCTTGGTCTTAAAAAACTCTGCAGAGACCACATGTGGGTGAGTTCAAGAGATATTGCACATCTACATTCATTCTATGGATCAATCAATTTCTCTTAATTGCACTCATCACAAAACAAAACAGATCATCAACGTGTTTTTTCTTTCGTTACTATCCACAAACAATATTGACATCACAAAAAAAGCTTCTCATTAGTTTATTACAATTATTACTTACAGTTGATTCTAATACATTTTAAATTATATACATCGAAAACTGTAATTATATTTTTTCGTTACTTTTGTCCTAACTTTTCTTCGTTTATAATGTTTCAGGAGATGTTGCACATCTGGTTCATTCTATAGATCAATCCATTTCTCTTAATTGCACTCATCACAAAACACATCATCAACGTGTTTTTACTTTCGTTACTATCCACACACAATATTGACATCCTATTATCCACCATATTTAATTAGTTTTTTTAATTCTTCTAGAGTCACTCTTTTCATATGATATCACTTTTTTCCTATCCATACATATCTTCCACTACAAAAGACAAATTTATTGTATAATTGAATTTTATTAAAAACTCATACATAGTTCCAACACATTTGTAAAGAAAATTACACAACTCATCGCCCGCGCATCGAGCAAGTTCTTTTTTAGTTATATATATAAAAGTTGTTGTAAATGGTGGTTTGTGCTCAACAATATTTTTTATTTATTTTTTAATTGTAGTTATAATTGTTATTAATTATAATATATTTATGATACTATTTTATGGTATAGTCTTAAAAAATTTCATATATATTAAAAGTTATTAATTGTAATGTATTTACTCAAAAGATCTAACATATACTATCTTATTATAAATTATTTAAATTTTTTTATTTTATAATTTTATTATATTTAATATAAAATTAGTATACTGTTTATAATAATTAATAATTTTTTAGAGAATAGATATATAAATTTACAAATATCATAAAGATTCGTAATTATAAAATACGCATACCATATTAAGTAGCAATAGAATACACATTTTTAAAAACAGATGAAAAATATCTAAAATAAAATATTTTTAAAGAATTTTTATTTTAAAGATTTTGCATTTATTTTTTGAGTATTAAATAATATTTTATATAAATTTTTTATATTAAAAAAAATTAATATATTTTTTGTATGATCATTTTGAAAGTTTTTATATCGATTTTAGGTAAATTCATGTTAATTTGGAAAATAAAAAGAAACAAATTAATTTATGATTTTATAATTAATATCTAATGCAAAATTTTGATCACTAGAATATATGGAATGAAAAAAATACTAATTTTCATATTTAAAACAAAATTGTACACTGTCCAAAAAACAAAAGTGTACACTTTATATATATATATATTAATTACATATTCTAACCTCTAACCTCACCTAACCTAACTTCTCTATCCTTTCTTAGTCGTCATACACCATTTTCTCTCCTTTCTCCTTTCATTTTTTTTGTGTTATTTTCATTTTTCCTTATGTTTCTTTGTTGAATTTTCCTTAAATGGAATGAAGAAAGAGTCATCGCCACGGTAATGGGATGGGGCCGTCGGTGAAGCACGATTGTACCAGTCAATAGGGGGCACAACTTGGTATCCCGGGCGTTGGCATCTCCAGAGCCATAGACATCTTTGGAACCTTTGGTGTTGTCGGCTGTGCAGGTGGTTAAAGCTGATTGACTGGTCAGTATCGAAGCAGCGTAACAGTAGGCGGCTGAGATTTTTTGGGCTTCGATCCACCAGCTTGGGAGCCGTAGCGACCTTCAGAGTACACTAAAGCTGGACAGGGGTGAGAAGTAGGGGTGGGCAAATTACCCGGAAAACCCGACCCGACCCGAAACCCGTCCCGAACCCGCGCACTCACCGTGCTCACCGTGCTCTCCGGTCCTCACTGTCCGATAAGCACTGTGGTTTCTCTTGAACAGGTAACTCTCTCTCTCTCTCTCTCTCTCTAAAGTCTCTCCCGAATTTTTCTGTGATTTTCCTTCACTTTCCGACCCGTTTTCTTGCCATCCGAACCAGAGGAATTATCTCTCTCTATCTTTCTCTCTCTAAAGTCTCTCCCGATGACAAACTGGAGGATACCATTTTCTTGTCCGAGAAACATGTAACTGCGTTCTTGCTTGCATTTTCAGCTGAATTCAGTCAAATTATGGGACTTTGTGATTTTGAGCTTATCTATTTTACAGAATAGAAAGCTAGCTTGTACCATGAACCAATGCACCCATATCAGAAAACCCTAATAATCTATCAGTTTGTAACCATGAGTTGAAGTCCGTGTTTGTTCCTTCTACAATATTGTCTCAATTTCTCACTATGGAGATCCGTGGAGGGCATGGCAGAGCACCATGGAGATCTGTGTTTTCCAGTATAAGAATTTGCTTCAAAATGGAGATCTGTGTTTTCCAGTATAAGAATTTGCTTCAAAATGGAGATCTGTGTTTTCCAGTATAAGAATTTGCTTCAAAATGGAGATCTGTGTTTTCCAGTATAAGAATTTGCTTCAAATTTATACATTTAAGGAATTAGATTACTATGATTAGAAGGCAAATGGTTAATTTACTTGATTAAAAACGTCTCAAAGAGGTAATAAAATGAATTTATGGATTTTAAGGTTTTCTTAACATTTAATTTAATTTAAAATTAAATTAAGATTCAGGTTCGGGTACCCGCGGGTACCCGGTGCATTAGACGGGTACCCGAGCCTCGGATACCCGAGTCTCTCGGGTTCGGGTTCGGGTAGGAAAATACCTACCCGTCCGGGTTCGGGTTCGGGTTCGGGTACCCTCAAAAATCCGGGTACCCGACCCGTGCCCAGCCCTAGTGAGAAGGGCATTAAGATGGAGACACGATGGTTGTGATGGGTTGTATATCCGTTGGGGAAAGTGCCGATGGCAGGGTATCGCAGTCAAAGTGAGAGGGGCATTGAGCTGGAGAGATGATGGGCTACTGAAATAAAAAAATAAAACCAAGAGCATTGATTGGATGAGAAAAGCAGAAAAAAATGTATCTAATCTCACTTTTACCAAATGGTCAAAATAAAATATACTATAATCTTAATAACAATATGTGGCAACATCAACAAGTTGACTATTCACATAGGTTTCTCTTGTATAAGAAATAAGATTTGTATTTTGCCAATATTTCATATTCACATGGCACAAGCAATATAATAGATACAACTTAACTATAATGTATATGTTCATGTTATCTTACATAATTTTATGATTAACTTTGCAATCTTTATTTTTTTTCTTCAATTTTTTTTTCAAATTTTCTCTACATTTTCTTTTATTGTTCATATTTATTTAACAATATAAAATATAATAAAAAATAAAATCAAAACTCCATCATGTCTTTTGTATAAATAATTTCAAAGAAATTTCAAGGGATTTATCGTATTATCCATATTAACAAATGAATCGTTTCCTCTTATATCTTTATCTTTCTCTTCCATCCTCTCCTATCATTTCACCGAAAGCATACCTCATTAGCATAGTTAATTAGTTCAAATTTATAATTCTCTCGTCTTCCACGATTCTTTATGTTCACAACTTCTAAACTCCTAAGAGATGTTATGGACTTGATGTTGTTCATTCTTTCCACTCTAATATCTTCTTAACAACTTGAAAAACAAATTATTTACCATATAAAACCATAATTCTTAGTATCACATACAAAAAGTTTGAATCAAGAAGAATTTTGTACTGAATAATCTTCATTATTCTACTTTCAAGCATGATGATTCTATGTTCAATCGAACTTTTGTCTCTACTTCTTCATATAGAGCCAAACAAACACCCTTGTACTCATTTTTTTCGGATTTATGCCACATCCAATCATTTTGGATAATAAACGAATGAAATTTCTCCAAACTATGATCTACATAAGATATGATGATGTTGTTCCATGATAAAACATCATTTGATGTGATATACATGATAATAGTGTTGATTTACCATGAAAAAATCACAGTATCAACCAAGTAACATATGAAAATAGTTAGTGTGGTTCTGTTCTGTTTTCAGTGAACATTCACCATCTATTTAGATGGTATTCATATAGTAATAGAACTCGCGCGATGCGTGAAGTTTTATCAATTTTTAATTTATACAATTGAAATTTATATATCACAAATGCATCATTATATAGAAAGACATAAAATTAAATGTGATGATATATTTTCTATATCATTTTATGAAAAAACTAGATAATATATTTAGATTTTTGATTAAAATCATCAAAAATTTGGTAGGATCTAATTATTATAACTCAATAATATATATGATAGTGACATCAATGTTATACAAAAAATATGAAATTTTTAAAACGATTTTTTAGATATAATATAATAGGCGATTATCAATTTTATCATTTGTTTCATTTTATTAGTCTATAACATTTTTCATATTTTTATAACTAAACTTTTATCTAAGTACACAATTTTTTATATAACTACACATCAAATATAAATTTTGAAATATTAATATATTTCATAAACTTTGTGAATAGGAAAAAGTATATGGATTTATAAACGTATGTACATATTTATCTATCTTTATTTTATTTATTTGTGTCATTTCATCAATTTTCAATATTTTTTCAATTTCTTATAACCAAACTTTCATGTAAATATACTATTAATTTTTATTCATATAAATACGTAAATTTATTATATTTTACATATAAATTCAAAATTTGAAATATTACAATATTTTGTAGTTTATGTAGTTTTATATAATATATTTATATTTTAGTTATTTATCTCATTTCATTAGTTTCTAATAGTTTTGTATTATTTTATAACCCTAATTTTATGTAAAATAATATATATTTTTATACATATTAATATGTAATGGTTTTAATTAAAATTACAATAAAACTCAAATTATGAAATATTAAAATATTTCATAAATTTCAATAATTAAAAACCTTATACGGATTTACATAACAAACTTATATGATTATATCTATATTTTATTAATTTAATTTATTTCATTACTTTCTAATGTGTATTTTCATTTTTTTGTAATCAAACTTTCATGTAAATATACTATATTATTTTATCCATATAAATAAATAAATTTCTTATATAATTACAGTAAATTTAAATTTTCAATATTAAAATATTTGTATCATTCATGAGAAAAAAACTTTATGTGGATTTATATACCAATTTTATGATTATTTTTTCTATATTTTATTTACTTTTCTAATTTCATTAGTTTCTAATATTTGTTACTTTTTGTAAAACAATTTCATGTAAACATGTTATATTTATTTATTTATTTATTTATTCATATAAATACATAAATCTATTATATAATTATGTATGAAATTTAAATTTTGATATATTGCGTAGAGCTAAAAAACCTTATATAAATTTATATGACAAATTTATATTTTATATTATATTTATGTTCGTTTTTATTAGTTTATAACATGTTTTCAATATTTTAATATCTAAACATTCATGTAAATATCTTTATTTATATAAATACGTAAATTTTTTATTTAATTATAGTTTAAATTTTGAAATATTTAAGTGTAATTCAATTTGTATACAAATGTTTGTAAACATTGAACCATTTAATTTTATTTATATTTGAAATAGAATTTATAAATTAATTTATTGAAATATATTAAAATCTTTTTAATTTTTAAAATCTACACATTAATTGAAAAAAGAGGTTTTAAAAATATCATTAAATATATAAAATAAATATTATTAATTTTTGTAGAAAAAATAAAATAAAATAACAAAACAATGATGATGTGGCAATATGTCTATATTTTATTAATTTAATTTATTTTATTACTTTCTAATTTTGTTTCAATTTTTTTAGTAAAATTTTCATATACATTTAAATTTTTCAATATTAAAATATTTTGTATAGTTCATGAATAACAAACTTTATATTGATTTATATACAAATTTTATGATTATTTGTCTATAGTCTATTTATTTTTCTGATTTAATTAGTTTCGAATATTTTTTATTTTGTATAAAAAAGTTTCATGTAAAAATGCTATATTTATTTATTTATTCATATAAATACATAAATCTATTATATAATTATGCATTGTTTTTAATGTAAGAAATATATTTATTATTTTTTATTATATTGGAATGTTATAAATTATTATAATGAGATGTATATTTTTCGCGATATGCCAACAACTTACTACGGGGAATCGTGGGTGCTTAATGAGGAGATGAAAAGTTTGTATTGAATTAAATTGAATTTATTGTAATAAATATATTTATTGTTTTTAAAATAATTATCTTTTTTTAGTTGGCTTCACAAGAAACCATCAAAACATCACGGTAATTATAATATTTCTTTCTAATATGGATCTTTAATTATGTATTTTTAATACCTAGTAATAGATTATTGGTATTATTAATCTAACGTTCTACCAAATATTTTTTTAAATAATATAATTAAAATTTATATAAATGATTCATTAATGTATTGATTATTTAAAATTAAATTCTAAATTTTAAAATAAATACAAATCCTTAAGCTCGTGTATATATATATATATATTATTGGATGAGGAACTGAAAACGCTCTCCAGAGCAAAGAATCGCTCAAACTAAGCGAATTCTCTAGACCAATGTACAGATGAAATTGTTGGTAACTCGGTCCGAGTGACAGAGTCCTCGACTCAAGCAAACCTATAGGGACAAAAGATTGATCGAACATAGAAGTTGCTCAACTGAATGTACTTTAGTTTTAAAATTTTTGTTTAAGATTTATGCGATGTTCGAACAAATAATTTTACTGAGGTTTGCTAAGTTGAATTATTTTATTTAGTTTTCTATTATTTTTTATTCTTATAAATAACTAATCAAATTGATGATTGAATAGTTGGCCGTCGTATGATGGAAGTGAGACTTTTAGAGTGCTCTTATTGCCTAGAGGTTTGTTCTATTTGTTGAGTTATGATTTTGAGATTGGTTTTACAACATGAAACCTCTATTGCTACGTTTTACTCATAATATTATATAGTTGATGTCAAATAATAAATTTTATTATCTAACTTAAACACATATGACAGGTAATAATGTTAGTATTAATATAGTGTGCGGTTAAACCACCAACGTAAAATTATTTATTTATATTTTATACGAAAAACATAAAATTTGACATAACATATGAATAGATAAATCCAAAAAAATTGTTTAAAGACGAGTTTGAAGCCCTTAAATGTTATCATGAATAATAAGATGTCTGCTCGACATGTAATATGACGCTAGAACTTCAATTCAAAGATTAAACCTATATATATATATATATGGTAATATAAAAATGAAAGCAAGCAAAATTGAAGAAAGTAAGAAACATATAGATCCATTTAAAGAATACAAAATGCAAACTGTCACGTTGACATTTGAAGCACATTCCTCCCACAACTTGTTAAAAGCATTTTGTGTTTGGAATGACATGTTCTCAAGTCTTGGGAAACAACACCACCAAGTTGTATTAAAAAGTGTTGGATCAAAATGCTATATAAGGCAAACACCTCCCCGTTCCAAGTCACAACACAAAATAATGGTTTATTCCCCCGAGATGGGGCGCTCGCCCCTTCTTGTTTATGCTTTAGCTTTTGCCATCATGACAACCATTGTTGTTGCCTCTGATCCATATTCCTCACCGTCACCTTCTCCAAAATTTGAGGACAAATCGCCATCTCAACCACCTCACTACTCTCCGCCTCCAAAGGTTGAATACAAATCTCCACCATCACCATACGTTTACAATTCTCCTCCACCACCATATTATTCGCCTTCTCCAATGGTGGAGTACGAGTCTCCACCACCACCGTATGTATACAAATCTCCACCACCACCACCTTATTCATCTCCATCTCCAAAGGTGGAATATAAGTCTCCACCGCCGCCATACATTTATAATTCTCCTCCTCCACCATATTATTCGCCTTCTCCAAAGGTTGAGTACAAGTCTCCACCACCACCGTATGTATACAAATCTCCTCCACCACCACCTTACTACTCTCCGTCTCCAAAGGTTGAGTACAAGTCTCCACCACCACCGTACGTATACAAATCTCCACCACCACCACCTTACTATTCTCCTTCTCCAAAGGTTGAGTACAAGTCTCCACCCCCACCGTACGTATACAAATCTCCACCACCACCACCTTACTACTCTCCATCTCCAAAGGTTGAATACAAGTCTCCTCCCCTACCGTATGTATACAAATCTCCACCACCACCACCTTACTACTCTCCGGCTCCAACGGTTGAGTACAAGTCTCCACCCCCACCGTACGAATATAAATCTCCACCACCACCACCTTACTACTCTCCAAAGGTTGAGTACAAGTCTCCACCCCCACCGTACGTATACAAATCTCCACCACCACCACCTTACTACTCTCCGTCTCCAAAGGTTGAGTACAAGTCTCCACCACCACCGTATGTATACAAATCTCCACCACCACCACCACCTTATTCATCTCCATCTCCAAAGGTGGAATATAAGTCTCCACCACCGCCATACATTTATAATTCTCCTCCTCCACCATATTATTCGCCTTCTCCAAAGGTTGAATACAAGTCTCCTCCCCCACCCTATGTTTACAATTCTCCTTACCCACATGTTTGTATTTGCCCTCCACCTCCACCATGTTACACTCCATCTCCGAAGGTTGTATACAAATCTCCACCACATTCTTATATTTACAGGTCCCCTCCACCTCCTCCATACAATAAACATTCTCCAAAGACTTACTACAAATCTCCTCCGTACTACTATAAATCTCCACCTTTACCATATGCATACAGTTCTCCTCCACCCCCACCTTACTACCCTTCATCCCATAAGGTTGATTACAAGTCTCCTCCACCGCCATATGTTTACAAATCTCGACCTCCCCCACCATATGTCTATAACTCTCCACCTCCACCTCCACATTACACTTACTCTCCAAAGATTGAGTACAAGTCTCCACCTCCACCATATGTATACAGTTCTCCACCACCTCCTCCTTATTATTCAACTACCCCTAAGGTTGACTACAAGTCTCCTCCACCGCCATATGTTTACAAATCTCCACCTCCCCTACCATACATCTATAACTCTCCACCTCCACCTCCACACACTTATTCTCCAAAGATTGAGTACAAGTCTCCACCTCCACCATATGTATACAGTTCTCCACCACCTCCTCCTTATTATTCAACTACCCCTAAGGTTGAATACAAGTCTCCGCCACCCCCATATGTTTACAAATCTCCACCTCCCCCACCATACGTCTATAACTCTCCACCTCCACCTCCACATTACACTTATTCTCCAAAGATTGAGTACAAGTCTGCGCCTCCACCATATGTATACAATTCTCCACCACCTCCTCCTTATTATTCAACTACCCCTAAGGTTGAATACAAGTCTCCTCCACCCCCATATGTTTACGAATCTCCACCTCCACCACCGTATAACACTCCTTCTCCAAAGGTTGAGTACAAGTCTCCACCATCAACATATGTATACACTTCTCCACCACCTCCACCATACTATTCGCCAGCCCCTAAGGATGAGTATAAGTCTCCTCCATCTCATTATGCCTACACTTCTCCACCTCCACCACCATATTATTCCCCTTCCTCAAAGACTGAGTACAAGTCTCCTACACCTTCGTATTATTGAAGTCTGTTTAATGCATTAACCATGTGACCGATTGGATTCCAACTGAAAATCCAATTGTTATTCAATTATGAACTTGATTTATATTTTATGTTTCTTTACATGTTGGAGTTTTCGTAAGTCTTTATTTTGTTCGTCTTCTGGACTTTTCAATTTCTTGTACTGAATAACATATCACCATCTTCTATCTGGTTGCATGTATGTCACGATTAATGATATAGTGAGAATGTTAGTTTCATTATGTTGGTGATGTGTTGGCTTTAAAATATCTAAGTCTTGTATACACCATCGAAAAACACGACCATACCAAAGCTAACACCAACGCCTAATTCTATTCAAAACAACTTCCATGTCAATACACGAAACAATTTAAAGAAATTACTTATTAAATTATCGACAAATTACCCTATTTTGAATGCAATATCAGTTCAAATATTTTGTTAAATTATCATGACAATTTCTATTGTCAATAATACGTTGAAATAGTGTATTATTATTGAGATGTTTTTAACATAATTATTATTGAAACAAGATCGTGCGTTGCACAGGTTTTTTATGTTAAAATTTCATTTTAATAGTTTTATCTATTTGATTTCAAAATAGTGGAGTATTATAACTTTATATAATTTAGTGAATGATTATTAATACTCGTTTTAAAGATTTTTCAACGTTTAAATTAATCTATAATTCATATTGGGGTGGTTTATACTAACGAAATCTTAAATTTGTGTTATATATAAATCTTTGTAGAGGATAAGATATTAAGTGTAAAAAAAAATTAATCTAATAAACCAAAACAACATTAGTAGCAACATAAATTTTATATGATATATTATTATATTTATGCGTAATAGTTTATATGAAATAGTCATCACCATTAATTAATTTAAGATTTATATCTTTGACAGTTTTTCACAGTTTTCTCTTCTATTAATCGAATTTCACCAGGTAATAGCTAAACTATATGATTTTTAAAGCTTACTCATTCAATAGTAATCACATGTCAATTATTTTTTGGACACATGATGATATAAACAAATTTATTATTGTACAACCATTAATAATTTGGTAACATATAAAATTTGTAAAACTATATTAGTTATTACGAATATTAAAATAACTAAACATAAATGATAAATAAATGTATAATTTTTAACTTGATACTTTTTCATGTATTTTCTAGAATTTTCAATTCTTCATATGCACATACCATGAATTTCATTGTTGTGTAGGTTATTCACAACATCAAGCTTAATATGTATTGGAGGCCAACTAAGGATACAATTGAAACACTAACATTTATAGCAACACACATTAATCCGAATCACTGACCTTTCAGTGGTTATTACCTCCATTAGAACAATCCTAAAATTGCATAAATCACAATATTTTTTTCGTAAATAGGCTAATGACTAAGGCAATGCATGAAAATATCAATCAAAGGTGTGAGGAATTAAAATGGAAAAATTTCTATTCCAATGACACATAATAAACTGCTAAAGGAAATTAAGTTCGGCTTGAGCGCTTCTCAGCTCTAGTCGGGCGTGTTTTATTTCTAATATTATTAATCTAATGTTCTTCCAAATATTTTTTAAAATTAATATATGTAAAATTTATATAAAATGAGTCATTAATGTATTGATTATTTAAAATTAAATTCTAAAACTTTAAATTAAATACAAATTCTTAAGATCATATATAAATGTATATTTTTTTTAATCCGGAGGTATAACGTTTTTAATTATTAAAATTTTATTTGTTCTAAGAAATTTATTTGTTTTTAGCAATTAATTTTGTTTTGCTCAGGTGGTTTCACCAGAAGCTACCAAAATATTTTTCTTTTATATATATGACTAGAAAAGGAACCGCGTGATGTGCAAAAATTGAAGAGTTTGTAATTATATAATATAATTTTTTTTTCACAAATATATCAACATATTAGAGAAAAAATTGTTCATAAAATAGTGTATATTCATTTTATTAAATAGTGATCAATAGATTCAAAAGTATGATAATTAAAAAATTTATGAAACTAATAAAATATCAATGGAAACGAAGGAATAACTTATTGTAAATATTTTGTCATATTGAACCCACATTCTCTTTCTCTATTTCTCAGTGTGAGATGATATATACTATTATTACAGTAAAACATATTCAAAAAATTTAACCTAAAAAATGAAAAAAGAAACTAAAATCTAACCTAAAATAAATAAATTAATTGACCTAAATCCATCAAAATCATTGGCGTTGTTTCCCTCATTAGTTCTAGTGGTTGATACGCTCGACCGGTTACCAATTCGATAATGTTCTCCATGTGACGCATATTTGCTCGAGTTACTCGAAGCTCCGATTGCGTTACCTGAAAAGCATCTTGCATTCCATGAAGAGCATCTTGCGTTGTTCGAAGTGTGGTTACGAGATGCTCGATACGCCGTTCTTGTGGGTAACTCTCTTCAACCACAGGAGGTACCTTCGTGGCGTCCTCGACAATATCCTTTTGGAGCGAACCGAGACCGTATAGATGCCCCTATACGGTCTAACAGACTAAAACATAAAACACATTAAAGTTAGTATCGTTAGAAAATATTACATTTAAGTAAAGAATTACAAAACATAATCTTATTATTTATCTCTAAATAATATTTATAGTAATTATATTAAATGTTTAAAAAACTTTATTTAATATTAAAAACATTGAAAGGAGGATGTTTACTGAGGTGGCACCATGAGGACAATAGGTTTTAGCGAATTAGTTTGATTCTTCTCATCTCCAAAAAAACTGGAATATAGGAACGTCCTAATATCATCTCCAAAAAAATTGGAAGGTTTCTCATAAACCTATTTATTGTATTTTATGATAGTAAAACATTAGAATCATCTGTATCAGATTCTTGGTTTTAAAAAACTCTGCAGAGACCACATGTGGGTGAGTTCAAGAGATATTGCGCATCTACATTCATTCTATGGATCAATCAATTTCTCTTAATTGCACTCATCACAAAACAAAACAGATCAACAACGTGTTTTTTCTTTTGTTACTATCCACAAACAATATTGACATCACAAAAAAGTTTCTCATTAGTTTATTACAATTATTACTTACGGTTGATTGTAATAAATTTTAAATTATATACATCGAAAACTGTAATTATATTTTTTCCGTTACTTTTGTCCTAATTTTCTTCGTTTATAATGTTTCAGGAGATGTAGCACATTTGCATTCATTCTATGGATCAATCCATTTCTCTTAATTGCACTCATCACAAAACACATCATCAACGTGTTTTTACTTTCGTTACTATCACCAGACAATATTGACATCCTATTATCCACCATATTTAATTAGTTTTTTAAATTCTTCTATAGTGACTCTTTTCATATGATATCACTTTTTTCCTATTCATACATATCTTCCACTACAAAAGACAAATTTATAGCATAATTGAATGTTATTAAAAATTCTTACGTAGTTCCAACACATTTGTAAAGAAAATTACACAAATCATCGCCCACGCATCGAGCGAGATCTTTTTTTAGTTATATATATATATATATATATAAGTTATTGTAAATGGTGGCTTGTGGTGAAGCCACCTCAGCAATATTTTTTTATTTATTTTTTAATTGTAGTTATAATTGGTATTAATTATAATATATTTATGATGCTATTTTATGGTATATTCTTTAAGAAATTTATTTATATTAAAAGTTATTAAATGTAATGTATTTACTCAACAGATCTAACATTATACTATCTTATTATAAATTATGTAATTTTTTTTATAATTTTATTAGTTTTGATAAAAAATTAATATATTGTTTATAATAGTTAATCATTTTTTTGAGAATAGATGTATAAATTTACAAATATCATAAAGATTCGTAATTATAAAATAAACATACCATATTAAGTAGCAATAGAATACATATTTTTAAAAACAGATGAAAAATATCTAAAATAAAATATTTTTAAAGAATTTATATTTTAAATATTTTGCATTTAATTTTGGAGTATTAAATAATATTTTATATAAATTTTTTATATTTAAAAGTAATTTTTTAATATATTTTTAATATGATCATTTTGAAAGTTTTTACATCAATTTTAGGTAAATTCTTGTTAATTTGGATAGTAATATCTAATTCAAAATTTTGATCATTAGAATATATGGAATGAAAAAAATACTAATTTTCATATTTAAAACAAAAGTTTACACCGTCTAAAAATACAAAAGTGTACACTTTATATATTTATATATATATATATATTAACTACATATTCTAACCTCTAACCTCACCTAACCTAACTTCTCTATCCTTTCTCTTTCTCTAGTCGTAATACACCATTTTCTCTCCTTTCTCCTTTCATTTTTTTCGTGTTTTTTTTTCATTTTTGCTTATGTTTCTTTATTGAATTTTCCTTAAATGGAATGAAGCAAGAGTCGTCGCCACGATAATGGGATGGGGCCGCCGATGAAGCAGGATCGTACCGGTCAATGGGGGGCACAACTGAAAGGAAGATGTGCAGTCCTCAATGGTGTCAGGTCGGTATCCCGGGCGTTGGCATCTCCGGAGCCGTAGAAATCTTTGGAACCTTCGGTGTTGTCGGCTGTGCAGGTGGTTAATGCTGATTGACTGGGTCAGTATCGGAGCAGCGTAACAGTAGGTGGCCAAGATTTTTTGGGCTTCGATCCACCAGCTTGGGAGCCGTTGCGACCTTCAAAGTGCACTAACGCTGGACATGGGTGAGATTTATCAATTTTTAATTATACAATTGAAATTTATATATCACAAATGCATCATTATATAGAAAGACAAAAACTTAAATGTGATGATATATTTTCTATATCATTTTATGAAAAAACTAGATAATATTAGATTTTTGTTTAAAATCATCAAAAATTTGGTAGGATCTAATTATTATAACTCAATAATATATGATAGTGATATCAATGTTATATAAAAAATATGTTATTTTAAAACGATTTTTTTAGATATAATATAATAGGCGATTATCAATTTTATCATTTGTTTCATTTCATAGAGTCTCTAATATTTTTTATATTTTTATAATTAAACTTTTATCTAAGTACACAAATTTTTTACATAACTACACATAAAATATAAATTTTGAAATATTTATAAATCTCATAAACTTTGTGAATAAGAAAAATTATATGGATTTATAAACATATGTACATATTTATCAATCTTTATTTCATTTATTTATCTCATTTCATCAATTTCCAATATTTTTCAATTTCTTATAACCAGACTTTCATATAAATATACTATTAATTTTTATTCACATAAATATGTAAATTTATTATATTTTACATATAAAATTCAAAATTTGATATATTACAATATTTTGTAGTTTATATAGTTTTATATAATATATTTATATTTTATTTATTTATCTCATTTCATTAGTTTCTAATAATTTTCTATTATTCCGTAACCCTAATTTCATCTAAAATAGTATGTATTTTTATACATATAAATATGTAATCATTTTAATATAATTACATATAAAATTCAAATTTCTAAATATTAAAATATTTCATAAATTTCAAGAATTAAAAACCTTATACGGATTTACATAACAAATTTATATGATTATATCTATATTTTATTAATTTAATTTATTTCATTACTTTCTAATATTTATTTTCATTTTTTGTAATCAAACTTTCACATAAATATACTATATTCTTTTAGCCATATAAATAAATAAATTTCTTATATAATTACATTACATTTAAATTTTCAATATTAAAATATTTTGCATCATTCATGAGCAAAAAAAACTTTATGTGGATTTATATACAAATTTTATGATTATTTTTCTATATTTTATTTATTTTTCTAATTTCATTAGTTTCTAATATTTGTTACTTTTTATAAAACAATTTCATGTAAACATTTTATATTTATTTATTTATTCATATAAATAAATAAATCTATTATATAATTATGTATAAAATTTAAATTTTGATATATTGTATAGAGCTAAAAAAACTTATATAAATTTATATGACAAATTTATATGTTTATTTGTTTATATTATATTTATGTTCAATTTTATTAGTTTATATCATGTTTTTAATATTTTAATAACTAAAAGTTCATGTAAATATCTTTATTCATATAAATACTTAAATATTTTATATAATTGTAATTTAAATTTTGAAATATTTAAGTGTAATTTAGTTTGTATTCAAATTTTTGTCAACATTGAACCATTTAATTTTTTTATATGTAAAATAGAATTTATAAATTAATTTATTGAAATATAGTAAAGTCTTTTTAATTTTTAAAATCTACATATTAATTGAATAAAGAGGTTTTAAAAATATCATTAAATACACAAAATAAATATTATTAATTTTTGTAGAAAAAATAAAATAAAAAAGAAAACAATGACGATGTGGCAATATGTCTATATTTTATTAATTTAATTTATTTCATTAGTTTCTAATATTTGTTTCAATTTTTTTAATCAAAATTTCATGGACATTTAAATTTTTCAATATTAAAATATTTTGTATAGTTCATGAATAAAAAACTTTATATGGATTTATATACCAATTTGTGATTATTTGTCTATAGTTTATTTATTTTTCTGATTTAATTAGTTTCTAATATTTTTTATTTTTAATAAAACAATTTCATGTAAACATGCTATATTTATTTTTTTATTCATATAAATACATAAATCTATTATATAATTATGCATGAGATTTAAATTTTTATATATTCTATAGAGCTAAAAAAACTTATATAAATTTATATAAAAAATATATATGATTATATTTATGTCCCTTTTAATTAGTTTCTAATATGTTTTCAATATTTTTGTAACTAAACATTCATATAATTTACTATATATTTTTATTCATATGTAAATACATAAATACTTTATTTAACTGTAATTTAAATTTTGAAATATTTAAGTGTAATTTAACTAAAGTTCTTATTTTTTGTATTCAAAGTTTTGTGAACATTGAACCATTTAATTTTATTTACATCTTAAATCGAATTTGTAAATTAATTTATTGATTTATATTAAATTTCATTTAATTTGTAGAATCTTGCACGTTAGTTTAGAAAAGACATTTAAAAAAAATATCATTAGTTTTTGTATAAAAATAAAATAAAACAATAATAGAATGATAAGGTGACAACATGAGCATTGAGAGATTTTCTAAATTTTTATATATAGATAAATTTTTTTTATGTTTAAAATCGAATTTCTAAATTAATGTAATTAAATATTTAAATTTTTTTTAATTTTTATAAATATTATTAATTTTTGTATAATAAATAAAATAAAATTACAAAAGAATGATGAGGTGGTACGGATTGAGAGATTTTGCAACTTTTTATATATGGATTAATTTTATTTATGTTTATAAAATTTTTTTTAAATTATTTTAATTAAATATATTAAATTCTTTTAATTTGGAACTTTATCTCTACAAAAACTTGGGCACATATAATAGAAGCATCATTATATAACATATATTTTTTTAATAGTTCCGTACCTATGCACTCAATAATTTAAAATATAATTACTAACCTTAAAAAATATTTATTTCATTTTAATGTGTAAATATAAATCTCTAAAAATGTAAAAATTATCACCGTAATATAACACTATATTTAATTTAAAATTTTAATGAAATCCCATGAGTCTTCATTTCAACGGTATTAACTCATGGTTGACTTTTAATATATTTATTCTTTTATAAAAAATATAGAAAGAACCGATATAGAAGCATAGATTCGAGTCGAATCATTCGACAATCGGAAACATGTATCGAGTCGAAATACAAGGAAACAAATCTCATAAATCTTGCATCTCCGTCCAAATTTATATGCCCAAGAAATTTCATGTTACCTATATATATGTATATATAAGACCTAATTGGGCTTTACAACTATAATCTTACTGAAGTTCTCGTTCAGTATTATATAAGATATATTATTTGTATAACTAAATAATATAATTCATATAACAATAAAATTAGAACACCTCCATCCCGGAATTATCTCGAGACAAGAGTCTCAAAAATCACCTCCAAAAGGTGGCTACACGTGTCATAGCTCAAACACATTTATAGAAGAAAATAAATAATTTATTCCAAAATAATAGTGGTCCGCACCAAATGGCAAAACAAATACGTAAAGATCATAGTCACGGTAAATGAATAAAATAAATACGAAAATGCAAAATACAACTCATCGAGACCTCATGCACGCCTTTCGCATCAGTTCGCTGTGATCTTTCATGTTGTTGCTCAACCTCGTTGCTCTTTTTCCTTACCATATTCTGTCCATTTACGACAGCCAACCACAAATAAGGTGATTACAAAATACGCACTCAGTGAGATCAATACGTGTACGTACTTTGTGCCACATATTATCACACTCTCAACTGAACAACATAAATAATGATGGGTAAAAGTCCTATTTCCCCCTCATGTTTGTCTACTTCGCCTATACACCCCGCATGTTTCGCACTCATCCTACGCCGAGAAGCCCGTCGGGCCGGGCCGCGGGCCGAGATATCTAGGCTTGTTTAATTTCGGGCCGGCCCGAACCCGAACCCATTTCACCGGGTTATAAGCGGGTTCGGGCCGGGCTCGGGCCGAGCCGACCCAAATGACATCCCTACCATAACCCTTACACGGTACGACGTTGGCAGATCCACTGATCTGATTAACTCGACGTTCCGTCGCTCGAAAGGTTACCACAACCCCAACACGGTACAACGTCGGCAGATCCACTAATCTGACTAACTCGACGCTCCGTCGCTCAAAAGATTACCACAACCCCAGCACGGTACGATGTCTACCTAGATCTAAGTGTCACAATACTAACGTCATCAACTCGATACTCCTCACGTGATAAATCTCACCGACACGCTCGCACACGCTTTGTTCTGAAGGTTCGAATGTGAATTCTGTCAATCGAGCACACTAATAAGATATTCACTCGGCTTTAACACCGAACCAAAATATCGACGTTCTCTGACCCTAACACTTGGTCATACGTCAATTCTCTAGATAATCTATAGTCACTTATACAACTCATATACTTATCATCAATTTGCATACGATAAATCTAGGGTTTAATCAAATTCACTTGTTACATCTTACTTTTCCCATTATGATCCTATAATTCCTATGGTGATCATGCCTCATTTTAAAAGTATAATCTCTTCCATAAATCAACCATGAATTCAAAATTAGGGTGGAGAAAATCATCACCATAACTTCTCCGATGACTTGACGATTCTTGATATTATCGCTAACAACAACACCAATCAATTCTTCCCTATTATAGATCCATTCAATTAATCAATTTCCAAAATATAAATCTTCGAATTAAGGGAATAATCACATATTTAGAGATTTATCACAATCTCGATTAGAATCAATCCACGAAGAACGCGATAAAAAAATAAAAGATCCTTCTCATGTTTCTTCTTCCTCCCTCTGTTTTTCTTCTTCTCTCTTCTTCCCTTTTCTTTTTTTCTTCTCTTTTTTCTTTATTTCGGCGGCTACTCTCTCTCTCTCTCTCTCTAAACACTCGTGCAGCTGCCACTGTTTTTTTAAATTTTTATAACCTAATGTAATATATATATAAATATATGCCATATGTCGGTGTATCCACCGGCCTTCCTTTAATAATAGATCTCACAAAAATAATTGTTGTATTACTACATTCACATTAAAAGCCTGTAAAAAAATGTTATATTATATAGTTATGTAGTTATTTTGTAAATACCTAAAAGTTTAGTATCATAAAAGGAAAACAGAAAATAGTTATCTGACGACAATTCATTATTCTCCATTACAAAATACTAGCTCCCAAAACAAAGACGAAAAAGGGAGAAATAACCAATTTCCGTTCGTGATTAGATTCGCATCAAAAGTTGAAAGCAAAGGCATATCTCGGTGTGGATACTCTAGAGTCTTTGTACTTTCGGAGTTCAAATCCTACACTCGTTCGTATTCGCCAAAACACATAACTCTAAGAATTATTCTTCGTGTTTTGGTAAAACCTCGCTCGATGCCTTCTTGAAATATGATTGGATATGTATTTCAGTTGTTAAAAAACGCTTATGCTAATCCCCTAACAATCCAACTGTGGTATCAGAGCGTCTGGTCGTCCGTATTTAGGATTTAGGATCAATTTGGGCGAAAGAACGGATCAAAATCCGTCAAACATTGTGATTAGGGTTCAAGCCCGAGAGTTCAACTCGATCGAGGATCGAGTGGATCATCCCAAAAGGTGATCGCTCGATCGAGCCATGAGATAACTCAATCGAGTCGATAGAAATGTTAGCGGGCTTTCGTAAAATATGGCTTTGAAGTTCGATATCATGAAACTTTTTTCTGACAACCATCAGACCAAATAATGTTTCTGTTTAATCCCAAATAATTGAGTTCTGGTGATAAATTGTTTATCATTTAGCTTTTCTTTCAAATTAGACGTATGAATCGTTTATTGTTTACATGCAAAGGCTTGACAACCAAGACGCGTATAGTTTAAGAATTGGATTAATGTATATATTACATGTTTCTTGTTTATATGGAAAGGCCTGACAACTAGGAGGCATATAGTTCAAGAATTAGATTAATGTGTCCATAATATGAGATGTTTAGTGGGAGGAAACACTTAGTTCTTCTATACGCATGGACTACCCGTGGGACATGAACTTAATTGTTTTCCAACCATAAGATGAAAGGATGAACTCAACTATATTAATAGGAACAACTTGACAATCAAGTGACTATGCGATGCAGAGTTGCATGGTGATAGAATTTGTAATCAACCTACTTTATATGTTTAGTAAACGTCTTGACAACCAAGGGGCTCCGGCATATACAATTGTAGGTAGATTGTAATATGAAATTGGATTTATGATGTTACTGTAACATTGATTAGCATGCATATCATATAGATAAAAGTCCATGTCGTTATAAAATTCTGATGTTTATTCCCTACTGTTTATGTTTTCTTGTTTAATTGTTAACAGATTTCTTGAATATGTCCTCATTGTCCCTGCGTTCCATCCTCAAAATCCACAAGCTTGTTGGGGTTAACTTCGAGGATGGCAACACAATCTGAGGTTGGTTCTGATTCATGAGAAATTGATCAATGTGATTGATAAGCCCGCTCCTGCAGTCCCTTACCCCACAAATCCGGACACCATCAATGCTTTTGTGAAGCATTATGATAATTGCACTACGGTAAAGTGCATTATCTTGGCTTATCTTGGCATCGATGAGTGTTGAACTCCAAAGGCATCATGAGGATATGACTCATAAAAAATCATCGAACATCTTAAGAAGATGTATGGATCATAAAGTCGTGAGACAAGGTATCAGTTGTCGAAGACTTTTTTCTAAAGATGATAAGTCTTATGGAACAAGTTGAGAAGCTAGGGTGAAAGGATTACCAGAAGTAGTCATCCATAGAGGTGAAGGGATCCGGTTTTGTGTTGTTGGTGGGCCAATCCTCTTATGAGAAGAGAAAGGGCAAGAAAAGGTCTAGAACCAAGCAATGTGCACCTAAGAATGGTGTGAGCATAACCAAGGACAGTGCTAGTAAGGTCAACCGGTAAGATGGTGAGTGTTTCTTCTACAAGAAGAAGGGTCATTGGAAGAGAAACTGCAAGGAATACCTTGTATCTCTTGGTGACAAAAAAAAAGAGGTCAGACTTCCATGGAAAATATTTTCATGATATCTTTAACTATTATTGATTCATATAAATGTGTATTGGATACCAATAATAACTTTAACATATGCAATATGTTGCAGGGGCTGAGGATCAGTAGAAAGTTCAAGAGAGGAGAATTCAGTGAGAAGGTTGGAAATAGCACAATTGTTGTTGCTTTTTTCGTAGGATCGATTTCTCCTCTTTGTATGCATAAGAGCAAGACCTTATTATTAAAAAATGTTATTATGTTCTGAAATTTTTTCAAACATCATTTCCATTTCTATGTTAGACAAACATGGTTTTAAGACAATTTTCAGCGATAACATTTGCTCTATTTATCATGGCAATGATTTATGTGTGAATGGTTATCTTCAACAGGGTATATATATGTCTTACCTTATGTGAATGTTCAATCCATTAACATGCACGTTTCTGCTCATAAGAGAAAGTTAGATGATCCTCTAAATCAGACTTTCATTTGACATTGTAGACTTGGTCATATCGATGAGAAGAGAATCAACAGGTTGCATAAAGATAACCTTCTGGGCCATTATTATTATGAATCATATGCAACTTATGAGTCTTGTATGACGGGTAAAATGACCAAATCTCTGTTTACTGAAATCGGAGAGCTACAAAACTTCTAGGACTTATGCATACTGAAGTATGCAGACTTATGAAAGTTCAAGCTAAGGGTGGATATTTGTATTTCATCACTTTCACTAACGATATATCGAGAGTGTGATTTATGTATCTTATAAAACACAAATCTGAATCTTTTGAAATATTCAAGAGATTCCGTAGTGAAGTGGAGAAACAAACCAGAAAGAGTATCAAGGTGTTGAGGTTTAATTGGGATATAGAATATCTAAGTCATTGATAACATGTAATCCGTCATAGTATTTTCATGATTCTTAGGTCTAGTTTTGATTAGATTTCTTGGATTTTACCGAGTTATTGAGCATATTCGAGGACTTCATCTACTATTTCGTGTTGTGTAGGAAACAAAGACTTGAAGCAAACACGAAAGATTACGGCAAATCTACCCTGAAAACGTGACAAAGTGAGCAGAGGAGATATGTGCACGGCCACAGAAACAAACGGATCACCCGAGCATCGAGCGAAAGGAGCGGAAACAGCAAGTAAACACAGCCCTCTCGGGCTTGGAAGAGGCCCCGCTCGGGCTGCCAAATTCCAGCAAAGTTTGCACGAGTCGGGGAGCTGATTAGCACGCCCGGGTTGGTTGAAGACCAGGAGCCCGCTCGAGCATAAGAGGAGTCCAATCGGGCTGCACATTGGACTGACACATGACCAGAAAATGAAGCACGCTCGGGCACAAAAGGTGCCGCACGGGCTGGAAGAGCATGAGCCCGCGCGGTGGTGTGCTTGCCCGCGCGGGTCCCCTTTTTTCTTAACAAACTAATTTGAATTTTGAACGGGCTGAATTAAATGGGAACCACAAGGGGAAGCCACGAAGAGATTGGAAAAAGGAAGAGAACAAGGAAACGAACGAGGCCAAAGGAGAAGAGAGAGAGCACGGGCGAAGAAGGAGACTTCGGGAAATCGAAGGATTCTTCGGAGGTTACGCTCAGAGGATAGGGAAGATGAATATCTTACTGCGTTTGTATTTGTTTCTCTATGATTTCTGAGTAGTTCTCGTTGCCATTGGTTAGGGATGCCATTGTAAAGGATAGTTTGATTCGTTAATGCTTGATTTTGGTTCTGTTCAATGATATGGTTCGATATAGATATGTGCGTAATGCGTTCTTACTTTGTTGATTTCATGTTTAAATGAGACTAGATCCGTTCGAGTGAGATTAGACATGTTTGAATGAGATTAGAGATTCGTTTAGTCTTGAAAGAGTCAGACTTAAGTCTCGTGAATCAACCTTCGAATGAATTAGATTAATGAGAATCTGACTAGTCGGTTAATCTATTTAGGAACGGTAATAATCGAGGTAGAATTCCCATTGTTCATCATGCATATAAGTGTAGATTTACTACATCGGAAGGTGAGTACGATTATATCTTAGATAGAGGATTTAGGCTTGGAAGAGTCATCTCCGTTTATAGAGATTAAGTTCCCATCCAACATTAGAGGTCGAATTCCCTTATTGTTCTTCATGCATCTAGACGTTCCGCTACATAGTAATATGAGTGACGTTGATGCCCTAGGTAGAAGATTTAGGCTTGGAAGAGTCATTTCTAGCATTAGAGGTTGAATTCCCTATAGTTCTTAATGCATTTAGACGTTTCGCGCTACATCGGAAGATGAGTGACGTTGATTCCCTAGGTAGAGGATTAGATTTTGGTTCTCCATCGATTGATATAAACTGATTTCATGATCCATAGAAACATCCATTGCATTGTTCCGGTATTCCCGAAGCCCATGGTACTCTATCTTGTTGAGTCTAGCTTCATCATCCTTTATTATCTTTACTTTCATGTTTCATAATCTTATATTGATTGATCTCTTCTCGTGAATTCTTAGTTCTAACGTTGCACTCAGTCCTCAGAGTTCGACCCTGGTACTACACAAACCGTATACTTGCGGTAGAGTGGTCTAGGAAATTAAAACCTCTGATTTTCGCTCATCAAGTTTTTGGCGCCGTTGGCGGGGACTAGTTATGGTATTGGAATTAGGATTTCATTGAGTCGAGATCCAGTCAAGCTCGGGACGTTAAACAAGCGCTTATCGGGAGGCAACCCGACTTTTGCATTTTCTTTTTATTTCATTTTCAGAACTTATTCTTATTCTTTTTGCATTAATGTACTCGGTGAGATATTACGTTGTGTTTTCTCTTTTGGATTGTGTGATTCTTTTTCCCAGGTTTTTCGACTTCTATATCAACCATTATGGAGGAGACGCATACAACGTCCAGCCGCATCGCCAACTTATGGAGGAGACATACAACGTCCAGCCACATCACCAACTCGGGACAGCAAGATACACAAGGTGCACACGTTCTAACCCTTATTTTCCCGTAGTTTGGTATGCGAGATTCCCTTAGGTTTTGAACACCGATATGGTGTTTCATTCAAGTCTGGAGGAGTACTCGTCGAGTAACATGCATGTGATTAGGATTTTTCTTTTTAGGAATAAACGGATGGACATCTAGTACGAATTTTTGAGCTTTAGCCATTATTTTGCGACTTTGTCGAATCGTGAACAATAGTCTAGGTTTGCTAAGAAGTCTTTTGGATACCGATTAGTCGAGTAGTTGTGCTTGAAACCATGATCTATAGTTGCATTCACCTCCTAGGTTTCAGTACCAAGTATCGATATCTCCGTGTATACCAATTGATCTTTGCTTTGTTTGATATATTTTACCGTTCATTGATCATTAGATTCCACACGCTTATACTCCGCTGTCAATTTTATTTCTTGGATAAGTTTCTAACTATTTTCAGGTTTTCATTGACATGATCGAGATCGATGGTTCGGGTCTATGTGGTGGGTTGAGGCACTATTCTACGTCCTAAGGGTTAGAGTTGAGGCATAATCTTGAAAAAAAAAAGGTTCTTCAATGACGCACCTCTTCACTCCGTTAAGGTTACAAGACCTTATGAGTGTGCATAGGCACCCAGGGTCTAAGTAGAAAACCATCCCTCTTCGACTTCGACGTCCTAGAAACCGAGTGCGGATCTATAAAAAAAGAGAATAAAAACGAGAATACGAGTTTAATAATATCTCAAGCTTAGGGAAATTGTTATGGAGATTGCTTGGACGTTGTCTAGGGGTATGAAATAGACTTAGGTTATTGATAGGATTGCATGACTCGTGACTTTCGGTTAATATAAGTCTGTACTCGGTATGCTTAGGCTTACGTTCATGTGACGCGTTGTTTTGCATGATGGCTACCCCTTCAAAGTTTTCGTGCTAGTGTCCATTGTTGTTTAACTCTTCTTGTACTCGACTCTAGATTTGCTCGAGGACGAGCAAAGGTTAAGTCTGGGGGAGTTTGATAACATGTAATCCGTCATAGTATTTTCATGATTCTTAGGTCTAGTTTTGAATAGATTTCTTGTATTTTATCGAGTTATTGAGCATATTCGAGGACTTCATCTACTATTTTGTGTTTTGTGTAGGAAACGAAGACTTGAATCAAACATGAAAGATTACGGAAAATCCACCCCGAAAACGTGACAAAGTGAGCAGAGGCGATATGTGCACGACCACGGAAGCAAATGGATCACCTGAGCATCGAGCGAAAGGAGCGAGAACAGCAAGTAAACACAGCCCTCTCGGGCTTGGAAGAGGCCCCGCTCGGGCTGCCAAATTCCAGCAAAGTTTACACGAGTCGGGGAGCTGATTAGCACGCACGGGTTGGCTGAAGACCATGAGCCCGCTCGGGCATAAGAAGAGCCCGCTCGGGCTGCACATTGGACTGCCACATGACCAGCAAATGAAGCACGCTCGGTCACAAAAGGAGCCCCCACGGGTTGGAAGAGCATGAGCCCGCGCGGGTGGTGTGCTTGCCCGCGCGAGTCCCCTTTTTTCTCAACAAACTAATTTGAATTTTGAACGGGCTGAATTAAATGGGAAACACAAGGGGAAGCCATGAAGAGACTGGAAAAAGGAAGAGAACAAGGACACGAACGAAGCCAAAGGAGAAGAGAGAGAGCTTGGCCGAAGAAGGAGACTTCGGGGAACCGAAGGATTCATCGGAGGTTACTCTCGGAGGATAGGGAAGATGAATATCTTACTGCATTTGTATTTGTTTCTCTATGATTTTTGAGTAGTTCTAGTTGCCATGGGTTAGGGATGCCATTGTAAAGGATAGTTTGATTCGTTAATGCTTGATTTCAGTTTTGTTCAATCGTATGGTTCGATAGGTTATAGATATGTGTGTAATACGTTCTTACTTTGTTGATTTCCTGTTTGAATGAGACTAGATCCGTTTGAGTGAGATAAGACATGTTTGAATGAGATTAGAGATTCGTTTAGGCTTGGAAGAGTCAGACTTGAGTCTCGTGAATCAACCTTCGAATGGATTAGATTAATGAGAATCTTACCAGTCAGTTAATCTATTTAGGAACGGTAATAATCGAGGTAGAATTCCCATTTTTCACCATGCATCTAAGTGTAGATTTACTGCACCGCACGGTGAGTACGTTTATATCTTAGATAGAGGATTTAGGCTTGGAAGAGTCATCTTCGTTTATAGAGGTTGAGTTCACATCCGACATTAGAGTTCGAATTCCCTATTGTTCTTCATGCATCTAGACGTTCTACGTTACATAGGAATATGAGTGATGTTGATTCCCTAGGTAGAAGATTTAGGCTTGGAAGAGTCATTTCTAGCATTAGAGGTTGAATTCCCTATAGTTCTTAATGCATCTAGACGTTCCGCGCTACATCGGAAGATGACTGACGTTGATTCCCTAGGTAGAGGATTAAATTTTGGTTCTGCATCGATTGATATAAACTGATTTCATGATCCATAGAAACATCCATTGCATTGTTCCGGTATTCCCAAAGCCCATGGTACTCTATCTTGTTCAGTCTAGCTTTGTCATGCTTTATTATCTTTACTTTCCTGTTTCATAATCTTATATTGATTGATCTCCTTCTCATTAATTCTTAGTACTAACGTTGCACTCAGTCCCCAGAGTTCAACCCTGGTACTACACGAACCGTATACTTGCGATAGAGTGGTCTAGGAAATTAAAACCTTTGATTTCCGCTCATCAGTCATGATTTCTCGATCATCTAAGACAAAATGGGATTTGTCACAGTGGATTTCTCCCGGGACACCTCAACATAAAGGTGTATCCGAAAGGAAAAAGCATAATTTAGTAGATATAGTCCGATCCATGATGGGGTTCATAGATCTTCCAATAAATTTATGGGGTTATGCTTTAGAAGTGACGAAATATCTTTTGAAAAAAGTTCCCACTGAATCCGTCTCTAAGACACCATATGAAATATAGAAAGGACGAAAGCACAACTTGAAACACATAAGGGTTTGGGATTGTCCTGCGTTTGTAAAGAGAGTGCAATGAGATAAGATAGATACTAGATATGATAAGTGTAGATTCATCGGTTATCCTAGGGAAACTATGAGATATTATTTCTACCACCTTTTTAAGTACAAAGTGTTTGTAGCCACAATTGCAACCTTTATGGAAAATGAATTTCTTAAAGAAGAAAATCATGGTGGAGAAATAGTTCTTGATGAAATTCAAGAACCCAATGAACCAGCGCAAGCTCTAGGACATCAAATGTTCAAGTGAGCAACCTTGATTGGGTGATCTATTGTTGAACCCAAGGGCTCCATCTTCAAATGTTGAAGTGAGAGAGCCCGTTCAAAAACAAATTCAAGAACATGTTCAAGAACAAGTTCAACAAGACATTCCGGTGCATGTAGGACCTATTGCACAAGCCTATTTGAGAAGGTCTACTCATTCTCGATGTACGCTTGAAAGATTGAATCTAATGGTACCAGAAGCTATACAAGGTCCATATTCCGAGAAATGGTGGAAAGCCATGGAATCTGAAATGGAATCTATGAAGATCAATGAAGTATGGATTTTGATTGATCCTTCTAAGACTTCCAGACCAATTGGTTGTAAATGGTTTTACAAGAAGAAGATTGAAAAGGATGGGCAATTAGAGACTATAAAGGTTATAGTTAACGTGAAGGTATTGACTATTAAGAAACATTCTCCCCTGTCACAATGCTTAAACTTGTTCAGATTCTGCTTGCAATAGTTGCATAATATGATAGATATGACAAATGGACGTGAAAATAGCTTTTCTTAACGGAGAGCTCTAGAAAGAAGTCGACTCAACCTAAGGGTTTCACGTTGCCATCTCAAAGTGGCATGGTGTGCAAGCTTCAAAGATTCATCAATGGACTTAAGCAAGCTTTTCGGAGCTGGAACATTCTCTTTAACAAAATAGTTGAAGGGTTCAACTTTGTTAGATGCAAAGAAGAACCTTGGGTGTACAAGAAGGTTAGTGGGAGCACGATTGTCTTCCTTCTGCTATATGTAGATGACATATTGCTCATAGGGAATACCAGCCTTGCAAAAGACAGAGTTATGGTTGTCTGATAAGTTCTCCATGAAGAATTTGGAGAAGTGACCTATATTCTCGGAATAAAGATCTATAGCGATAGATCGAAGAGATTGATTGGACTGTCCCAGTCCCAGTACATTGACAGTTTCGTAAGATGATATAACTTGGAAATTCTAAGAAAGGCTATTTTGTGATATGCATTGGAATTACTCTCTCTAGGGAGAATTGTCCTAAGACCCGAGAATAGAGAGAACACATGATTGATATCCCATATGCTAGTGCAGTAGGAACCATTATTTATTCCATGACATGTACTATGTCTGACGTAGCCTACCTGCTAGGTGTAGCGAAAAGATATCAGACGGATCCTGGTGAAAGACACTAGAAGTTTGTAAAGACGATCCTTCAGTACTTGAGAAGGCTAAAGACTAGTTCCTCATATATGAAGTTCTAGCTTGGAGTTACAAGGGTTTACTAATGCGAGTTTCTCGACAGGAAAGGATGATAGGCAATCCATTTCAGACTTTATGTTTTGCCTGAATGAAGGAGCAACAAGGTGGAAAAGTTCCAAGCAGGTTACGATAGTTGATTTGGTCACTAAAGGAGAATACATAGCTGCATGTGAGGTAGCTAAAGATGCGGTTTGGATGATAAAGTTCATAGATGAACTTGGTGTGGTACCTTCGATAAATGAACCTATTCTTTTATTGTGTGATAACACCGGGGCTATAACCCATGCAAAGAAACCAATGTCTCATCAGAAATCGAAGCATGTTCTACAGAAGTACCACCTTATTCGAGAAATCATTGAGCATGGGGATGTTCAAATCTAGAAAACGCAACAAATTCGTTCACGAAGGCGCTTGGGTCAAATGAGTTTTACAAGCTTAATATGAGGACTGGATTGAGGGACATGGCGAGCTGGAACTAGTTGTAACACATGTTAGATATTGTTGTAGAGACTAGTAGCGAGTTATGTATTAGTTTTGAAAATCATTTTATTTTATGTGATATTATATTTTTATCATTTGATGATTGTGATAGGTGTATGATAGAGTCCATGATTAAATCTAGAAACTTGATGTAATGATAGAGATCATAATAAAGAGAATCAAGTCTTGGTAAGAGTTCGTCTAAACTTTTCTTGTACAATATGTATGTGATGGTTTCTATGGTGATAGAAATTAGTAGATCTATTTTACTAAATCATATATGTGGGTGATTGACGTGTGGAAACGCGAGTTATAAATTAACCTAGTCCACTTCACCGCAAGTATACGGATCTTGTAGTACCAGGGTCGATCTCAGGGACTAATACAACTAAACTAAGAACAAAACTAAACTAGGAAGGAAGGTGATAGGAGGGGATATGGTTCTAATGGTCCTAAATCTATCCTAATGGAGACAACGGAACGAGGGTAAAGATGAACTAGATATGATGAATACTACGGGTGTACGGGATACCGGATATTGCATACACGAACGACAAAAGATAATAGATCTACAACCTACTCTTGACAACAGGAAATTCATGCTCTACGGTTGAGGAGTGATTCTTCCGAGCCTAAACCTCCTAACCATGGATACATGCAACCCTGCCTTCCGACAGCCGATTAACACGTACCATGGCAGCATTAAGACCGCAATCACTATCCCTAAGTTGGCTAACCGACCGGTCAGATTCTCATTAGCCAAAGCTTAATCTACTACTTAGCGGACCGGATTCGTTCCTTAACCTTCCAGCAAGGTTCGATATCCATTGTTGTTGAGCGGTCAGCACTAACATATGATTGATATTGCTAAGCATAGAACCGTAAATCAAGAGTAAAAATCATAAAACTAAGCATTAAAGAAGATCATCGTACATAAATCCAAATCCGATAACCCTACCCGCAGTAGGGACTCTACTCACTCATGGAATACATGAAAACAGAAGATAACACAGACCAATACATGATAAAACCCTAAGGAACTCGATGCCTCGACCTTCCCTAATGCGTTACCGGTGTACGGATTGGTGCTTCTCTTCTTCTCCGATGCTTCCCGAGCTTTCCCAGATGTTCTCCAGTGCTTTCTTTCCCTGTTCGTCGCCCCCCTTGCCCTAGATCTCTTCCTTTCCTTTTATTTGCTCGTTTGAAACTTAGATCTAGGTTGTTACGGATTACGCGGCCCGCTCGGGCAGTGGTGTTGCCCGGTCGGGTAAAGGCTTGCCCGACCGTGTTGAACGTTGCGCCCGATCGGGTAGTGATCACCCGATCGTGTGGTTGAGGGGCCCGAGTCGCGTAAACTTACGAGGCAGAATGGATGGCTGATTGCCCGAGCGGGTATTCAGAACTCGCCCGATCGGGTAGTGATCACCCGATCTCCTTGTTCATGTGCCCGGTCGTGTAATCTTGCATGAACAAACCCCGTAGACTTTACCCGAGCGGGTGGAGAATAGTGCCCGGTCGGGCACCATTGTGATCTTGATATTCCTCTTTTCCGCTCGTTGCTCGGATGTTCCTTTGGGTTCTGGAGCTCGGTCTCGGCTCTGAGTAGATTTTCCTTCAAATCTTGTGGTTTTTAACAGGAATCCTTCATTTTGATCTCATTTAGGCCTTGTCGCCTATAAACCTGAAAACCAACAAAACGGGTGTGTGAAGCTCAAAATAGAATCGGATAAGTATGTAGACGATGTAAGAATCATGCGAAAATGATGTAAAAACCTATCCTAATAATGATACACTTTCAGTGTTATCAGTGATACACATTGAGATGTGACCATTTAACTGGCCTAAAAGGAGAATTCTTAATGGTTAAGTTAACAATAATCTATCATTAAGATTTCTCTAGAGGATTGGATTGTTAGATCTTTCCTTAGACTTGAGATCAACATAGTATCTGGTATTCTATCTATTATTCTTTGATTCTAGACACCTAGTATATTTCTATACTAGCTGGATAGATATTGTGAGTGATTAGATGCTTACGTAGTTAGTGAACGATCAAGATGAGATCCGTCAACTCTTGGTATGAGTGTCGAGCTCTATGTTGTCAGCTATCATAACGACTATAACAAATCCGCGGACGGGGTTACATGAATGAATGAAGAAAGCAGCTTCTTGGGTTAATTCACTAGTCGGTTATGATTGGCATGAAATGTAGTTGATAATCCTTAAGGATTGACAGTAAAAACCATGCCTAGGATTTATCCGGAACTGTAAAGACTGAAGGAAATACTAATATCATCTTTTACCACGGTTCGTTGTGAGTAAATTTGTAACTTGTATGAGTAAGGATGTTACTTCATGCTATCTGGTTATTTAGGAGTTTTGCTAGACGCCAACCTCGATTAGTTAATTAGTACAAACTAATTAGCTACCGGTTTAGTGATGAACCTATGAGGTCACACATTCACAAGTGTTTCGTTCTTTGTGTATGATTGTAAGACAATCTGTGTGGGATGCGATTATATTTGTTTGCTAACACCGACGAATATTATCGTATTTGATTTTATCTTTGAGGGTTGTACCTCGGATGTACGGACATGTATGTGTATGGAGATACATGTACTTAGACTATTTGAGATATTAAATAGTCATGGGGCTATTTTGTAAATATCTGAAAGTTTAGTATTATAAAAGGGAAACAAAATACAGCTCTCTGATGACCATTTATTATTCCCCATAACAAAACCCTAGCCCCCAAAACAGAGACGAAGAACGGAGAAAGAACTGATTCTCGTTCGTGATCAAATTTGCATCAAAAGTTGAAAGCAAAGGCAAATCTCGATATGGATACTTTAGAGGCTTCGTACGTTCAGAGCTCAAATCCTACACTCGCCCGTATTCGCCAAAATAAGTAACTCTAAGAATCGTTCTCCGTATTTTGGTGAAACCCCGTATAACCCCTTTCTATAATCGATTGTTAAAAAATGCTTCCGCTAACCGGCTAGCAACCCAACACACATTTCAATTCAATTTGTGATGCATATTGAACATCTCATTTCATTGTTTTGTATTATTCATTCATTCAAATAAATTGGAAACTTTTTGTGAGATAATATAAAAATAGATAATCTTATGAGTTTTGAATAGTTAAGCATTATAATTTTTCATTTTAAAAGCATACAGTATAAACTTTTAACGAACTCTCATATATATGAAAATACCTTGATATTTAATATTGGATTTAATTCATTGTATATCGATATATAAAAGAAATTTTGTTTCAGAATCCAAGAAATTAGGGACTTCCCTCATATAGAACATTCTCAATTACTAAATTAAATTCCAACGTATTTTCATCCAAAATTAATAGATTTAATAATATAAAATTAATAAATAAAATAATTTAATATATATATATATATATATTATGATAACAGTTTTTAACTTTGTATCATTTTTGTGATTCACGATAAATAGTTTAGCATTTAAAATCATTTGTAATGTGAAATATTATCCTTTTTCTTCGATGACTCATTTGATTAAATTAAATTAAACAGAATTTAATTTTATAAAAAAAATAAATAAATGTTTACTCATTCATAAAAATATAAAATATAATTCACGCTATGTCTATTTATATGTTTTACAAGGGGCGACTTCAAAAATACCCTTTAACTGCTAATAGGACTCCAATCATACCTTTTTTTAAAAAAAATCAACTTTAATTATATCCTTAAATTATTGATAACCCATATTAATTCTTTAATTAATCGACAGTTTTTCTCTCTCCTCCAAAACACCTTGATTTCCCTCTCTCCTGCGGTGCAAAAATTACAGTTCTCCCACATAATATTAGATTCGATGCGAGTAGCTTGAAATCAGCATCAAATTCGTCGCATGTAGCTTGAAATTGACATTAGATTCATCGCAAATAGGTTGAAATCGTTTGTTGTTAACAAAGCAGCTTGCAATTAAGCACGCTCCGAAAAAAAACCAGGAATGTATAGTGAGTTTTTCGTGTTTCTCTTCTATTTTTCGTGTTTTTTATGTGAATTGGGTAAGCCGAATGAGTAATGAGTAATATGTATAGATTCGATTCTCACTTTTTTCAAAATGAGTCTTATATTGATGTAGTGAAAACGAGTTATATTTATTGAAATATCAAATGATCGCAATGAATGATAGTCTCGTTGAGTCGCACGGTCGCACTGGGTCACAGAGTCATATTGAAAGACATGGCCGCAGTGGGTCACAGAGTCTCACAAAGTCGCACGGTCGCACTAGGTCACAGAGTCTCATCGAGTCGCAAGGTCGCACTGGGTCATAAAGTCTCATCGAGTCGCACGGTCGCATTGGGTCATAGAGTTTCAACGAGTCGAACGGTCGCACTGGGTCACAAAGTCTCCTCAAGTCCAATGGTCGCACTGGGTCACAGAGTCTCATCGAGTCGCACAGTCGCATTAGGTCATAGAATCTTATCGAGTCGCACGGTCACACTAGGTCACAGAGTTTCATCGAGTCGCATGGTCACATTGCGTCATAAAGTCTCTTCGAGTCGCACGGTGGCACTAGGTCACAAAGTCTCATCGAGTCGTACGGTCGCACTAGGTCATAGAGTCTTATCGAGTTGCACGATTGCACTTGGTCACAGAGTCTTATCGAGTTGCACGGTCGTACTTGGTCATAGAGTCTCGTCGAGTCCAACGGTTACATTGGGTCAAAGAGTCTCATCGAGTCGTACGGTTGAACTGGATCACAGAGTCTCATCGAGTCGCATGGTCGCACTAGGTCATAGAGTCTCATCGAGTCATGCAGTCGCACTGGGTCACAGAGTCATATTGAAACACATGATTACACTAGGCCACAGATTTTTATCGAGTCGCACTGTCGCAGTGGATCACAGAGTCTCATCTAGTTGCACGGTCACACTGGGTCATAGAGACATATTGAAACACAGGGTCACACTAGGTCATAGAGTCTCATTGAGTCGTACGATCGCACTGGGTCACAGATTCATTTTGAATTTGAAACACATGGTCCAATTAGGTCACAAAATTTACCATCTTTTATGTTTTTTCATAGGTGTGATGGATTCGGTGGATGAGAAAATGACACTAATTTATTTTTTTGTATGATGGTAAATGGGAAAAAACGTAAATGGAGAATCTAAATGGGTTGGTAGAGTTTAGAAAACTAGAAAGTATTATTCGATTGTATATAGTCTGACATACCAGCAACTTATTGATTAGTTATACGCAAAGATGATGATGGAAAAAAATGCAACGAAGTTGAAGTTAAGCTATTTACCCAATATTTTTGAAAATAGGAAGCCAACCTATATAATGAATGACAAGCATCTTATTTGTTATCTGTTCGATCACATAAGAGGAATTCGACCACTGTTGTATGTGGAGATAGAATCGGCAAGTGTGAAGTGTGAAATGAAAATTTAAGGGAAGTTGAACCTCTAATGCCTTCTTTTGGAAGCATTGCTAGAGAAGGTGAGGATGGAGGTGTTATAGATTATGATGATTGTGTTATTATAGGTTCAAATAACAAAAATAGAGTTAGGAGTAATTCGACGAAAACAATAAATATTTTGGATTCGGATAATTCTGATTGTGAATATATCAGCGGGTTAAGAGAAGATGGTGGTTTTGAAATTAATGTGGTAGTTGATGAAGTTTTTTGTGGTAGTAATAAAGTTGATACTGATGCGCCAACAGAGCATAAGGATGGTGATGGTGAGAATAATTTTGAAATGTTAGTTTACGAGAAGGCAAAAAGTGAAAATAATATCTACAAGTTCAAAGATGGATTGCAACTTAAAATTGGGCAAGAGTTTGATAGCAAGAAGGATGTACATGGATTTGTTAGAAATGGTTCAATTGAAGCTTGTTTTAGATATAAAACATTGAGTTCTGATTCGAAGTTGTGGGAAGTACGATGCAAGTTTGCAAGAAGTGGTTGTAAATGGAAAATATGCATTAAAGCAATCCCGAATTCCAAACGGTTAAGTGTGAGAACACACTATCCCATTCATAACTGTTCACATGTATCTAAATTGACAGAAGCTACAAAGCGTACAACGCAATTGGTTAAGGATTATTTGAATGAGGATTAAGGGTGAAAGGTACAACTTATTAACCACTAATGGGTTCGAGTCAATAAATTCAACGTTGAAGATGTCAAAAAAGTTTTCGATCCTAAGGCTTTGAGATATTTGTTTGTGAAAGACAATGCATGATTCAATAGGTATAGGTTGGAAGCAACTACTGGTGATGATTCTCAAAAGTTACCATCTTATGTTGAGAAAACGTTACATGAACGGTTTGGACAGGTATCAAAGTATGAGGTTGTTGAATTGAACGAGCTGAGTGATAAGTATGGGGTGAGAAATGAGATGGATAGAAGATTTGTATTAAATCTTCAAAAAAGAACGTGTGACAGCAAAATGTTTGATGTGGATAAATATCCATGCAGTCACACAATTGCGGCTACACATAAGGTTGGCAAATGTCACAAGATACCAGATCTATGTTCAACATACTACCTACGAGAGACATGGCATTTGGCTTATCGAGAAACCGTGTATCCAATTCCTGATTACAGTGATTAAAACATTCTTCCTCAATATACCGCAGTTATGGTTCTACCTCATATGTTGGCTGAGAAACAAAAAAGGAGGCCTAAAGAGAATCGTTATGCTCGACCCGATGAGGCTCAGAGAAAAACCCCATCTTCGTCGAGACAAACGGGTTCAAATGCCAGCATCATTAACAGTGTTTGGAACGTAACAACCGAGACAATACCAACTTCAAAAAAAAAAAAGAAATGTTTGTTAGTTTGTAATATTATATTATTTGTATTATTTGGATTAAACCTTGGTGACTTTCATCATTATAATTCGATAAACTTTTCAATTTCGCATCTAGTTTTCCTCATTAAAAGTTTAAGCACTATTATGACCTTTGCGACTTAAGCGACCGTTGCGACCCATGCGACCCTTGCAATCCTTCCAACCCATGTGATCCATGTGACCCTTATGACTAACTGTTTCAATGTTATACTCTTGTCTTTTCGAATGCCACATATGCCTTTTTCGACGGCCACACTCATGACCTCTGTGACCCTTACAACTCGTCGTTTCGATGTCAGACTCCTGTCTTTTTCGACACTCTCTACCCATCCATCTCTGTTACCCCTGTATTTAAAGGTTCATCAAGTTCTCTAAGTCTCACCATCTCACCCATTTGAGATGATATTGAATCGAGAGAATCCCATCTCTCTCCTCTCTTCATCTACATCCTAATCCTAAATTCTCTGAAAAATCTTTGTGACCTTCGTCACGAAGGTCACATGGTGGACGCAAGGCATCGTGCTATCTATGTGTTACTCAAAGTCTTGGTAATTGTCGAACTCAGTCTTTATGCAGATACACACAAGTCTTTACAACATGGATGGTGGACATTGTGATGTATCTACATTATATAAGGTCTTGGTAATCGTCAGACACAAACATCGTGTTGTATCCGCTTTACTAAAGGTCAGGGTTGTAGGTGATCTCGGAGAAGGTGTAGAGTAAACTCAACAAATTTGACCTTTGTGACCTTATGTAACCTTTTTCTTTCCTTTTTAAACCTTTGTGACCTTTTGCAACCTTCTTTTTCTTTCCCTTTTGTAACATTTGTGTCCTTTGTCAATCATTAAAAATAAATCCATATTTAAACGTTAAAAATGTCTTATTTTTTATCTATTGTTCGTAGTTACGTGAAATTCATAAAATCATCGACCCTCAATTGGCATCAAGAAGAATGAATAAATTAGAATCAATTTAAACGAGAACCCATCCGATTCATGAAACCCAATATGACCCTTGTGCGACTATCAATTGAAATAAATTAGAATCAAGTTTAAACGAGAATCCATCCGACTCATGCAACCCAATATGACCCTTGTACGACCATCAATTGGAATAAATTAGAAACAAGTTTAAACGGGAATCAATCTGACTCATGTAACCCAATATGACCCTTGTACGACCCTCAATTGGATTAAATTAGAATCAATTTTACACAGGAACTCATCCAACTCATGTGATCCAATATGACCCTTGTGCGACCCTTAATTGGATTAAATTAGAATCAAGCTTAAACGGGAACCCATCCGAATCGTACGACTACATATGACTCTTGTGTGACACTTAATTGGATTAGATTAGAATCAAGTTTAAACGGGAACCCATCCGACTCATGCAACCTAATATGACCCTTGTACGACCCTCAACTTGATTAAATTAGAATCCAGTTTCGAATCATACGACTACATATGACCCTTGTGCAACCCGCAATTGGATTAAATTAGAAATAAGTTTAAACGGGAACACATCCGACCCAATGCGACCCTGTTAATTGGAACAAATTATAAAGACTCATGCCATGCGATCCAGACGACTTATGCGACCCATGCGACTCATGCGACCCATGTGACTCATGTGGCTCGTTGTTGCAATGTCAGACTCCTATCTTCCGACCCAAGTGACCCTTCTGACCCATGTGACTCTTGTGACTCATCATTTCGATGTCAAACTCCTATCTTCTGAACCATGTGATCCTTTCAACCCATGTGACTCTTATGACTCGTCATTTCGTTGTCAGACTCATATCTTCTAACACATTTCTATAAGTATATGTCTAGGTCTCCTCTCTTGGTGACCTTTGTCGCGAAGGTGACATGGTTGATGGAAGGTATAGTGATGTCTATGAATTACTAATTGTCTTGGTAATCGACGGATTTGGTCTCTATGCAGTCATTCACGAGTTGCATTGGTGACCTAGGTGATGGTGTTGGGTCACTCTTGAAATGTGGCTAAAAGGCGAAGTACATGGCAGGAGATAACTCTAGACTGCAATACCAAACAAGAAAAACAAGAAGACTAGAAGACGGAGTACATGGCAGGAGATAACTCTCGGCTAATGAACTATCCACATTAAGAATCAATATAGACAATACTATCAAGAATATCGACATTTGAACAAATGTTAAAGTCTTTGTGTCATGCTTATGTTATCGACATTAAGAATCAATGTAGACAATAATATCAATAGTATTGACATTTGAACAAATGTTAAATGTATCATTTTGATTAGATTTTGTCTTTTCATCCTTATAAATCCATAAATTCGTCGAGTTCACATCTATTGATCCATATATGGGACCAAGCGACCCATGCAATCTATGTGACCCTCAATTAGCATTAACTAGTTTAACATTGTAAATGTATTATTTTGATTGGTTTTTGTCCTTTAATCCTTATAAATCCATAATTTGTCAAGTTAGCATCTAGTGATCCATATATGCGACCAAGAGACCAATTCGAGCCATGCGTTTCTTTTTAAAAATGCCATTATCAAAATATTTGAGTTGTAGATGTCTAATTAAGAATCAATGTAGACAACGATATCAATAAAATCGACATTTGAACAAATGTTAAATGTTTTTTTTTATTTCTCAAACTCATCCGACGGGTTCTTAAAACACTACTCTCACTTTTTAAACATAGGCATTCGTTCTACACTTCTTGCGACACATGAGTCAAAATCCATTTTAACCATTTATTGACGTTGTAAATATATTATGTTGATTGGTTTTTGGCCTTTAATCCTTATAAATCCATGAATTCATCGAGTTAGCATACTGATTCATATATACGAACAAGGGACCCATGTGATCCTAAATTAGCATTAATTAGTTTGAAATTGTCAATGTATTATTTTTATTGTCTTTTGTCCTTTAATACTTATAAATCCATAAATTCTTAAAGTTAGCATCTATTGATCCATATATGCGAACAAGCGACCCATACGACCCTTAATTGGCATTAATTAATTTGACATTATAAATGTATTATTTTGATTTGTTTTTGTCTTTTAATCCTTATAAATCCATAAATTCATCGAGTACGCATCTATTGTTCCATATATGCGACCAAGCGACCCATGCGACCCTCAATTGGTATTAATTAGTTTGACGTTGTAAATGTATTATTTTGACTGGTTTTTGTCATTTAATCCTTATAAATCAATAATTCTTCGAGTCTGCATCTATTGATCCATATATGCGACCAAGCAACCCATGCGACATTGTAAATGCATTATTTTCACCGTGCGACCCATAAATTAGTTTGACACTATAAATGTATTGCTTTCACCAAAATTTCCGCCGAACTTTTCACCAAAATTTCAAAAAACATAACAGTGTAGTCAAAGTTGGTCACAACTTTCCTTTTCCGTGGATTCGATGTTAGGGTCATATGTTTTCGAATTCCAACGTTCTCTTTTTCGAATAACGAAAAATGTATCTCTAACTCTCATCATCTTCCACCCATCTTTCGCTCGAATAATTATAATCTCCCGGCTTTGAAAATTCCAAACCTCCTTCATTTCGTCCAACTCATTCTTTCGAGCTATTTAGAGAACTACCTCTTAATCCCCTTCATCTGTCTCTCTGGCGGTATGTTACATTAAGAGAATGTATAGATTTGATTTTGTTTTTGCTTTTTTGTTACAGGATATTCCGAGGAAGTTCTTCGATGAGAAAAGGTGTGGTCAGTAGATTTGAGACCCGTGGGTTGTGGTGGGGGTAGTATTAGTAGGGGTTAAATAAACTTTTGTCACGAAAATAGAAAAAAGAGGGATGTTCCCTCACATTTTGACCTTTGTAACTTTTGTGCAGGTATCCTAATGTTGCAAAGTATTTGGAGAAAGAGGAACTTAATCTCGTTAAGTGGACAAGATGCAAATTTAAGGGTGAAAGGTACAACTTATTAACCACTAATTGGTTCGAGTCAATAAATTCAACGTTGAAGATGTCAAAAAAGTTTTCGATCCTAAGGCTTTGAGATATTTGTTTGGGAAAGACAATGCATGATTCAATAGGTATAGGTTGGAAGCAGCTATTGGTGATGATTCTCAAAAGTTACCATCTTATGTTGAGAAAACGTTACATGAACGGTTTGGACAGGTATCAAAGTATGAGGTTATTGAATTGAACGAGTTGAGTGATAAGTATGGGGTGAGAAATGATATGGATAGAAGATTTGTATTAAGTCTTCAAAAAAGAACGTGTGAAAAACCCCATCTTCGTCGAGACAAACGGGTTCAAATGCCAGCATCATTGACAGTGTTTGGAACGTGACAACCGAGACAATACCAACTTAAAAAAAATTGTTTGTTAGTTTGTAATATTATATTATTTGTATTATTAGTTTGTAATATTATATTATTTGTATTATTTGGATTAAACCTTGGTGACTTTCATCATTATAATTCGATAAATTTTTCAATTTCGCATCTAGTTTTCCTCATTAAAAGTTTAAGCACAATGGTGACCTTTGCGACTTAAGCGACCGTTGCGACCCATGCGACCCTTGCAATCCTTCCAACCCATGTGATCCATGTGACCCTTATGACTAGTCGTTTCAATGTTATACTCTTGTCTTTTCGAATGCCACCTATGCCTTTTTCTACGGCCACACTCATGACCTCTGTGACCCTTACAACTCGTCGTTTCGATGTCAGATTCCTGTCTTTTTCGACACTCTCTACCCATCCATCTTTGTTACCCCTGTATTAAAAGGTTCATCAAGTTCTCTAAGTCTCACCATCTCACCCATTTGAGATGATATTGAATCGAGATAATCCCATCTCTCTCCTCTCTTCATCTACATCCTAATCCTAAATTCTCTGAAAAATCTTTGTGACCTTCGTCACGAAGGTCACATGGTGGACGCAGGGCATCGTGCTATCTATGTGTTACTCAAAGTCTTGGTAATCGTCGAACTCAGTCTCTATGCAGATACACACAAGTCTTTACAACATGGATGGTGGACATTGTGATGTATCTACATTATATAAGGTCTTGGTAATCGTCAGACACAAACATCGTGTTGTATCCGCTTTACAAAAGGTCAGGGTTGTAGGTGATCTCGGAGAAGGTGTAGAGTAAACTCAACAAATCTGACCTTTGTGACCTTATGTATCCTTTTTCTTTCCTTTTTAAACATTTGTGACTTTTTGCAACCTTCTTTTTCTTTCGCTTTTGTAACAGTTGTGACCTTTGTCAATCATTAAAATTAAATCCATATTTAAACGTTAAAAATGTCTTATTTTTCATCTATTGTTCGTAGTTACGTGAAATTCATAAAATCATCGACCCTCAATTGGCATCAAGAAGAATGAATAAATTAGAATCAATTTAAACGAGAACCCATCCGATTCATGAAACCCAATATGACCCTTGTGCGACTATCAATTGAAATAAATTAGAATCAAGTTTAAACGAGAATCCATCCGACTCATGCAACCCAATATGACCCTTGTACGACCATCAATTGGAATAAATTAGAAACAAGTTTAAACGGGAATCAATCTGACTCATGTAACCCAATATGACCCTTGTACGACCCTCAATTGGATTAAATTAGAATCAATTTTACACAGGAACTCATCCAACTCATGTGATCCAATATGACCCTTGTGCGACCCTTAATTGGATTAAATTAGAATCAAGCTTAAACGGGAACCCATCCGAATCGTACGACTACATATGACTCTTGTGTGACACTTAATTGGATTAGATTAGAATCAAGTTTAAACGGGAACCCATCCGACTCATGCAACCTAATATGACCCTTGTACGACCCTCAACTTGATTAAATTAGAATCGAATTTCGAATCATACGACTACATATGACCCTTGTGCAACCCGCAATTGGATTAAATTAGAAATAAGTTTAAACGGGAACACATCCGACCCAATGCGACACTCTTAATTGGAAAAAATTAGAAATACTCATGCCATGCGATCCATACGACTTATGCGACCCATGCGACTCATGCGACCCATGTGACTCATGTGGCTCGTTGTTGCGATGTCAGACTCCTATCTTCCGACCCATGTGACCCTTCTGACCCATGTGACTCTTGTGACTCATCATTTCGATGTCAAACACCTATCTTCTGAACCATGTGATCCTTTCGACCCATGTGACTCTTATGACTCGTCATTTCGTTGTCAGACTCATATCTTCTAACACATTTCTATAAGTATATGTCTAGGTCTCCTCTCTTGGTGACCTTTGTCGCGAAGGTGACATGGTTGATGGAAGGTATAGTGATGTCTATGAATTACTAATTGTCTTGGTAATCGACGGATTCGGTCTCTATGCAGTCATTCACAAGTTGCATTGTTGACCTAGGTGATGGTGTTGGGTCACTCTTGAAATGTGGCTAAAAGGTGAAGTACATGGCAGGAGATAAATCTAGACTACAATACCAAACAAGAAAAACAAGAAGACTGGAAGACAGAGTACATGGCAGGAGATAACTCTCGGCTAATGAACTATCCACATTAAGAATCAATATAGACAATACTATCAAGAATATCGACATTTGAACAAATGTTAAAGTCTTTGTGTCATGCTTATGTTATCGACATTAAGAATCAATGTAGACAATAATATCAATAGTATTGACATTTGAACAAATGTTAAATGTATCATTTTGATTGGATTTTGTTTTTTCATCCTTATAAATCCATAAATTCGTCGAGTTCACATCTATTGATCCATATATGGGACCAAGCGACCCATGCGATCTATGTGACCCTCAATTAGCATTAACTAGTTTAACATTGTAAATGTATTATTTTGATTGGTTTTTGTCCTTTAATCCTTATAAATCCATAATTTGTCGAGTTAGCATCTAGTGATCCATATATGCGACCAAGAGACCAATTCGAGCCATGCGTTTCTTTTTAAAAATTCCATTATCAAAATATTTGAGTTGTAGATATGTAATTAAGAACTAATGTAGACAACGGTATCAATAAAATCGACATTTGAACAAATGTTAAATGTTTTTTTATAATTTCTCAAACTCATCTGACGGGTTCTTAAAACACTACTCTCACTTTTGAAACATAGGCATTCGTTCTACACTTCTTGCGACACATGAGTCAAAATCCATTTTAACCATTTATTGACGTTGTAAATATATTATGTTGATTGGTTTTTGGCCTTTAATCCTTATAAATCCATGAATTCATCGAGTTAGCATACTGATTCATATATACGAACAAGCGACCCATGTGATCCTCAATTAGCATTAATTAGTTTGAAATTGTCAATGTATTATTTTTATTGTCTTTTGTCCTTTAATACTTATAAATCCATAAATTCGTAAAGTTAGCATCTATTGATCCATATATGCGAACAAGCGACCCATGCGACCCTTAATTGGCATTAATTAATTTGACATTATAAATGTATTATTTTGATTTTTTTTGTCTTTTAATCCTTATAATTCCATAAATTCATCGAGTACGCATCTATTGTTCCATATATGCGACCAAGCGACCCATGCGACCCTCAATTGGCATTAATTAGTTTGACGTTGTAAATGTATTATTTTGATTGGTTTTTGTCATTTAATCCTTATAAATCCATAATTCTTCGAGTCTGCATCTATTGATCCATATATGCGACCAAACAACCCATGCGACATTGTAAATGCATTATTTTCACCGTGCGACCAATAAATTAGTTTGACACTATAAATGTATTGCTTTCACCAAAATTTCCGCCGAACTTTTCACCAAAATTTCAAAAAACATAACAGTGTAGTCAAAGTTGGTCACAACTTTCCTCTTCCGTGGATTCGATGTTAGGGTCATATGTTTTCGAATTCCAACGTTCTCTTTTTCGAATAACGAAAAATGTATCTCTAACTCTCATCATCTTCCACCCATCTTTCGCTCGAATAATTATAATTATAATCCTCTAGCTAAGACGTTTCTTAAGATTGTTGGAACCTTGTAGAAAAGGGTGTTAATATGATTTACCGACAAGTGATGAAGTTGATTGCTTGATTGTTGGAGATCTTTTGTCAAGTACAAGTGAGCGAGATATGATCTTACAACATAAACCTTCGGGTGAGCTTTACAAAATATCCTTTGTTCATGAGCCTCTAATATCCATTGTTATTCCTTCACAGTGAATATGGGTTCCATGAAGAGATCTCATACACTAATTCATCGAAGAAAATCAAACGAGTAATTGTCACAATGCATAAGTATCATGTTACGAAAACCAAACACGTTTGTTTGAAGGGATAATAATTATCAAAGGAGGTCGTCTTTTACAACAATAAGTTATTGATGCGTACAATTTAGTTACAACAATAACTAATATTTGAAAGATTGTCGTTTGTACAGTCATATAAACCATAGAGTTTTAGAATCATGGACTTCCACATGTGCATATCTTAATTTGGTTAGAACACCCTATTTGTATATGTTTTATTTTTTTCTTGGAAAAAAAATTCGGACTACCAAAACAATTTGTTCGAACATTAAGTACTGAATTTTTTGGTAGTCCAATTTTTTTTTTCCGAAACAAAACAAAAAATAAAAAATATAAAAACTATAAAATCTATCCATAATTATGGAAAATTTTTTAATTCATCCAATATTAGGGATGGATTTTTTTTTGTGTCTAAGTTTTTTCCCCCAAAAAATTTAAACATTTTAGCGACGGACCTAAAACTTATTTGAAATTTAAGGACTGATCAACATTCATCCGAAAATTTTATCCTAAATTAAAAATTTCTACTAGTGCTCGGAAAAACCTTTGGGGAAGGGGGGAGAAGGGGGGAAACTGTTATATTTGGTAGCGATTTTAGGCAGATTCCACCTATTATCTGAGGAGGATGACCAAAAACTTTTAGGCAACAATTAGTCGATCATTCTTGTGGGAAACATGTATAGTTTGACACGGAACATGCGACTATCTCAAAAGGAGGTCGAATTTGCAAAATGGTCATAACATGTTGCGGATGATACGACACCTAGAACAAACACGGACACTGAAGAGCACGGTGACGAAGAGAAGATCAAGATCGAGAATACAATAATGCTTGAAATCACGTACAATCCATTACAAACTCTAATGGAAACACCATATCCATATTTCACCATCTCTTACATGAATTGTGAATATCTCAGAGAAAGAGCAAGGTTAACGTCTCGAAATTCACATGTTGATGAAGCAAATGAATTTTTATTTACAAAGGTCTTGAGAGAGATCTCAGAGTACTGCAGTTCAGTTATAATTGGAATTGACGGTTCACCTAATGATGATTGGCAATCCTTTTATCATGTAGAATATTTGAACTCATTGGAATTTTTGTTTAAAGGCTGGAGTCCCCAATACGATGCTTGGTAACATCAACCAATGAGATGGCCTCTGTAATGGCACTCGTTTGGTTGTTACTCATTCGACCACACGAGTGCTAGAGGCTGAGATCATCACATGAACACATGTAGGGAATAGAGTTCTTAAACCAAGGATAGTTTTATCACCTATTGATTCAAGTCTCCCATTTACATTGAGAAGACGATAACTCTCAGTAAGATTGTGCTTCACAATGATAATAAACAAAAGTCAAGGGAAAAATCTGAAACAAATTGGACTATATCTTCCTAAACCAGTCTTCAGCCATGGGCAACTCTATGCAACACTTGCAAGAGTAACTTCGTCACATCATCTTAAAATATTGGACACAAATAAAAAATCAAACAAAGAATCATCCGTGACTAATGTGATTTATCGAGAGATTTTCAATGATCATATCCTCCCATTTTGGTTTGTTTTACACCATGATGTTGGTGCACAATTTTTACTACTACAATTAATGACAACAAACAAAGTTCATTCTTTTTAAATATTACTAGGAAAAAACCCGTGCGATGCACGAAAATATAAATTTATAGATTTATATTAGAAATCAAAATAAAATTAAACTGTATATTTTTTAATAGAGTTGTAATAAATTTCTTTAATCATAAGAACAATGAGAGGAAATTATAAAATAATATTTAATTTCTTATATTTCTTATTTAATATATATATATATATATCATGCGATATAAAAACTTTAATAGAATTTAAGTTGAAAATACGTTAAAAAATCACCATGAAATTTATTGATATAACAATACAAAATATATAGATTTAAAATAACATTTTAATATATAAATTTTTGAACTCATGGAGTCGTAAAATACAACTTTTAAAATACTTTTTTATATTTAACATATGTATTATTTTAGTCCATTGACAATTTAGAATAGTATCATGAAGAAAAAATGTATTTATAATTTTTAAAACTCTAAAACTTTATACGATGTGATTAACTTTGTAATCTTTATTATATTTTTTCTCACAATAGAATAAGAAAAACCATAATTCAACAAAATCATATATGTGTATATATACAAATACATTCATAAAATGAAGATAAAATACAATATATGAGACTGTAGAGAACTCAAACTTAACTTGAATTCTTTTTTAATTCAAAGGAAACTCTTCATGTCTTCAAATATTCAAGATAAAGTTTACATGCAAAGATCTTTTATTTATTATTAGGGTAAGTCAAGTAGCATTCTTTGGTAATATCCTATATGCAAGCATTTGGATTGACTTCACAAACTTACACATTTTAGTAATATTGGATGAAAATTGACGATTGTAGTCAAGACATTGACACTGACATGCCAAGCCTTCCACAAATCATGTTGTTGTATGGTGAAAGGACTTGTTTTTTTGTTTTTGTTCAAGCCATTATTTCTCTCCTTGCCCATAGGCCACAATGTAGTAGGAACTCCTTTCCATAAAAAATTGCCTCTTTAGAGTATCATAATGTTACGTCAAAGTCGGTAAGAGCAACCCAAGATTATATACTTTCGGAGCTTGTAGTGATTAGTCTTCACTATCTTCCCGAGGATCAAAAAGGAAAATCCGAAGTTCACGAAGTTCCTTGCACGTTGTAGCCGCCACTTGTAGTCCTTCATCGTGAGTCCAAAGTCTACATCATAGAGTTCAAAACGAATACAAAACTCAAGTACTCCATACACTCATATCAAAAATCTTATTTGGTCAGATCTATTTGACACTAAATCACCATATTATGACAATACATATGAAACAAACATTAAAACATGTATATATATATATATATAAACAGAATATGTACCTAGAAGACGTGTAGTTTGTGGCAATTTTAAATGACGGGTTTAAGTATCTCGAGAGTAATGTTTGCATAACTAAGGAATCCACATTATGTTTTGGTTTTAGAGGAGAGTTCCCTTGTGTTGACTTGAACAAAAAATTCTGCAAAATACTGAAGAGAAAAACACACAAGATGATTACCAATAAATAGTCTACTGAGAACTTCCAACGGTACTCCATGTGACTGTTATCAAGATGAATACCTCTTGCGTCATGTCTCTATGTACTAGTCGGTGTAAATGACAGTTCACTGCAGCTTTGAGAATCAGTTTAACAAAAACCACAACATCTTTCTCAGAGTATCGACTATCTTTCATGAAATAAGAAACAAATTCATTGAGCATAAGGTTAGTCATATGCGATCACAATAAGACACCAGAGAGCTAAGAAATGCTAACTTTTCCAATATTCAATCCAACAATTTTCGCTCTCACATAACATAGAGAGAATGGGATGTTACCTTTAAGAATTATCTCTAACTAACTCCGTGCATCAATTTGACGTGTAGATTTACCGGCCACTCTGTTAACTCTTTCTGCAACCTGTGGCCGATAGAATTCTGATTGAGAAAGGGGAGAGGATCAGATAGAGAAGGAGGAGAACTGATACCGTTTTAAGTGATATGTGCCGAAGACGACCCTTGGCTTCACCAGAAGCCACCACTTTCACCAAAAAGGCAATCAACCCTAATTTACAAAGATATGCCTTAACTTAACCGTTTGAAAGCTGTACCATGAATAAATCTAATTCATACTATAATTTCACCAAGTTTTGAGAAGAACCCATCACCACATATCATCTCTTCACTAACCTTCAGAAATTATGCTTAATATTCATCCACTATCTAAGAAGAATCCATCACCTTATATAATTTCTCCAGCCGCTTCGCATTCATTTTGTCATTCACTATCTTTGGCCACGTCGCATTCATCTCATCATACCTTCTATATCCTCAACACGTTGTCATCGCATCCCTAGAGTGTCTTTTTTTCCTAACCTTTCGCCGCCCTCGCGAATCTCGTCTCTCTCGACTACCTTCCTTCTCACAGGCCTAACCTCCCTCACGTTACTCACTGTTTGAAGTTGCCATCACACAGCTAATCTCTCCATGTCGTTGGTAATATCTCTTGCTAGTATTTTCGCCCTCGATCTCGCACCATCACTGTAGGTTGTGAGATCAATTTCCTTTCTCTCCACCGCACAACCTCGGCGCTGCTAGATCTACGATTTTTGTGCAGCACAGTCACATCGATGCCTCGCCACTGTGCGGAACCTCGCCTATACGCCAATGAATTGCCTTTGTGCAGACACCTCTCCTCTACGTTGATGCCTCACAATCACCGACCCACCGATCTCCATCAACCTCTGTGTTTCGACCTTATTCTTGTTTGGTGACTCGTTCAAATGAATAATGCATTTGGTTTTTCACATATCCTTCGTTTCTAAGCATTTAGAGTATAGCCGACATGAATTTTTGTGTTTATGAATTTGGGTTTTGCATATCTAAGGGAATCTCGAATAAGGTATTGGGATCCGGTATCAGCAACATTCGTAGCTCCGTCGATGCTGCCAAAAAATTCTATTTTATATTTTCTCACCATCCAAACAAAATCCATAAAACTTACAGAGATAACAACTGAAATTCATGAGAGATGATACCATTAGATGAATGAGAGAGATGAAGCAACAAACAAAGGGAATGCACTGACCTCGGCGATAGAAGAGTTGGATCTCGTCTGTCTTTCCTCATCATTCTCCTCGACGTTGTTATCATCATTTTGTTATCCTCACTCTTCTTTGTAGTTCTCGATATAGGGATTTTTTACTCCCACATTGTCGCCCTCTGTTTCCTTTGCAAAATTGACGATGTGGTAACATCACACTTTTGAAGTAAGTGGAGAGAAAAAAATCTTTTTATGATAATTCTAAATGTTCTCACATGCTTTGGAAAAATAACCGAAACCATTAACGAAAAAATTAAGGAATATTGATTATTAGTTTTTTTTTGTGGAGAAACATCAATGACATAATTGAAGTGATATTATTTCTTTTATAATTATTCACTCAATGGTCATTAATAAGAAAACGGAAGTGATATTATTTATTTTAAATTATTCACTCAATGACCATTAATAAGAGGATTGAAGTGACATTATTTCTTTCAAAATTATTCACTAAAATATATATGTCGGGTGTGGAGATATAAATATTTCTTTAACATTCAATAAATTAATACTATGTTGTAAAAACTTTTAATTTTTAATGAATCACAATTAGAAAATTGAAAAAGTTAAAAGTTAAAAAATAATGATATGGTTGCTGCCTAGATACTGAGGTGGCAACACCAAATCACTCCAAAGTTAACTTTTAATATATTAAGATCTTAATTAGAGTTTTAACGTAATTTCATATTTAATTAATTAAAATCAAATTTAAAAATTATAAATAAATATGTGAATTGATCATCATCTAGGCTACATTAGAAAATAAACAACTTACTTAATGTTAATTTTTTAGTATAATGTATATAATATTTAAAGATACAATCAATATATATATATAATATAATGATATTATATTTATATATTATTTATTGAGATATACTGTAATTATATAATTTATTGTCAATAAATAAGTTGTAATTAATATTTATTATTATTATTGTTATTATTATTATTAAAATCGTTTCAATAATGAAATTAAGGGAGTTGAAAATTTTAAAATTTACTAATATTATTATTAATAACTAGAAAAAGAACCCGCACGATGCGCGGGATGTTAAAAATTTTCAAATATATAATATAAATTAATTTGTTAAAAATAAAAATCGATATATTACAAATATTAAAAATTTTGGTTCATGACATTTCATATATATTATTTTATCTAATAATAGGTAATAAATGCTAATAAAAATATTAGAATGTTATAACATAAAATTAATCTATTTTAATAATACAATTAAGCGGAAAATACAATTTTTAAATAATCTTTTAATAACACATTATAATTTAAAAAATATGAAGGTAATAGAATGCCAATGGGATGAAAATATATTGCATTGAATTATGAATGTGAATATTTTTGACTAAATATAATTGTTTATTATAATATTTCTTCTATATGTTAAAATCATATGGAAAACAAAATAATTGAATCCTCTCACTCATAGTTAGAGTGAAAAAATTTAAAACATGTAACATATATAATATATTATTATATGGTGATACATAATATCTGGTGTTTATTGGTTAGAATTTTAATTAACTTTGCAATATTTATTTTTTTCTTCCAATTATTTCTCAAATTTTCTCTGCATTTTCTTTTATTATTCATGTTTATTTAACAATATAAAATCATATATATAAAAGTTCTTGCATTTGCAAGAACCACAAGCCTCCACGTCATCTTTAAAAAATGGCAAAAAAATTTCATTCGTTACCACTTCTTCATCTGAGTTTCCCAGCTATACATTCACTCTGAAGAGGAGAATAACAGTTTCTTAGAGTCTTCAATGCCAATCAATGCTCACGTTCTCAAAGTCTTCAATTCCCATCACTCACTCTCCCCCTTCAATTGGTTGCTCCGTCGTCTTCCCCTCTCCCCCCATCGATTGCAGGTTCCAGCTTCTAACCCTCTCCCTCCTTCGATTAACAACTCCAACGTCTCCCCCTCTGCCCCATCGCTCCCAGGTTCTATCGTCCATCCCTCTCCTTCGTCGATTGCCCACTCTAGCTTCTTCCCCTATCCCCCATCGAGTGAACCTGTTCCGTCGTTTCTTCCTCTCTCCCCCCCCCCTTCGGTTCCGTTTCGTCAATAGGACCTGTACATACATGAGCAAACGTAGGATTAGATTTAGATCTAGTTGCCTTGCTGCGGGTGACCATAGGATGAACATTTTGAGCTGCTGGTGCTGGCGGGGTAGGAGAATAGGGCGCGTCCGAATCCGAAAGAGGAGCAGCCGAAGGAGAGGAGTCCTCGGTTTGGTTGTTGTCCGTGTCACTCTCAACATTGATCAGGGAAGAATCTAGTCGTGGAGGCATCAACGTACGAGATGGAGTGTGTGAGAAGGTAAGTGGTTGGATGGGTGATAGGGAAGGACCGTTGGATGATGATGAGGGAGTGGGGATTTCAGGATGGGTGACATATTTAGAGAGGTTAGCAATGGGAAACACGGACTCATGGAAGACAACATGACGAGAGACAAAGACATGGAGCTTGGATAGGTCTAGACATAGGTATGCACTTTGAGTGTTGGAGTAGCCAAGAAAGACACAAGGGGCGGATCTAGGGTCTAGTTTGTGAGAAGCATAAGGACGTAGCAAGGGATAGCACAAACAACCAAAGATTTTAAGTTTATGTAGATTTGGTGGTGTTTGGAAGAGAGTTTCGTAGGGTGAGGCATAGGAAAGGAGAGGGGTTGGCATTTGGTTTATGAGATATACCACGGCCGTGAAGGCATAGGACCAATAGGGTAGCGGTAAGGAGGCATGCATAAGGAGCGATAAGCCGGTTTCGACAATATGACGATGTCGGCGTTCAGATATTCCATTATGCTCGGGGGTGTGTGGAGGGGTCGTGTAGTGTGATATTCCGTTGGCCGAAAGGAAAGAGGCAAGAGCTATGTATTCTCCACCATTATCGGTGTAGAGGTTGACAATTTTAGTGTTAAACTTGGTTTCAACGAGGGATTTGAAAGCAATGAAGGTTGCTCGAACTTGTGATTTTTGTTTGAGCGAATAAAGCCAAGAGTAACGTGTAAAATGATCCACAAAGAGAACATAATACTTGAAACCATCCATTGAAATAATAGGAGATGTCCATAAATAAGAGAAAATAAATTCAAGTGGACAAGAAGAGACAATAGACGACTCATGAAAAGGGAGTTTGTGACTCTTATTACTAAGACAAGAATTGCACGGAGAAACTAAAGAATCTCGAACCAACGGAATTTGAAACTTGGATAAGGCGTGTTTGAGGATGGGTAGTGACGGATGTCCTAGACGTGAATGCCAAGTGGAAACGATAGGCTTCCTAGATGTGAATGCCAATTGGAAACGATGGTCTTAAGGCTGGAGAAGGCAACGGTTGGTGAGGAATTGGTAGTGGGGGACGGCCAAACGTAAACTCCATCCTTAGTGTTTCCTTGAAGAACCGGCGCCCCCGTGATTAGATCCTTCACCTGAAACATATGAGGAAAGAATTCCACAACAACAACATTAGACTTGCATACACGTTGAACCGAGACCAAGTTTTTGTGCATGGAAAGAACACAAAGTACACTATCAAGCATAAGGGAACGAGTTGGTAAACAGAGTGAGAAGGAACCCGTATGAGTGATGGGTTGTCCTGAGTCATCGGCTATAGTGACTTCCTCGCCTCCTTGATATCGGCTGTGAAGCGACAAGTTCTGCAAGTCGGATGTAATGTGATGCGAGGCACCACTATCAAGAAGCCAACTCGAGGTATCATAGGTAGGATACGTAGCAACATGAGCAGCGGGTGGCTAGGGACGTTGAGGTGGTGTCCACCTATTCTGAATCGGATCCAAGGGTGAGCTCATGGATATGAGTCGGAATTGATTGCAGAATTTCGCACTGTGTCCCTGAATTTCACAAGCTTGACATCGGCCTTTGTAACCTCCCGTGGAACCCATGTTGTTGTTGTGATTCCAATGAGGAGTAGGTGCTCGTGATCCAGCATGTTGGTTGGAGTTTTTGGGTCTGGCAGCGACAAGATGAGCCGTGACGGGTAGGGCAGTGGCTGGCGGAGGAAGATCCAAGGCAAGTTTCACCTCATGATTGATGAGTTTTTCATGTAACTCCTCGATTGATATTGCTGTGTCTTTTGCGTTGATCACATCAGCCAATGTTTTGTATTCCTCTGGTAGACCATCAAGGATGGCTTCAAGAACATCCTCATGATCCATTGGTTTCCCAAGGAGTGAGAGTTCGTCCGTTTTGGTGGTGATGAACCGCAGATATTCTTCAACCGATTGAGATCCTTTGACACAGCGTTTGATCTGATCTCGTAGCTGTTTGACATGACCACGAGAGGCTTTGCCATAGATGCTGGCTAGGGTACGCCATGCTTCTCGGACAGAAGTGGCTCGAGCGATGATCGGTTGAAGCGGAAGGGAGAGCGCGCCCAGCATGGAGCTAAAGAGCAGTCTGTCCTGATGTTTCCACGGGCTAAAGGCGGGATTGAATTGATGAATTCCATCAATTTGGATCGTGGCTGGCGGCACAATGGAGTCTTTGGTGATGAAGCACTCGAGATTGTATCCTTCAAGAAGGGAGCGGATTTGGACACTCCACGTGAGGTAATTCGTCGGTGTGAGTTTTGTAACACTTGACATGTTACACGAGAAGAGGAGTTTCTGTGGCTGGGTTGGATCGAACATGCTCACAGACTCGGTGCGGTTCGATGGTTCAGGGACGTGCGACATTGCAGCAGGGTGTTGAAGCTACGGGCTGATGAGGCGACGAAGCAGGTTGATGAGGCTGCGTGGGAACGAGGTAACGAAGCAGTGGCTGGAACGGAAAGGGGTGATGCGGTTGCGGGCTGGTGAGGCGGCGAAACAGCAGCTGGAACCGAAAGGGGTGAGGCGACTGCGTGCTTGTGAGGCGACGAAGCAGCGGCTGGGCCAAAGGGGTGAGGCGGCTGGGTTTGTCGGAAAAGAAAAGGGGGTTAGGCGACTAGGGTTACGTCGTGAGACGATTTCCTTAGCTCTGATACCATATGAATGAATGATTCGAATTATTATTCAAATGAAGCCTAAAACGGCTATAAGTACAAGAGTTAACCTAATTAGAGAGTTAACCTAATTAGAGAGTACAGAAATTACAATTATGTCCCTATTACAATAATGTCCCTTTATAATCCTATTCCCCCTAATATAATAATACTAAATCTTTAGGATAAAAAGTTAACAACATGAATATATAATGTAAAACATTTTCAGATTTTATTCCGAAAGCTTTACTTATTACTTAACACTAAAAGATAAATTAATCATATGATAAATTTTATAATATATTTTTAAAATAATGATATAATCTATGTCAATTATATATGCATGGTGTTTAAATGTAATATATTTTTCTTTGTAAATTTCAATTTATTTTTATGAGTTCTTTGCATAAATAATATAATTTGATGTAATTGAGTTCCATATATAAATATGAGATAGTCAAATATATATATATATATATATATATTACTTACATATATACATATGAAATATTGCTTTAAAGCATACAAAAAAAATTAGGATGATTGTTTTTCATATATAATTTATTATATAAGTTTTTTTATTTCTTCGGCACTAACACATATAGATTTCCACATATTTTCTTAAAAAAAATAAATAAATCCAATGAAAGAAAACAAAAAAAAATTTGATAACGTGGTGCAAAGAGAAGGTATTCTTTTTCAAAATAATAACTGAAGCATTAATTAAATTCGTATATGTATTACTCACATATATGCATATGAAATATTATTTTAAATCGTACAAAGAACTTTTACAATGATTCATTTTCATATATAATTTATAAGTTTTATTTTTTTTATCGACATTTACACATGTTGGAAAAAAAACAAAAAAGTTGATGACATGATGTAAAGAGGATGCATCATTATCAATAATATTAATAATATTGAAATTAATAATTTAAAAATTATTGGAGTTTTGATTTTGATTTTAATTTTAATTTTGATTTTGATTTTAATTTTAATTTTAATTGATTTTAATTTTGATTTTAATTTTGAATCAATTTTGATTTTAATTTTAACCCAATTTTGACTCAATTTTGATTTTAATTTTAACCCAATCAAGTTAATTATTCAATTTAATCGACTTACTTGATTTGATTTCGAATAAAATTAAGTAAGGTTTTTTACTTGAAACCAATTTTAACCCAAAATCGAACCCAATTTTGATGAAATTTTAACCCAAAACCGATCCAATTTTGACCCAAATTATGATATCAATTTTGACTCGATTTAATCCGAATTTTTACTTAATTTTGACCTAATAAAATTAAGTACGGTTTTTAGTTAATCCATAATTTTAACCCTAAATCGACCCTAATTTTGACTCAATTTTACTTAATTTTAATCCAATTTGTACTTAATTTTAACCCAAAATTTTACTTACAACCAAAAATCGACCCCAATTTTGACTCCATTTTAACCCAAAACCGATCCAATTTTAATCCAAATTATTATCTCAATTTTGACTCGGTTTAATCCGAATTAATACGAATTAAGTATAAATTGAAAATCCGATTTAATCCGAATTAAATATAAATTGAAAATTCGATTTAATCCGAATTAAGTATAAATTGGGATTAAATCGAGTCAAATTGAGTCAAAACTAGGTCAAATTGATTTTAATTTTGACCAAATTTTGATTTCAATTTTGACCCAAATATGACTCAATTTTGACCTAATTTTGACTCGATTTAATCCCAATTTATACTTAATTTTGACCAAAATTCGTATTTAATTTTAACTCAAATTTTAACAATAAATCAAGTCAATTATTCAATTTAATCAACTTACTTGATTTAATTGATTTCAAATAAAATTAAGTACGGTTTTTTACTTCAAACCAATTTTAACCCAAAATCAATTCGGATTAAATTGAGTCAAAATTGAGATCATAATTTGGGTTAAATTGGATCGGTTTTGGGTTAAAATTGAGTCAAAATTGGGGTCGATTTTGGGTTGTAAGTAAAATTTTGGGTTAAAATTAAATACAAATTGGATTAAAATTAAGTAACATTGAGTCAAAATTGGGGTCGATTTTGGGTTAAAATTATGGATTAAGTAAAAACCGTACTTAATTTTATCGGGTCAAGATTAAGTAAAAATTCGGATTAAATCGGGTCAAAATTGAGATCATAATTTGGGTTAAAATTGGATCGGTTTTGGGTTAAAATTGAGTCAAAATTGGAGTCGATTTTCGGTTGTAAATAAAATTTTGGGTTAAAATTAAGTACAAAATTAATTAAAATTAAGTAAAATTGAGTCAAAATTAGGATCGATTTTGGGTTAAAATTACGGATTAAGTAAAAACCGTACTTAATTTTATCGGTCAAGATTAAGTAAAAATTTGGATTAAATCGGTCAAAATTGATATCATAATTTGGGTCAAAATTGGATCGATTTTGGGTTAAAATTGATCAAAATTGGATTCGATTTTGGGTTTAATTTTATTCGAAATCAAATCAAGTAAGTCGATTAAATTCAATAATTAACTTGATTTATTGTTAAAATTCGATTTAAAATTAAGTAAAAATTTTGGTCAAATTAAGTTAAAATCAAAATTAAAATTAACATTAAAATTAAAACTAAAACTAAAATTAAAATTAAAATTAAAATTAAAATTAAAATTAAAACTTAAAATTAAAATTAAAATTAAAATTAAATTAAAATTAAAATTAAAATTAAAATTAAAATTAAAATTAAAATTAAAATTAAAATTAAAATTAAAATTAAAATTAAAATTAAAATTAAAATTAAAATTAAAATTAAAATTAAAATTAAAATTAAAATTAAAATTAAAATTAAAATTAAAATTAAAATTAAAATTAAAATTAAAATTAAAATTAAAATTAAAATTAAAATTAAAATTAAAATTAAAATTAAAATTAAAATTAAAATTAAAATTAAAATTAAAATTAAAATTAAAATTAAAATTAAAATTAAAATTAAAATTAAAATTAAAATTAAAATTAAAATTAAAATTAAAATTTGGTACATTGTTTTTTTTAATATTTGGTACATTGTTTTTTTAATATTTTGTACAAATTAGGATTAAATCAAGTCAAAATTAAGTCATATTTGGATCAAAATTAAAATCAAAATTGGGTCAAAATTAAAATCAAAA